>CM077675.1:68356540-68936730 GCA_039707655.1 Elymus sibiricus
AACTCAGCAATCACTTGCTTGCTGTTTGAACTTGTACTATTAAGTTTTTAGTGGTGCAATGATGTATTCTCAACCTGTCACCTTTAGGCATAAGTTAGATCAAGCAACCCTTGATGTTGGGTTTGAAGGCTTCCAAGTAACGCATGGACAGAATAATGGTTTTCATAACATTGAGCTGCTCCATTTAGGCGAGGGCGTGCGATATGTGATTATGTAGATTCACATGAAAAATTAGTTGTGCGTGGGATCAAACAGATGCCTTGTTTGTTATCTATCCATTCTAATACATTAGCAAATTACTTGAAAATGTCAACCATGAAGGAATGAAAAAAAAACTAGAAAATGCATCGTGTAGTGAAAGGAAGTTGGCCGCTATAGTGAACTTAGTGCTTACTAGGATTGGCTTTTTAGAGGCGAACTTTAAACATGAAAGCTTATCTACTCATAAATACTTGTTCTTTTGTGAAAACAACATCTTGTTCTCTCCCAACCAACAATAATGGAGTAGACCAAGGGGGTTGTGTTGAGCCATGATCTTGGCAGGTGGGAGCGGGACAGTGACATAGAGCGAGGAGAAAAAGGCCATGAGTTTTCCTATATTCGCCGCAAAAATCTCCAGAAAGAACTTTGCCGGAGAAGCTCCATGGCTGATGCCCCTGCTTGTGATCCCGATGTCGTAGTCCTAGATGGTGGTGCCCATGATGGCAGTGATACATGAGAACATCACGAATGGCGTGACCAGCTTATCCATACTACCATGGTTCTGCTCTAGGCGGCTCTCGTTAATAACAACCACATCATCAATGTTCGATTAGTAGTCACTCCATAAATGGTTACTCAACTACAATACAAATATGGATCCTGACACATGTGACTATGCACAACAAAATAGTCGTGAGGCTCGAGCCCCCTCCCCCCGGTCCTCCCACCACCACCACCATAAAAAATCCGAAGTCCACGACACCTTGGATATGTGTGAGAATCACTTCTAGTATTTTTTTCGGACATGAAAAATGAACTTCAGGGAAAGTGAAATATATTGAATCGCGTAAGAATTTTTGTATAGAAGAAAAACATGTCAACCATGTTATGTCTATGGGTGAGTTCATTATTTTCCTATCTGAGATAAAGCATCAATTTTCAATTATTTTCTTAAATATGGCACAATCATGCCCTAGCAAACCGTTTTATAAAAGTAGAGACTTAGTGCAAACATCGGAGGCTAAATGTCAAAGAGGAACGAAAGAAGCAAGATAATCAAAAAACCATCATCATGTTCCCTGCATTGAATTGCTTGAAACTGAAAATGTTACGAGTTGTGAGTTCGAGAGGCATCAGGAAGATAATGAATACCTTTTTATTTCATTACCAATGTATTACTAGTATTTTAGTGGTGCAATCGCGACACCTTAGTCTATTGTCTTTAAACATGACTTGGAAAATGCCTCTAGATTGGTCCAAATGCTTGAGTGCTGTTTTTGAGGATGAATATTCTTTTCAATAAATATGAGCTATTCCACTTTTCATGGCAAGCCGTCTCTAGAGCTATGATACGTCTCCAACGTATCTATAATTTTTGCTTGTTCCATGCTGTTATATTATCATTCTTGGATGTTTTACAATCACTTTACTACAATTTTATACTATTTTTGGGACTAACCTATTAACCTAGAGCCCAGTGCCAGTTTCTGTTTTTTCCGTGTTTTTGAGTTTTACAGAAAAAGAATATCAAACGGAGTCCAAACGGAATAAAAATCTACGGTGATTTTTTATGGACCAGAAGAAGCCCAGGGAGCATTGGAGTTGGGCCAGAAGAGCCACGAGGCCTCCACAAGCCTGGGGGCGCCCCCCGCTAGGGCGCGCCCCCCTGGCTTGTCGTCACCTCGTGGCCCCCTAGACTTGTTTCCGCCGCCAAAAATTCCTATAAATCCAGAAACCTCCGCAAGCCTCCAGAGCCACGAAAAACCAATCGGGAGCCCGTTCCGGCACCCTGCCGGAGGGGGAAACCATCACCGGAGGCCATCTTCATCATCCCGGCGGTCTCCATGACGAGGAGGGAGTAGTTCACCCTCGGGGCTGAGGGTATGTACCAGTAGCTATGTGTTTGATCTCTCTCTCATGTTCTTGAGATGGCACGATCTTGATGTACCGCGAGCTTTATTAATATAGATGAATCATATGGAGTTTTCCCCTCTCTATCTTCTTGTGATGAATTGAGTTTTCCCTTTGAAGTTTTCTTATCGGATTGAATCTTTAAGGACTTGAGAACACTTGATGTATGTATTGCGATGGGATATCTGTGGTGACAATGGGATGTTCTATTGATCCACTTGATGTATGTTTTGGTGATCAACTTACGGGTTCCGTGACCTTGGGAATCTATGCATAGGGGTTGGCACATGTTTTCGTCTTGACTCTCCGGTAGAAACTTTGGGGCACTCTTTGAAGTTCTTTGTGTTGGATTGAACATGATGAATCTGAAATTATGTGACGCATATCGTATAATCAAGCCCATGGGTACTTGTGGTGACATTGGAGTATCTAGGTGACATTACGGTTTTGGTTGATGTGTATCTTAAGGTGTTATTTTAGTACGAACTCTAGGGCTGTTCGTGACACTTATAGGGATAGCTCATAAGATTGATCGGAAAAGATAACTTTGAGGTGGTTTCATACCCTACAATAATTTCTTCGTTAGTTCTCCGCTATTTGTGACTTTGGAGTGAACTCTTTGTCGCACGAGAGGGATTTACATATGATTCAACTATGTCAGTATTGTTGAGAGATTGCACTAGTGAAAGTACGAACCCTAGGCCTTGTTTTCAAGCATTGCAATACCGTTTGTGCTCACTTTTATCATTATTTACCTTGCTGTTTTTATATTTTCAGATTACAAAAACCTATATCTACCATCCATATTACACTTGTATCACCATCTCTTCACCGAACTAGTGCACCTATACAATTTACCATTGTATTGGGTGTGTTGGGGACACAAGAGACTCTTTGTTATTTGGTTGCAGGGTTGCTTGAGAGAGACCATCTTCATCCTACACCTCCCACGGATTGATAAACCTTAGGTCATCCACTTGAGGGAAAATTGCTACTGTCCTACAAAACTCTGCGCTTGGAGGCCCAACACGAGTCTACAAGAAGAATGTTGTGTAGTAGACATCAAGCTCTTTTCTGGCGCCGTTGCCGGGGAGGTGAGTGCTTGAAGGTATATCTTTAGATCTTGCAATTAAATCTTTTAGTTTCTTGTTTTTCACTAGTTTGGTTTTATAAAATAAAACTACAAAAAAATGGAATTGAGGTTGCCTCATATGCTTCATCTTTTTAATGTCTTTCGTGAAAATGATGGAAAGGAAAATTGTGCTCAAGTGTTAGAAGAAGAAGTTATTAAAATGTTTGGCACTAAATCTTTGAGTGATGAGCATGATTGCAATGTTGTTAGTATGAATTCCTTGAATATTCATGATGCTAATGATATGCAAAGCTACAAGCTTGGGGATGCTATGTTTGATGAAGATGATATGTTTAGTCCCCCAAGTTTTGATGAGCAAATTTATTACGATAAAAGCATGCCTCCTATTTATGATGATTATTGTGATGACATGTATGCTATAAAGAATAATGATAACCATGAAACTTGTCATCATGCTTTTAATTTTCAATTGGATTATGCTTCTCATGATAGTTATTTTGTTGAGTTTGCTCCCACTATTATGAATGAGAAGAAAATTGCTTATGTGGAGAGTGACAAATTTTCTATGCTTGTGGATCATGAAGATAATGCTTTATGTGATAGTTATGTTGTGAAATTCCTTCATGATGCTACTGAAAATTATTATGAGGGAGGAGTATATGCTTGTAGGAATTGCAATAATATCAAGTTTCCTCTCTATGTGTTCAAAGTTTTGAAGTTATGCTTGTTTTGCCTTCCTATGCTAGTTGATTCTTGCTCCCATAAATTGTTTTCTCACAAAATACCTATGCATAGGAAGTGGGTTATACTTAAATGTGCTTGTCATGAGATTCATGATGCTCTTTTGCATGTTTCAATTATTATTCCTATGTGAGCATCATTGAAATCATCATGCCTAGCTAAAAGGCATTAAAGAAAAGCGCTTGTTGGGAGGCAACTCAACACTTTTACTCTCTGTTTTTGTGTGTTCACATGATTAATCTACTGTAGTAATCATGTTTTGTGCCTTTTATTTCAATAAAGTGCCAAGTAAAGCCTTTGGGATGACACACAAGATGAGTAGAATTGATGCTAAACCAAAACAGAAACTTTTGACTCCAGTACAGGAATTTTCATTTTTTACTGGAGCGTGATAATGATCTGAATTTTTTACACAGTCTTTATATACAAATTCTTCAGGTTGTCCTAATTTTTCAGAATTTGTAGAGACAGGGAAGTATGGCTGCACTACAGGTCTTCACAGACTGTTCTGTTTTTGACAGATCTTGTTTTGCATGCATAGTTTGCTTGTTTTAGTGTTCCCATAGCTTATATTCAGTGATATAAATTATGGGAATGATAGAATACAGTAGGTATTATGTGAGAACAATTATGAATCTTGTCTTGACTGTACCTAAGTGAATGATCTTTATTTATTACACTAACCCTTCTCACGAAGTTCCGTTAAGTTTTGTGTGATTGAAGTTTTCAAGTTTTGGGTGAGACACCGATATGAGGAGAACAAGGAGTGACAAGAACCTAAGATTTGGGATGCCCAAGGCACCCCCAAGGTAATATCCAAGGAAGACTCAATCGCCTAAGCGTGGGGATGCCCCGGAAGGCATCCCCTCCTTCGTCTTCAACACTATCGGTATATCTTACTTGGAGCTATATTTTTATTCGTCACATAATATGTGATGTGCTTGGATCGTCATTATATTTTGTTATTTTCTGTTAGGTGTTATTTATAATCATGTTTTTCAATAAAAAAGTTCCAAGAATGGTCTTTAGGATGCTTGCATTGCATGTTTGATGTGTGCTGTGTAAAAAACAGAAACTTTTGCTGTAGTGTTTGAATTTTCATGTTTTTCTGGAACGTGGAAAGTTTCTGAAATTTTTACACAGTGTTGTCATATAAATTTTATAGCATGTCCTAAATTTTCATAATTTGTTGAGTTACAGAAGTACACTGTTTTCATAAATTGCTACAGACTGTTCTGTTTGGACAGATTGCTGTCATAGTTTTGTTATCTACTTATCCTCTAGTTTCCATAGCCTATATTGGTAGATATAAATTGTGAAAACGATAGTAAACAGTAGATGATGTTTGAAATTATTATGCAACTTGTCTTGGCAGTACATAAAGAGTTGATTTATTATTATGTGTACTAACCTATCTCACGAGTTCTTTTCAAGTTTTGTGTGGATGATGTTTTTGAGAATAGGTGAAACCATGATATGAGAGGATTGAACGAGATACAAAAGCTCAAGCTTGGGGATGCCCAAGGCACCCCAAGTAGATATTTCAAGAAGTCTCAAGCATCTAAGCTTGGGGATGCTACGCATCCCACCTCTCTTCATCAACAATTATCGGTTAGCCTATGTTGAGCCTAAATTTTTATTCGTTCACATGAAGCGTGCTTTTCTTGGAGTGCTATTATTTTTTATTTTGCTTGCTGCTTAATAAAATGCTTAAGATCTGAAAATATTTATTGAGGGAGAGAGAGTCCTCACATAGCTACTTAATTGTTTGACTACTCATTGATCTTCACTTATATCTTTTGAGAGTAGCTTGTCATTTCCTCTCATGCTTCACTTATACCTTTTTGAGAGATGAAATTTTTATGCTCCTGTACTTCACTTAAATTTGTTTGAGCTTGCCAAAAAGCAATAGCAACATATGAAACTAGTCCCAAAGTGATAGATATCCAAGGAGGATATAATAAAAACTTTCGTGAAGATCATGGGACAAATTAAACTTCATTCTTTTTAATAGTTTTGAAACATGATGATAGTAATATGTGAGTCATGTTAGTGAGTAATTATGCTTTAGTAGGAATATTGGCGTTAAGGTTTGTGATTCCTTATGCAAGTACGAAAGTCAATAGTTATGCAATGAAGTTATATCCTACTTGTGGTGCATTATTCGGTGTTAGTTATGACTCAATGCTCACTTATGTGATTTTTCGTTCCTTGGTTTGGTTGCTTCCCAATCTATTTGCTAGCCTTCATTTGTACTAAGTAGAAATACTACTTGTGCATCCAAAATCCTTAAACCAAGTTTTGCCTTATGAGTCCATTATACCTACCTATATGCGGTATTTCCATGCCGTTCCAAGCAAATTTGTATATGCCATCTCTAAATTTTCAAAATAAATTTTCTCTTTTGTGTGCCCGTACCGCTCATGAAACGGTGGGGAGTATCCAATATTTTTCCATGCTAGGTGTGTTATTCTCACGATATGTGTTGATTCACTATCATTCACGAGAAAGTGGCTGGTATTCGGGATGCCCAGTTCCATGCTCAAAAATCAAATCAAAATATAATTAAACAAAACTCCCCCAGGATTGTTGTTTCGGTACCCATGGATTCGGCTCGCCGTGGAGTGTGATTGATTGGTGGAGGGGGAGTAAAAACTTTACCATTCTATTTGGGAACCGCCTATAATGTATCTAGCATGGAAAGTATTGTGAGCTACTTTGTCGTTTTCGTTGACAGGAAAAGCATGCCACTCAAAATATTTTTCTCTCTCAATTTAAACCTTGAGCTCTAGCACCTCCACAAATCCCTACTTCCCTCTGCGAAGGGCCTATCTATTTACTTTATGCAATTTTTATTTTTGCTTTGAGTCTCCATCTTCTCTTATAAGCAACAACTAGGGGGCACTATGATCGTACTTGAGCATTGGGCATAGCTAATATTTGAGTGTGTTTCATGAATGGATCAATGATTGAGCATGATGGGCAAGGGATAACTTTCTTTAGTGTTGATATTTTGAAAGACATGGTTGCTTGCTGACATGCTTGAGTATTGAAGTCATTATGTTAAAACTAGTCTATTGCTTTGAATCATTTACAAGTCCAAATGTCCATGCTATACAAAGAAGAAAAGAATATGATGAACATGTTAGGCAGCATTCCACATCAAAAATTCTGTTTTTATCATTTACCTACTCGAGGACGAGTAGGAATTAAGCTTGGGGATGCTGATACGTCTCCAACGTATCTATAATTTTTGCTTGTTCCATGCTGTTATATTATCATTCTTGGATGTTTTACAATCACTTTACTACAATTTTATACTATTTTTGGGACTAACCTATTAACCTAGAGCCCAGTGCCAGTTTCTGTTTTTTTCCTTGTTTTTGAGTTTTACAGAAAAGGAATATCAAACGGAGTCCAAACGGAATAAAAATCTACGGTGATTTTTTATGGACCAGAAGAAGCCCAGGGAGCATTGGAGTTGGGCCAGAAGAGCCACAAGGCCACCACAAGCCTGGGGGCGCGCCCCCCTGGCTTGTCGTCACCTCGTGGCCCCCCTGGACTTGTTTCCGCCGCCAAAAATTCCTATAAATCCAGAAACCTCCGAAAATAAACCTAGATCGGGAGTTCCGCCGCCGCAAGCCTCCAGAGCCACGAAAAACCAATCGGGAGCCCGTTCCGGCACCCTGCCGGAGGGGGAAACCATCACCGGAGGCCATCTTCATCATCCCGGCGGTCCCCATGACGAGGAGGCAGTAGTTCACCCTCGGGGCTGAGGGTATGTACCAGTATCTATGTGTTTGATCTCTCTCTCATGTTCTTGAGATGGCACGATCTTGATGTACCCCGAGCTTTATTAATATAGATGACTCATATGGAGTTTTCCCCTCTCTATCTTCTTGTGATGAATTGAGTTTTCCCTTTGAAGTTTTCTTATCGGATTGAGTCTTTAAGGATTTGAGAACACTTGATGTATGTCTTGCGATGGGATATCCGTTGTGACAATGGGATATTCTATTGATCCACTTGATGTATGTTTTGGTGATCAACTTGCGGGTTCCGTGACCTTGGGAATCTATGCATAGGGGTTGGCACATGTTTTCGTCTTGACTCTCCGGTAGAAACTTTGGGGCACTCTTTGAAGTTCTTTGTGTTGGATTGAACATGATGAATCTGAAATTAGGTGACGCATATCGTATAAACAAGCCCATGGGTACTTGTGGTGACATTGGAGTATCTAGGTGACATTACGGTTTTGGTTGATGTGTATCTTAAGGTGTTATTTTAGTACGAATTGTAGGGCTGTTCGTAACACTTATAGGGATAGCTCATAAGATTGATCGGAAAAGATAACTTTGAGGTGGTTTCGTACCCTACAATAATTTCTTCGTTAGTTCTCCGCTATTTGTGACTTTGGAGTGAACTCTTTGTCGCACGAGAGGGATTTACATATGATTCAACTATGTCAGTATTGTTGAGAGATTGCACTAGTGAAAGTAGGAACCCTACACCTTGTTTTCAAGCATTGCAATACCGTTTGTGCTCACTTTTATCATTATTTATCTTGCTGTTTTTATATTTTCAGATTACAAAAACCTATATCTACCATCCATATTACACTTGTATCACCATCTCTTCGCCGAACTAGTGCACCTATACAATTTACCATTGTATTGGGTGTGTTGGGGACACAAGAGACTCTTTGTTATTTGGTTGCAGGGTTGCTTGAGAGAGACCATCTTCATCCTACACCTCCCACGAATTGATAAACCTTAGGTCATCCACTTGAGGGAAAATTGCTACTGTCCTACAAAACTCTGCGCTTGGAGGCCCAACACCAGTCTACAAGAAGAAGGTTGTGTAGTAGACATCAAGCTACTAAATCCCTTGAAAGGGAGCTCTCTTCTGCATCGGGGATCTGGGGAGGCATGTGGGACAATGCTTCCATCATTTCTGCACCCATTTTTTTAGTAATGTATGGCTTGTCTCCAGAGTGTTCCATCTACCACCGCATGCAAAGAGTCCTTCAACCCCAACCCGGACCTGATATGTATCCCTCCTTATCATCTCGTGTGCGGTGCACACTAGGTTTACTGTCTAATGCCTTTACATTCGCCTTTACCTATGTATCTCGGCCGCAACCTTCCCCATTAGCTCTGTTGTGCACATGAGCACTGGCCTATGGTAGATACCGGGAAGGGCCAGATCTTGGCATGTGCATTTGAAAGCAGTGCATATCGGCGAGGGGCATCAAGAAAAGCCTGTCATGGGCGAGGTTAAGGTGGGACGAAATCGGTGGCGCGCAGGTAGGGGCGGCCATGCGTGGAGCATGGGGAGAGGTTGTGTTGCTTTAGTACAGTACGTGCAAGCTTGAGGCGGTCACAACAGTGATGAAGAACAGGTTAGGTGCAAATGGAGCTAGCAACATCCGGACAGGGATGCAGATGGGTTTGTCCACAGTTGACAAGAGACTGTTGCTCTCTTAATAAAGGTGCCTGAATTTAACACGATAGTCATTGATAGTAAATCTTTCCGTGTTTGTAGCATGTGTTTGATTATATGCCTTGTGAAGCAATCTAAGAGGTGCCATGTTTGATCTGTCCCTGGTAAGTACCGAGGACTGGGTGAGTGCCATCAGTAGACCAACAAGCATTTGTTGAGCTCTAGTCCAGCCCATGCTTTCCTTTGCCCGTCTTTTATTGAGTATCATGAATTACTCAATGCCTGAAGCAAAAAACAAACAAACAAACAATCTTTTCATTCCGATCCGTGTCTGCTTGACAAAAAATAGGTTGCATTGTATGTACACTATCACCAATGTGTACACAAAGAGAATGGGAGATAAAATAACGTATTAGCACTTTTTGTTTTGCTCCATCGTTCTATGTTGTGCATTTACAAGTTGATAGAGTATTGATGTGCTGCATAATTTTGGACTCAACATGCTTTTCTCAAAATTATTAGGAGGAGCACTATACTTGAAATTTAGAGATCTGGTGAGAAAATTAAAAATTGGCACCTATGCTGAATAGAAGCAGAGTTTTAATAGGGGTTCTCACTACTCTAGATGTTCTAACTTTTAGAAATGAATATTTTTTGGCAAAAAATAATACACATGCTTATCTTTTAGTTTGATTTACATGTATTATTGCTAGGTTTCTCATTATTTTATATCTTCATAAGCTGAATTTCAAGAAACCATTGAAATCTTTTCCAAGGGAAAGTATTAAGAATGACTCATTATTTTTTGCATTGGGTTAGTTGTCCTGTTCTTTTCTTCTCACAACCTTTTATATTAGAATACATTTTAGAATCCCCAAAAAAACATGACACAAAAGAGCGTCACTTGTCAAAATGCAAAATACATGAAAATAACGTATATGTAGTGCTTATGTGATGGTATGTTCTTCATGAA
This sequence comes from Elymus sibiricus, assembly GCA_039707655.1. Classification (NCBI taxonomy): domain Eukaryota; kingdom Viridiplantae; phylum Streptophyta; class Magnoliopsida; order Poales; family Poaceae; genus Elymus; species Elymus sibiricus. The sequence goes on from CM077675.1 coordinate 68,366,902, forward strand.
AATAGAGCATACTACTCAATCCATCTATCAATTCGTCTATGTATATTGTTAATGAACTGTATTCAAGACGGGGATTATGGAAAAATAATATTTATGCATTTATTCCATCGTTCATAGTGAGAGTTCTTTAACAGGCAATCTTATATTACAAATTGTTCTGAAAGGGATTAATGACACTACAAGAAATATGTCAACTTGCGACCATCAATATTGGTCACTGAATGGTCATTACTTTTCATTTGCGACCTTTTTGTGACCAAAAACAGTTGGTCAAAAGCTGACCGTCTTTAATGAAACTTAACGACCAAAACAAAATGTCGTTGGTTCTACGACCAATTGTTTTGGTCACTAGCAGCCTGCCCGGGCCACGTCGGATCCAACGTGGCAAGCTGACATGACAAAATTATGACCAAGTGAATTGGTCGTTGATCAGAATCAGCCCGCTCCAGTTCGGTGCTTTACATGGGCCAAGCCCAACAATCCAGCCCATTTATAATATCTTTTTCCATGCCAATTTTGATCAGTTACATGGGCCAAGCCCAACATTTCACTCTTTTTTAATTTTTGGGCCATGGCCTTTTACTTTTTTGGGTCGTTTGATTTTCTTTTTTTTTGGCCAGTTTATTTTGGTACTAATCCCACTAGTCAGATTGGTCCCACATGTCATGTTGACCTCATAATTAGAATCCACACATCATAAATTTCGAAATTTGTCAAACAATTTTCATAAGTGGGCCCTCCTTGTCAGGTATTCAAATCACATACGAAATCAATATTTCGAACAAATCAAAGAGCAAATGAAATTTGTCCAAAACAACACTAAATTAGTCTATTACAATCTTTACACTACTACAACTCAAATATGCCTACTACTGCCTACTATCACAATACATAATATGCTACTCTTTGCTGATAGGCTTCACGGCTTCACACTTCACCTTTGCAAAAAATAAGAACAAAACAGTAGCCAATGAGCGATCCAATAGCATATAAGCAAGAATTGACAACAAATTCCATGTACAAAAATAGTATATGCAACATATCCAAACATGGGAACTGCACATTTACTGTAACTACAACAAGAAAAGTACATAAACTACAACAAGACCATGAGTACTGGAACTGCTGAAACTACAACGATACACTACTATTGGATACTGAATCTTGAAACCCAGATTTGCATGGAAAGTTTATGCTACTGCCCTACAAAAAGTTTGTATCAAGTGCACTTGCTACTACTGCTAGCAACCAGTGCAAGCGAGCACTTGCTAGCAGCAGTAGCAAGCAGTGCACTTGTTACTGAAACTCATTGAAATTCAGTACTTCTAGATTAACAAGTTCTTGCTACAGGAGATGTAAGGAGTACTCCTACTTGGGCACTGCCAGATAAGCTTGTCTCTACCAGTATATTAACTAAAACTTAAGTGCTCCTGGACAAGCACAAGTGGAATTGCATTTTTACTGAAGTGGAATTGCAACTAATACAAGCACGACAATTTAACATGGAGATGCATACATGACTAAACACTAACATATTATGGTATGACGAGGGCGAGAAAATCGACAGCTCGATCAACCCAATATTGAAATCAGACATGATATCGTAAAATAGCAAGAAATGGGAAAAGTAGGTTCATACATCACGACCACCAAAACCAAGCACATCGCAACCATGGTCCTGGAGTGTCACTTACCCAATCACGAAATTAACATAGCTGGAAAAACCCCAACTTCAAGGTGTAGTCTCTCCGATGCCGATTGTGACCATCCAGCTGGTCGTACAGCTCCGTGTACAAGTCACCTGCGCCCAAAAGAAACACCCAGCCGCTGCAGGCCTTGGTTAGTCAGTAGCTAACACCACACGCTCGCATGCATTATGTACAGAGGAACAACAGATCAGTGGTGACAGCTGAACCAAAGCAAAATATGATACTAGCATGCTTCTAATGGAGTTCCTGTAGAAATATCTCCTGATGTTATGCATGCAAATCGCAAGGTCCAAAAATCTCCATCTTCTACCAAACACACAAGGCACATCCCATTTGAATGCGGGAAACTAAGGAAAAGCTGCTATCCAGCGCAAGCCACGGGACACAAAGGCCAGCAATGATCCAAGAGGCTGGAAGCTGACGCCGCAATCAGAACAGCGTAACAAGAAAACAACAATCGCTGGCTTCTGATTAGATACTAGATACAAGAGAGAATGGGAGGAAAACATCAGAACCAACGAAAAAGACGCGAAAATCAGGAAGCAGCACAAATTCACTAGGAAAAGCAGATGCAGAAAACTGGGCAAGAGAAACAACAAAAATAAGACATTAAAAAACACGGATCTTGAGTGGTTCGTTCCCTACAAAAGACGGCACCATCGTATCCGAAGCACGTCACTGAATAAGAAATGCATCGTGTTATGAGTAACACGTCATAGATAATATTGCTTGTGAACACAATGGACAAGAGCAGTTTCAGCAGGGACACTTGTCCAATTATTGTTGTTCTTTCCATCCACAGATAGGTCACCAAGCACAAGCTGAAGCAGAGATGAGGCCTGGGTTTAAATGGCAAAAACGAGTAGCTGTTTCACCGTTTGACATAGTATTATATATTACTCCTAACTACTACTCCGTCCCATAATGTAAGACGTTTTTAAAACGTCTAATATTATGGGACGGAGGGAGTACTAACTAATGGACGCATCAAAGATGCTATAGACTGGAGCACAAGTGCGATAGAAAATGAAACCAGAAATGCACCTAAACTATTACTCCTATGGAATCCGGAGGCAAATCAGAAATACACGACAGTTGCACCGATTAAATTCAGTCAAACATGTACGTAGATTCAGACCATCAGCAAACCAAGCAAAAAAAATCAGATTTCAAACAAGCTAGAAATCAATCAAGCTGGCTGTTTGTGTGCTAGAGCTAGCTTAGTACGTACACTACATGGTTGGGCTCCAAAATTAATAGAGCACATGCTAGCCTGAACAGAATCAATCACAAGGTTATTTTGTTGTTGTTGCTAGCACTGCTAGATGTATGTGTTGATCCTTCCATCCATCCATGGACCTAACTAATGGTGTTGTATCTATAGATGTATGTGATGAGGAGGCCGTTGGTGGTGTTGGCGATGAACATGGTGTCGAACAGAGGGAAATGATGCGCAAACATCTTGGGAGAGTAAATGTGGCAGAGGAGTTCACCTTGGGAGCATCTTGGGCTGTGCAAATGCTGAAACAAACGATTTGAGTAAAATAAACCAGTCATCAGTTGTGTGATACAGACATACATTTACTTTATTCATCTGCTTTGATAGAGTGACGAACAGTACCTTGTCGTTGTGGTGCTTCCCCTTGCAGGCCTACGCCCACCACTCCTGCCTGCGGCCGTCGATGACGCCGCCGCCGCTCACCATCAGGTCCTGCACCTGGAAGAAGTGCAACCACTTGGCGCCGTCGCTCATTCCCAGACCTCCAGGCTCTCCGGTGCGATGATGTTCCCGGAGACCTGTCCCGCCAGCAGTGGCAGAGCGTGATAAGCAACCAAGGGGGGGCCAATTTCAAACCGTACGCAAAATATGCATGAAAACAAAAGTGGATAACAACATAAATTGAAACAAAATATGCATCTTGTATATGTATTGTTCACACAAATACATGGTAACATTGAGATATCTCTTACTCGGCTAGGTATTGTGGAAAAGTACTAGTATCTAGTGTTCCAGACTAATAGAATACATGGAAATGAAATACGACTAACAAAGACACATGGGTATTGTGGACAAGTATGTTATTTTCACCATTGTTACCAGTAACGAAAATTCAGGAACATTGTTACTTCTTCTTTGAATCAGAACATGACTGAGTGTCTAATAGTTTATATCTGTAGTCTATTGATATTCCAGCCGAGCTGGCCGTTATTGATATAATTATGGCTTGATTGTTCTTAAGTAAACATATCATACAGAAACTGCAGGTAAGGGATTAACTAGCAATCTATCGGCAATGCAGAGTGTACTGTGTTCCGTTCTGTGTAGATGCTTGTTTATGTGCGATAATGTTGGCGAGAATGTATACCAACCGAACAACCCTCTGATTAAAAGAGGTGAACCAGACCATGCTTGCTCCTCCGGTATTGTGTCATTATATCAAACAAAATCAAAGAAATTGAAAACATTCGCATTGTGTCATTATATGTGACCAAGTTACCAGGAAAATTAATAAACTTATAATACAGCAAATATTTTAAAAAAGTGTTCTCAGAAATGAGCTATCATGTATGAAGATTCATGGCTTTCAAGCCAAATGATCAATCTTATGCCCACATTCATGGCATAGTTTGCTCAAATGACCTCATAATGTGCACAAGGGTGCATATTGGAATGACAAACAATGTTGCCTAAGGAAGTTTTCATTTTCTTTGGACAGAAAATTCATTTTCCGTTTTTCGAGTGGCCAAAATGAGTTTTTTTTGTGAAGGACCTACCATTTATTTGTTGCAAAATTGGACCCGATCAATTTTATAAAATATTAGGCCATATTTAATGTACAATTGACTAGATGGTTGGGTGTCAAAAGCTTTGAGCCACCTCTCGTGAAAAAGACAAATTTAAGCCGATTCAGCAGGAAGTGAGTCAAGTTTGAACTGCAGCTGCCTTATAGTTTGCTCATGATTTTTTTCAAAATTCATTTCTAGCTACATAAGTATCTATTTAATCATAGATACATGGTTTGGTGGTGAGACATTGAGGTTTGGACGGTGGCCGATGGCCCCAACTCCAGAGCGCGCAAACTGGCATGCCAGCCGCGTGGTCACCACGTGACCTTGGCGTTGCCACGCGTTCTGGGTGGCCTAGGTATGTCTGATGGGTTGGGCACTCCCCCGGTAGGAGTTAGGAAGAAGAATACAACAGAGGAATCTCCTATAGAAACCAGCGTGACCAAGGAAACTTCGAATACCTTTAATATCTTTAGGACATGGCATTTCCTCAATTGCATCAACTTTAGCTTTATCCACCTCAATACCTCGTTCAGATATTTTATGCCCCAAGACAATGCCTTCATTAACCATAAATTGGCACTTCTCCCAATTCAAGACGAGATTTGTTTGTTCACATCTCTGCAAAACTCGATCAAGGTTGCTTAAGCAATCATCAAAAGATGTTCCGTAAACGGAAAAATCATCCATGAAAACCTTGACAATCTTTTCACAAAAATCAGAGAATATAGCAGTCATACATCTTTGAAAGGTAGCAGGTGCATTGCATAAACCAAAAGGCATACATCTATAAGCATAGGTTCCAAAAGGGCAAGTAAAGGTGGTTTTCTCTTGATCAGATTGTGACATAGGTATTTGAGAGAAACCAGAATATGCATCTAGGAAACAAAAGTGTGTGTGCTTAGATAGTCTTTATGGCATTTGATTAATGAACGGTAGAGGGTAATGATCTTTCCTAGTAGCTTTATTTAATTTTCTAAAATCAATTACCATTCTATAGCGAGTGACAATTCTTTGTGGAATGAGTTCATTCTTCTCATTAGGAACAACGGTAATACCTCCTTTCTTAGGGACACAATGAACGGGACTTACCCATCTACTATAAGCTATGTGATAGATTATACCTGCTTCCAGAAGCTTTAATATTTCAGTTCTTACCACTTCTTTCATCTTCGGATTCAATCGTCGTTGGTGATCAACGACGGGTTTAGCATCAGGTTCCATATTGATCTTGTGCTGACATAGAGTGGGACTAATGCCCTTAAGATTATCAAGAGTATATCCAATAGCAGCCCGGTGCTTCCTTAGAACTTTTAATAATCTTTCTTCTTCATGTTCTGAAAGGTTAGCACTAATAATAACAGGATATATCTTTTTCTCATCAAGATAAGCATACTTCAAAGTGTCAGGAAATTGTTTCAATTCAAACACAGGATCACCTTTAGGTGGAGGAGGACCTCCAAGAGTTTCAATAGGCAAATTGTGTTTCAAGAGAGGTTGTTGTTCGAAGAAAATTTGATCTATTTCAATTCTTTCACGCAAATGCATATCATTTTCATGGTCAAGAACATATTGTTCTAATGGATCAGTACGAGGCACATGAATAGAAGCAAGACCAATTATTTCATCATTACTAGATAACGCTTTATCACGAGGTCGTCTACTAAACTTGGAAAAATTAAACTCATGAGACACATTACCAAAACTTACACCGATAGTTTGTTTTTCACAATCTATCTTAGCATTGACGGTGCTCAAGAAAGGTCTACCAAAGATAATGGGACAAAAGTCGTCTTGTGGGGAACCAAGGACTAGAAAATCAGTAGGGTATTTTACCTTCCCGCACAAGACTTCAACATCTCTAACAATCCCAAGTGGTGTGATAGTCTCTCTATTAGCAAGTTTAATAGTAACATCAATGTCTTCCATTTCAGCAGGTGCTATTTCATCCATAATTTATTGGTATAGAGTAAAAGGGATAGCACTCACACTAGCACCCAAATCACATAAACCATGATAACAATGATCTCCTATTTTTACTGGGACAACATGCATGCCTTCTATGGGTCTATGTTTATCTTTTTCATCGGGTTTAGCAATTCTGGCAGCTTCATCACAAAAGTAGATAACATGCCCATCAATATTTTCTACCAAGAGATCTTTAACCATAGCAACACTAGGTTCTACTTTAATTTGCTCAGGGGGTTTAGGTGCTCTTATATTACTTTTACGAACCACACTTGATACCTTAGCATGTTCCTTTATCCTAACAGGGAAATGTGGTTTTTCAATATAAGCGGTAGGCACAACTAGATCAACATTGTAAAAGATGGTTTCTTCTTTAGCTATGACCGGTTCTTTAATTTCTGCTTTAACAGGGGGATGATATTTAAACCACTTCTCCTTAGGGAGGTCAACGTGAGTAGCAAATGCTTCGCAGAAAGAGGCTACTATCTCAGAGTCAAGTCCATATTTAGTGCTAAACTTATGAAAAGTATCGGTATTCATAAAAGATTTAACACAATCAAATTCAAGCTTTATACCTGACTCATTACCTTCGTCGAGTTCCCAATCTTCAGAATTGCGTTTAATTCTTTCTAAGAGATCCCACTTGAATTCAATAGTCTTCTTCATACAAGAACCAGCACAAGAAGTATCGAGCATGGATTGATCATTATGAGAAAGGCGAGCATAAAAATTCTGAATGATAACTTCCCTCCGAATGTCATGATTGGGGCATGAATATAACATTGAATTAAGCCTCCCCCAAGCTAGAGCGATACTTTCTCCTTCACGAGGCCAAAAATTATATATATAATTCCGATCACGATGAACTAGATGCATGGGATAAAACTTTTGGTGAAACTCCAATTGCAAATGATTCCAGTTCCACGATCCAAGATCATCACATAGCCTATACCATGTCAATGCTTTTCCCTCCAAAAATAAAGGTAAAACCTTCTTCTTAACTTCATCTCTGGGTAAACCTGCAAGCTTAAATAATCCACTAATTTCGTTCACATATAAAAGGTGCATATCAGGATGTTCAGTTCCATCTCCTGCATATGGTTTAGCAAGCAGTTGTTCTAACATACCCGAAGGAATTTCATAAGTAACATTTTCAGTAGGTGTTGTAGGTTGAGGGGAAACTAATTGTGGTTCCGATCGAGGTGAAGATACCCCGAACAAACCCCTCAAAGGATTGTTTTCCATAGTATCAAGTAGCGATAAATTTCAGCACGTAGTATAAGTTTTTCCTTACCGATTTCCACTTACCAAGAGCGCTTCACTCCTCGGCAACGGCGCCAGAAAAGAGTCTTGATGACCCACAAGTATAGGGGATCAATCATAGTCCTTTCAATAAGTAAGAGTGTCGAACCCAACGAGGAGCAGAAGGAAATGACAAACGGTTTTCAGCAAGGTAATTTCTGCAAGCACTGAAATTGTAGGTAACAGATAGTTTGATAGCAAGATAATTGGTAGCAAGCAAGTAACGGTAACGGTAAACAAGGTGCAGAAAGGTAGCCCAATCCTTTTGAGGTAAAGGACAGGCCAAAACAATCACTAGTAATATGCTAAGTGTTCTTGAGGGTACACGGGAATTTCGTCTAGTCACTTTTATCATGTTGGTTTGATTCGTGTTCGCTACATTGATAATTTGATATGTGGGTGGACCGGTGCGAAGGTGATGTTCTTACTTGAACTAACAACCTACTTCTGATTAACCCCCTCGCAAGCATCCGCAAATACGAGAGAAGTATTAAGACAAAGTCTAACCATAGCATTAAACATGTGGATCCAAATCAGCCCCTTACGAAGTAGCGCATAAACTAGGGTTTAAGCTTCTGTCACTCTAACAACCCATCATCTAATAACTACTCCACAATGCATTCCCTTAGGCCCATGAATGGTGAAGTGTCATGTAGTCGACGTTCACATGACACCACTAAGGGAATCACAACATACATATCATCAAAATATCGAACACATATCAAATTCACATGATTACTCGCAACATGACTTCTCCCGTGACCAGAACAAAGGTAATTACTCACAAATAATAATCATGCTCAAGATCAGGAGAGTATTGAATAGCATAATGGATCTGAACATATAATCTCCCACCAAATAAACCATATTGTAATCAACTACGCAAGGTAATCAACACTACTAGTCACCCACAAGTACCAATCTGAGGTTCCGGTACAAAGATTGAACACAAGAGATGAACTAGGGTTTGAGAGGAGATGGTGCTGTTGAATATGTTGATGAAGATTGGCCTCCCAAAGATGAGAGGGGTGTTGGTGATGACGATAGCTTCGATTTCCACCTCCGGGAGGGAAGTTCCCCCGGCGGAATCGCTCCGCCAGAGGGAAAAAGTGCTCCTGCCCAAGTTCCGCCTCGACGCGGCGCCGCTTCATCCCGAAAGTCCTCCTCTGATTTTTTCCAGGTGAAGAGTGACCATATACCAGAAGATGGGCACCGGAGGTGGGCCGAGGTGGCCACAACCCATCAGGGCGCTCCCTGGTGGGTTGTGCCCACCTGGGAGGGCCCCTCCGGTTGTTTTCTACTCCAGTATTTTTTATTAAATGCAAAAATAATCTCCGTAAAATTTCAGCTTCATTGGAGTTGTTCAGAATAGGTATCTCGGACGTGCTTTTCTTAGGTCCAGAATTTCATCTGCCGGTATTCTCCCTCATTGTGTAAACCTTGCATATTATGATAGAAAAGGCATTAGAATCACTCCCCAAAGCATTATTATTCAACAAAACAAAGTAAATAACAGTAGAAAATCATGATGCAAAATGGACGTATCATGTACCATGTCTTAGCATCACCCTTTAATGAGAACGAAAATAACTTAAGAATATAGTAGTAGCGAATCTTCTCATCATGAGCAAAGAGGGTGGCTATATTATTCAACTTAGTAAGATGTGCCACTACAGTTTCGGTTTCATAGCCATGGAAAGGATTAGATTCAACCAAAGTAATTAACTCTGGGTTGACAGAGAATTCATAATCCTTATCGGTAACAAAGATAGGTGAAGTAGCAAATTTAGGATCACATTTCATTCTAGCATTCAAAGTCTTTTCCTTATACTTGCGTAGCAATTTCTTAAGATCGTTTCTATCCATACAAGAAAGGATTTCTATAGCTATCTCTCCGTCCAAAACATAACCCTCAGGTATCTGATACGTCTCCATCGTATCTACTTTTCCAAACTCTTTTGCCCTTGTTTTGGACTCTAATTTGCATGATTTGAATGGAACTAACCCGGACTGACGCTGTTTTCAGCAGAATTGCCTTGGTGTTATTTTCGTGCAGAAATAAAAGTTCTTGGATTGACCTGAAAATTTACGGAGAATATTTTTGGAATTAATAAGAATTATTGGCGAAAGAATCAGCAGCAGGGGGCCCACCACCTGGCCACAAGCCAGGAGGGCGCCCTCCCCCCCTAGGGCGCGCCCCTGTGGCTTGTGGGCCTCCTGTGGCGCCTCCGACCTCGTTTCCACTTCTATATATTCCTATTCGTGGAGAAAAAAATCAGAGAGAAGAGTTCATCGGGTTTTACGATACGGAGCCGCCGCCACCTCCTGTTCTTCCTCGGGAGGGCAGATCTGGAGTCTGTTTTGGGCTCCGGAGAGGGGAAATCGACGCCGTCGTCATCACCAACCATCCTTCACCACCAATTTCATGATGCTCTCCGCCGTTCGTGAGTAATTCCATCGTAGGCTTGCTGGACGGTGATGGGTTGGATGAGATTTACCATGTAATCGAGTTAGTTTGGTTAGGGTTTGATCCCTAGTATCCACTATGTTCTGAGATTGATGTTGCTATGACTTTGCTATGCTTAATGCTTGTCACTAGGGCCCGAGTGCCATGATTTCAGATCTGAACCTATTATGTTTTCATGAATATATATGTGTTCTTGATCCTATCTTGCAAGCTATAGACACCTATTACGAGTTATGATCCGCATCCCCCAGGGTGACAATAACTGGGATTCTTTCCGGTGATTACCGTAGTTTGAGGAGTTCATGTATTCACTAAGTGCTAATGCTTTGGTCCGGTTCTCTATTAAAAGGAGGCCTTAATATCCCTTAGTTTCCATTAGGACCCCGCTGCCACGGGAGGGTAGGACAAAAGATGTCATGCAAGTTATTTTCCATAAGCACGTATGACTATATACGGAATACATGCCTACATTACATTGATGAATTGGAGCTAGTTCTGTGTCACCCTATGTTATAACTGTTGCATGATGAATGCCATCCAACATAATTATCCATCACTGATCCATTGCCTACGAGCTTTTCATATATTGATCTTTGCTAAGTTACTTTTCCGTTGCTACTGTTACAATCACTGCAATACTGCTACTGTCACTTTTGCCACCGTTGCCGTTACTTCCATATTACTTTGCTACTGAATACTTTGCTGCAGATATTAAGTCTTTCAGGTGTGGTTGAATTGACAACTCAGTTGCTAATACTCGAGAATATTCTTTGGCTCCCCTTGTGTCGAATCAATAAATTTGGGTTGAATACTCTACCCTCGAAAACTGTTGCGATCCCCTATACATGTGGGTTATCAAGAACGTTTTCTGGCGCCGTTGCCGGGGAGCATAGCTCTATTCTCTGAGTCACTTGGGATTTATATCTGTTGATCACTATGAAGAATCTGAAAGACTCAAAAACCAAGATCTATCCCTCAACTACGAGGAGAGGTACGGAACTGCCATTTAGATCTGCACTTGATTCACCTTCTGTTATGAGTAAATTTGCGACACCACCACCTGCTATTGATTCTGATACATCGCAAGTAATTGATGATGCCACTTCTGCTATGCATGATGCTTATGATGATACTTTGCTTGATAATACTGTGCCACTGGGTGAATTTCTTGATGAACAAATTGCAAGAGTCAATGCTAGAATTGATGATACTTCTGAAACTGATGATATTATTGAAACTGAACACTATGAGACACCTGCTAGACCTAGATCTCCTAGATATGAATTGCCTAATATACCTAAGGGTTATGTTATGGATGGAGAGGTAGCTAGGGACTTTCTTGCTTGTAAGGATAGAGATGATCTTAAGAAATTACTATGCAAGTGGAAAGAAAAATCTTTGAATGCTAGAATGCAATATGATCCTAAGTTTGCTACTTCACCTATCTTTGTTACTGATAAGGATTATGAATTCTCTGTCGATCCTGAGTTAATTACTTTGGTTGAATCTGATCCTTTCCATGGTTATGAATCTGAAACTGTTGTGGCACATCTTACTAAATTGAATGATATAGCCACCCTATTTACTCATGAGGAAAAAATTCGTTATTACTATATTCTTAAGCTGTTTCCTTTCTCATTAAATGGTGATGCTAAGATATGGTTTAATTCTCTTGCTCCTGGTTATGTGCGTAGTCCCCAGGATATGATATATTACTTCTCTGAAAAATATTTCCCTGCCCATAAGAAACAAGCTGCCTTGCAGGAAATATTTAATTTTGTGCAAATCAAAGAAGAGAGTCTCCCACAAGCTTGGGGGAGGCTTCTCCAATTACTTAATCCTTTGCCTGATCATCCTCTCAAGAAAAACGAAATACTTGATATCTTTTATAATGGACTAACCGATGCTTCTAGGGACCACCTAGATAGTTGTGTTGGTTGTGTTTTTAGGGAACGAACTGTTGAACAAGCTAAACTACTATTGAATAATATATTGAGCAATGATAATGATTGGACTATTCCCGAACCACCTCCAAAGCCAACTCCAAAGAAAAGAGGTATTCTATTTCTCAGTCCTGAAGATATGCAAGAGGCAAAGAAATCTATGAAAGAAAAAGGTATTAAAGCTGAAGATGTTAAGAATCTACCACCTATTGAAGAAATACATGGTCTTGATACCCTGACACAGGTAGTAGAGGTAAATTCTCTCTGTAGATTTGATGAAAGCGATATTCCTTATAATAAGTCTGCTAGCCAATGCTTGGATGAGTTTGATAATTCTGTTTGCTAAGCAAGAAAATTTTAATGCTTATGTTAGTAGACAATTGAAACATAATGCTTACATGCTTGATCGCTTAGGAGATTATATGAGTAGAGCTATCAATGACCTTAAGCTCATTAGTAAACATGCTTCCATGGTAACTACTCAAGTAGAACAAGTACTTAAAGCACATAATGATTTGCTTAATGAGATGAATTGTAAGAACAATGATCATTCTGTTAGAGTTGTGACTAGAGGTGGTAGAATGACTCAGGAACCTTTGCATCCTGAGGGCCATCCTGAGAGAATTGAGCAAGATTCTCAGAGAGTTAATACTGATGCACCTAGTCATTCTAGCAATAGAAGGAAAAAAGAATGATGATAGGACTTTGCATGCTGCTCGTGAACCTGTTAGAGATACACCTGAGAATCCAAATGATATTTCTGTTTTTGATGCTGAGGCACAATCTGGTAATGAACATGAGCCTAGTGATAATATTAATGATGATGCTCATGTTGATGCTCAACCTAGTAATGATAATGATGTGGAGATTGAACCTGCTGTTGATCTTGATAACCCACAACCTAAGAATAAAAGATATGATAAGAGAAATTTTGTTGCTAGGAAGCATGGTAAAGAAAGAGAACCATGGGTTCAGAAACCCATGCCCTTTCCTCCTAAACCATCCAAGAAAAAGGATGATGAGGATTTTGAGCGCTTTGCTGAAATGCTTAGACCTGTCTTTTTGCGTATGCGTTTGACTGATATTCTGAAAATGTCTGCTTATGCTAAGTATATGAAAGATATTGTTACTAATAAAACAGAGATACCGAAGGCTGAAATTTCCACCATGGTTGCTAATTATACTTTTAAAGGTGGAGTACCAAAGAAACTAGGAGATCCCGGAGTACCTACTATACCATGCTCTATTAAAAGAAACTATGTTAAAACTGCTTTATGTGACCTTGGAGCTGGTGTTAGTGTTATGCCTTTCTCTCTATACCATAGACTTGATTTGAATAAGTTGACAACTACCGAAATCTCTTTACAAATGGCTGATAAATCAACTACTATACCCATCGGTATTTGTTAGGATGTGCCTGTCGTAGTTGCAAATGTTACTATTATGACGGACTTTGTTATTCTTGATATTCCCGAGGACGACAGTATGTCGATCATCCTTGGTAGACCCTTTTTAAATACTGGAGGAGCTGTTATTGATTGCAACAAAACCAATGTCACTTTTCATGTTAACTAGCAAGGTGGCCCTCGCAAATGCGCGGGCTAGAATTTAACAAAGTTAAGTTATTACATAGAAAAAATCTATGCATTTATAACGACAACATGTTATCTTATTTGTTAAAATGAGACATAGCATGTACTTTTTCGAGAAGGACATAACATGTACTTGTCATTTATAGTTAAACTATTGATTATTATTTTTAACTTTTTTTGTTTGTGTGAGATATATCTTTTAGTCTTTTTAGTACTACTGTAATGACCTACCAGTTCTGTTTTCTTCTTAATATAATTGACTATAGATGTCGAACGCTCATGTATCTATTTATTGTTGATTAAAATTGTGTGGTGAGACCGAACATGCTTAAATCAGATTAAATTATATGTTCTATAAATTATTAACTAATATATGTACCTATTTTGTGTGTGCGCGAGAGTTATTGAATTGCAAATTCAGTGACCACGAGTTGTGTTTTTACTATACCTCATCGTAGCCCATGGAGGCCTGGCTATAAAAAAACTAAATAACACTAAAATCAATTATTACCACAACCCCTTTCAAAGTCATGGTCCTACTTTGTTAAACCCGACAAGATATGATATCATGAAACATATCCTTTTGTTCTCTGGGGTCGCCTCTTCGAGGCCAAAGGGGGTCATGAACCCTCCTTCCAAAAGTGAAAATATTTTTTTCTATATATATACTAATGTTTTTGGTACATTTTATCATCGAAATATGTTTGTTTTAGAGCATCAAATTGATTTTCCGGGAGGATGTATATACAGGCAAAGCCTGCTACCTAAAGCAGCTTGATTGATATTTCTTTGTGTGAGTCGGACTTGTTTTCAAGAACATTTTGCTTTTGGTTCAAATTTTGCCCACCCTTAACTGCATGTCAAGCTCCGCCACTGCTTCTGTTTGTCCAGATGAAGGTTTAAATCTACTTTCATGTATGAAAACTACTATCCAGCTGCTGCCAATGGTTGCCGCACTCCACTTTCGAATAATAGATGCAATTCCGAAAAAATATTGCAGACCTCTATCTAAAATTCTAAATGCAACATGAGCTCTAACTCTGGTACAACACGCATCATGCATGGACTACAATAATATGCACATAAGTTTTATAGCTCTGTTAAAGTATCCAAACAAAAAGGATGAAGATTTAGTTATTATAAACATTTTCTCAGTAAAGAATAACCTGCAAAAAAGTATAGACAGACGCAATAGACTTACCAGCCAAATTTTCCATGCTGGACTCTAAAATGTTTTCCATCCTTGGACAGCACAAAGCAACCTAGTCGCCACTGCTTCTGTTGGTCCAGATGAAGGTTTAAATCTACTTTCATCTGTGAAAACCACTATCCCGCTGCTGTCAATAGTTGCCGCACTCAACATTCCAATAATAGATGCAATTCCAAAAAAATATTGCAGACCTCTATATAAAATTCTAAATACAACTTGAGTTCTAACTCTGGTACAACACGCACGTTGCATGGACTACAATAATATGCAAATAAGTTGTATAGCTCTGTTAAAGTATCCAAATAAAAAGGATGAAGATGCAGTTATTATAAACATTTTCTTAGTAAACAAAAAACTGCAAAAAAGTATAGACAGACGCACCAGGCTTACCAGCCAAATTTTCCATGCTGGACTCTAAAATGTTTTGCCTCCTTGGACGGCACTAACATAGTCGAACTGATCTATGTTATTATGAAATCCACTAAAAAAATCAACAAAAAGTAGCGATTGCTATAGGATGCTATGGGTCTTGTTTACCAATTTGATATGGGTCTTTTTCGCGAAGAATATGCTATGGGTCTGCGTTTACCGAGGGTGGTCGCATATATACTTCAAAAGTGAGATTGAATTAGTCGGCGGTGCATTGTTCGTTCGCGGGACGGTGCACCAGTGATGCCGCCTCCATCTCCATGTGCCTCGTCCAAATATCCGACGAAAACTTCCGCGAAGTTACGCAAGAGGAGCATATCATGCCGAAGGAAAATACATAGGCTTAATGGACATGCCAAGGGCACATAGAGGCGAACATGACGACAGAGTTAGGATGGACCGCAGGGAACCTTCTCTAATAGACCTGCAACGTTGTTCGTCTAGTGGTTCTCGTTTTCTCATCTTCAAGCTCAAAGGGTAGATGTCAAGCCTTGTACGTGCACGCATGTGCTTTTTTATTGGGATTGCTTATTTTATTTCTGGGGGATTGCCCTGTACGTGCATGCGTATGTGTTTTTTTATTGTGATGGCTTTTCTTGGGAGCTAGATTGGGAGGGCTTCCCCTCTTCTTGTTTTTCTTTTGTATGTACGGTACATGCGTGGCGTTTTCTTATCTGAGCGTTTAAGTGTTTTTTTTTTCTGTTTGGACCTAGATCGGGAGAGATTTTCCATCGTTCGTGTTTTTTTTTAATCGTGTATCGTATGGGTTATGGGTCCACCTTGGTTTACAAAGATCTAACGCACATAACTCATTGGTTGGAAAAGTCCCACAAAATTAATAGCCAGATCTTTCTGATTATTGTGGGATTTTCTAGCTAATTGCTCAATTTTCGACTCGTATTTTCCTTTTAGTAGATAATAGATGGTAATGAGCATACGGTACACTTTCCGAAGAAACAACCTCAAGTTCACAGTATCAACTCTATTGGAGAAATTGCAACAATTGTTATTGGAGGTTTTAAATTCCCTCTCCCTACTGTCAAGAAGAATTATGAAATAATTATGATAGGGGGCATGCCTATCCCCGTTGAGGTAACTTAGTGTTATTCGAAAATTCTCCGGTTTCATGCTATTCGAAAGAAGTTTGTTAATAAGACTTGATCAACCTTATTGATGGATTCTTTTTGATGAGCATGAGATAGATGAATTTAGGAGGCACAACCTTCTGTACCCAACTTTAACTCTCTGTTATTTAGTCTGAATAAAGTAAAAATTCTATTATTCTTCTATTTTCTGATTTATCCGTGCAATAAAAAATGACCTGAAAAAAAAATTTCTTCAAATGCCCTGAAAATGTAGTATGATTTTTTCTGGAATATTTTAGAATTTTTGGCACTGAGAACATTCAGGGGACTACACCAGTGGGCCACAAGCCTGCAGGGCGCGCCCCTGTGGCTTGTGGGTCCCACGTGGGTCCCCTCCACTTATTCCAGCACCCATCCACTTCGTCTTCCTTCAGAAAAAATCGCACCATTGCTCAAACCCGTGTTCTAGCTCATTTTGCTGCCATTTTCGATCTCCTTGTGTAAAGCTCCATTCGCAAAACTGTTTTGGGAGATTGTTCTTCGGTATGTGACTCCTCCAATGGTCCAATTAGTTTTTGTTCTAGTGCTTTATATATTGCAAATTTCTGCTGCTGTGGTGACTTTGTTCTTGAGCTTGCATGTCAAATTTATATGGTCCCAAGTAGTTTTAATGCATGATATAGCCTCTAGGCACTTGTGGGAGTAGTTGCTATAAGTTTTGTTGAGTTTTGTTCACCTTTATTTTGAGTCACTAAAAATTTCAGAATTTTTCAGAGAAATAAAAGATGTTGAGGAGATTATACCAAGGTGGTTCCTCGAGCAAGAAGGCCCCGCGACTCGCGTTACGGGAGCCTGATTTTGAACCACCAAGGGAAGCACAAGTGCAGCCCTGTGAATGGCCGTCGGATCAATTCATGGTTCAGGCAGGTTTCAAAGAAGAATTTTACACGTACATACGAAATGCCGACCTTGAAGATTTCATTTCAGACCAGTGCAAGCAATATTATCAACTCACTGATTCCTTCATGCGGAGGTTTGCATTTTCATCCAGGCATAATACGCATACCGTTATATTTAATCTTTATGATAAATCATATACCATGGACCTGCAAGATTTTAATGACGCATGCAAAATTCCACAATGGGGTAGCCATAGTGATCCTCACAACACTGAGTATCATGATTTCCTTGCTAGCATCACTGTGGGAGAAACTAGAAACATTACACAAGCTACCTTGGGGAGCATTCACTTTCCTGCTATACATTATTTTGCTCTCTTCATAGGTAGATGTATTAACGGTAAACATGATCATAGCCACCTTTGTGTACCTGATCTCAGTATTCTTAAGAGTGCGGTAATGGGAGATAGACGATATAACTTGGGGGCTATTATTGCCAGGAGGTTACATCTTAATGCTAAGGAGGGAGATTTCTTTGGTGGAATTTATGCCACTCGTGTAGCTAATTATCTTAGGGTACCCATAAGGGAGAATGATATTGAGTTACCACCTGCTTTTCTTGATTATGAGGCTTTGGTGCGCTACCAGTTTCTTGAGAGGAACGAACAGTCCCTTCTGTACCAACTAATTTTTGACAGATAGCGTGCTGTCCATATTACCCTTCCTGCTCCTGCCTTCTTTAACTTTCAGGAAAAACGGAGACACTTTATAACCAGAGAGGAGGCAAACGAGTACGAGAGAGAGGCGGAGGCCGCTCGCCTCCATGCTGCCGCCGTTCAGGCAGTAGCTGCCGCAGCCCAGTACAACCCCAACTACGATTTTGGATAATATCCGGGCCAGCCATGGCACTAAACCAACTTAGGCCAAAAGCCTAAGCTTGGGGGAGTACGTATTTCTCACAGACATTACATTCATGTTCACACACTCATTCCAATTGTCGGTGTTCATACTTTTTCACTGTTTTATCCATGTTAGTTTATTTCTTTTTCTCGCTTTCCTCTTGTGTGTCTAATAAACTTTGAGAAAATCCAAAAAACTTAGTTCTAGCTTTACTTTCTAGTTTGCCTAGTTGTAGCACTATAAGAAAATCCAAAAAGATTTCTCGTTCTTCTTTTGCTTGTTGGGAGCTTTCCCGTGTAAATAGTTTTCTTGTTCTTGTTTTGAAATTTCTTTTCTTTGGGTCGTAAGGAGAAGACCACGATGAAAATGTTGAGTGGCTCTCATATGCATTATTGTTTATCTATCAGAGAGTCCATAGTACCTTGTCTTCTCCTTTGAGTTATTGTTTGCAGATTCCAGCTTAGTCCAATGCACGTGCACTCTTATTATTATTCCCAACGTTCGGTCGTGCAAATGAAAGGCAATGATGACGATACATGATGAAAAGATTGAAATGGAGAAAAGCTGGTATGAACTCGACCTATTTTGTTTTTGTAAATATGATTAGCTCATCGTTCTGAGTTCAGCCCATTATGGATGAAACATGTTTGCAATGACAATTAGATATTATCGTTGCTCATGCCGTGCTTAATTAGCTAAGAGTGAATAATGGTTTGTCTTGAGTGCCAACATGCATGTTAAAATGGTTGTGATGTAGTATGATAGGATGGTATCCTCCTCTGAATGATTCGAGTGGCTTGACTTGGCACATGTTCACGCATGTAGTTGAAACAAAATCAACATAGCCTTCACGATATTAATGTTCACGGTGTTTTATATCCTACTCATGCTTGCATTCAATGTTGATTAATCTCAAAGCATGTTCATGACTGTTGTCGCTCTTTAGCTGGTCGCTCCCCAGTCTCTTGCTAGCCTTCACTTGTACTAAGCGGGAATACTGCTTGTGCATCCACTTCCATAAACCCAAAGTTGTTCCATATGAGTCCACCATATCTACCTATATGCGGTATTTACCTGCCGTTCCAAGTAAATTTGCACGTGCCAAACTCTAAACCCTCAAATAATATTCTGTTTTGAATGCCCGAATCGCTCATGTAGCGACTGGGGGCGGTCAGTATCTTCCATGCTAGGTGGGTTATTCTCACGATATGTGTTGATTCACTATCATTCACGAGAAAGTGGCTGGTAATTGGGATGCCCAGTTCCGTGCTCAAAAATCAAATCAAAATATAATGAAACAAAACTCCCCCAGGACTGTTGTTTGTATGGACGGTACCCGTGGATTCGGCCCGCCTTGGAGTGTGATTGATTGGTGGAGGGGGAGTAAAACTTTACCATTCTGTTTGGGAACCGCCTATAATTTATCTAGCATGGAAGATGGTGAAATCTCTTGGTCGTCATGTTGACAATGAAAGCATACCGCTCAAAATTATTATTCATCTCTGATCTAAAAAGCTCGAGCTCTGGCACCTCTGCAAATCAATGCTTCCCTCTGCGAAGGGCCTATCTATTTTACCTTACTGTTGAGTCACCCTCCTCTTATAAAAGGCACCAGTTAGAGGGCAACACCGTCATTTATATATGCTTTGCTATTAATTGATATTGGGTATGAGTGTGACTGGAGCTCTTTTACCATGAATTCCAATGTCTAGTCAGTCCTTGTTCTTCAAAGGTGCTCTGCATTTATGTTTTGCGGTCTCAGAAAGGGCTAGCAAGATACCATTATATCATATTGTATCATGATTGTTTTGATAAAATTGTTGTCATCCGAGATTTATTATTATTGCTCGCTAGTTGATTATGCCATTGATATGAGTAAATGTGAGACCTAAGTGTTATTGTGAATGTGGTTAGTCTATAATCTTTGCTGAAACCTGAACACCAGTTAGGCATATTTACAACAACAAGATCAAACAGAGTTTGTAAAAGTTTTTCTTTATCACTTTCAGTTTGTCAACTGAATTGCTTGAGGACGAGCAATGGGTTAAGCTTGGGGGAGTTGATACGTCTCCATCGTATCTACTTTTCCAAACTCTTTTGCCCTTGTTTTGGACTCTAATTTGCATGATTTGAATGGAACTAACCCGGACTGACGCTGTTTTCAGCAGAATTGCCTTGGTGTTATTTTTGTGCAGAAATAAAAGTTCTCGGATTGACCTGAAAATTTACGGAGAATATTTTTGGAATTAATAAGAATTATTGGTGAAAGAATCAGCAGCAGGGGGCCCACCACCTGGCCACAAGCCAGGGGGGCGCGCCCCTATGGCTTGTGGGCCCCCTGTGGCTCCTCCGACCTCGTTTCCACTTCTATATATTCCTATTCGTGGAGAAAAAAATCAGAGAGAAGAGTTCATCGCGTTTTACGATACGAAGCCGCCGCCACCTCCTGTTCTTCCTCGGGAGGGCTGATCTGGAGTCTGTTTTGGGCTCCGGAGAGGGGAAATCGACGCCGTCGTCATCACCAACCATCCTTCACCACCAATTTCATGATGCTCTCAGCCGTTCGTGAGTAATTCCATCATAGGATTGCTGGACGGTGATGGGTTGGATGAGATTTACCATGTAATCGAGTTAGTTTGGTTAGGGTTTGATCCCTAGTATCCACTATGTTCTGAGATTGATGTTGCTATGACTTTGCTATGCTTAATGCTTGTCACTAGGGTCCGAGTGCCATGATTTCAGATCTGAACCTATTATGTTTTCATGAATATATATGTGTTCTTGATCCTATCTTGCAAGTTATAGACACCTATTACGAGTTATGATCCGCATCCCCCAGGGTGACAATAACTGGGATTCTTTCCGGTGATTACCGTAGTTTGAGGAGTTCATGTATTCACTAAGTGCTAATGCTTTGGTCCGGTTCTCTATTAAAAGGAGGCCTTAATATCCCTTAGTTTCCATTAGGACCCCGCTGCCACGGGAGGGTAGGACAAAAGATGTCGTGCAAGTTCTTTTCCATAAGCACGTATGACTATATACGGAATACATGCCTACATTACATTGATGAATTGGAGCTAGTTCTGTGTCACCCTATGTTATAACTGTTGCATGATGAATGCCATCCGACAAAATTATCCATCACTGATCCATTGCCTACGAGCTTTTCATATATTGATCTTTGCTAAGTTACTTTTCCATTGCTACTGTTACAATCACTGCAATACTGCTACTGTCACTTTTGCCACCGTTGCCGTTACTTCCATATTACTTTGCTACTGAATACTTTGCTGCAGATATTAAGTCTTTCAGGTGTGGTTGAATTGACAACTCAGCTGCTAATACTCGAGAATATTCTTTGGCTCCCCTTGTGTCGAATCAATAAATTTGGGTTGAATACTCTACCCTCGAAAACTGTTGCGATCCCCTATACTTGTGGGTTATCAAGAACGTTTTTTGGCGCCGTTGCCGGGGAGCATAGCTCTATTCTCTGAGTCACTTGGGATTTATATCTGTTGATCACTATGAAGAATCTGAAAGACTCAAAAACCAAGATCTATCCCTCAACTACGAGGAGAGGTAAGGAACTGCCATCTAGATCTGCACTTGATTCACCTTCTGTTATGAGTAAATTTGCGACACCACCACCTGCTATTGATTCTGATACGTCGCAAGTAATTGATGATGCCACTTCTGCTATGCATGATGCTTATGATGATACTTTGCTTGATAATACTGTGCCACTGGGTGAATTTCTTGATGAACAAATTGCTAGAGTCAATGCTAGAATTGATGATACTTCTGAAACTGATGATATTATTGAAACTGAACACTATGAGACACCTGCTAGACCTAGATCTCCTAGATATGAATTTCCTAATATACCTAAGGGTTATGTTATGGATGGAGAGGTAGCTAGGGACTTTCTTGCTTGTAAGGATAGAGATGATCTTAAGAAATTACTATGCAAGTGGAAGGAAAAATCTTTGAATGCTAGAATGCAATATGATCCTAAGTTTGCTACTTCACCTATCTTTGTTACTTTTAAGGATTATGAATTCTCTGTCGATCCTGAGTTAATATCTTTGGTTGAATCTGATCCTTTCCATGGTTATGAATCTGAAACTGTTGTGGCACATCTTACTAAATTGAATGATATAGCCACCCTATTTACTCATGAGGAAAAAATTCGTTATTACTATATTCTTAAGCTGTTTCCTTTCTCATTAAATGGTGATGCTAAGATATGGTTTAATTCTCTTGCTCCTGGTTGTGTGCGTAGTCCCCAGGATATGATATATTACTTCTCTGAAAAATATTTCCCTGCCCATAAGAAACAAGCTGCCTTGCAGGAAATATTTAATTTTGTGCAAATCAAAGAAGAGAGTCTCCCACAAGCTTGGGGGAGGCTTCTCCAATTACTTAATGCTTTGCCTGATCATCCTCTCAAGAAAAACGAAATACTTGATATCTTTTATAATGGACTAACCGACGCTTCTAGGGACCACCTAGATAGTTGTGCTGGTTGTGTTTTTAGGGAACGAACTATTGAACAAGCTGAACTACTATTGAATAATAAATTGAGCAATGATAATGATTGGACTATTCCCGAACCACCTCCAAAGCCAACTCCAAAGAAAAGAGGTATTCTATTTCTCAGTCCTGAAGATATGCAAGAGGCAAAGAAATCTATGAAAGAAAAAGGTATTAAAGCTGAAGATGTTAAGAATCTACCACCTATTGAAGAAATACATGGTCTTGATACCCCGACACAGGTAGTAGAGGTAAATTCTCTCCGTAGATTTGATGAAAGCGATATTCCTTATAATAAGTCTGCTAGCCAATGCTTGGATGAGTTTGATAATTTTATTGCTAAGAAAGAAAATTTCAATGCTTATGTTAGTACACAATTGAAACATAATGCTTACATGCTTGATCGCTTAGGAGATTATATGAGTAGAGCTATCAATGATCTTAAGCTCATTAGTAAACATGCTTCCATGGTAACTACTCAAGTAGAACAAGTACTTAAAGCATAGAATGATTTGCTTAATGAGATGAATTGTAAGAACAATGATCATTCTATTAGAGTTGTGACTAGAGGTGGTAGAATGATTCAGGAACCTTTGTATCCTGAGGGCCATCCTAAGAGAATTGAGCAAGATTCTCAGAGAGTTAATACTGATGCACCTAGTCATTCTAGCAATAGAAGGAAAAAGAATGATGATAGGACTTTGCATGCTGCTCGTGAACCTGTTAGAGATACACCTGAGAATCCAAATGATATTTCTGTTTCTGATGCTGAGACACAATCTGGTAATGAACATGAGCCTAGTGATAATATTAATGATGATGTTCATGTTGATGCTCAACCTAGTAATGATAATGATGTGGAGATTGAACCTACTGTTGATCTTGATAACCCACAACCTAAGAATAAAAGATATGATAAGAGAAATTTTGTTGCTAGGAAGCATGGTAAAGAAAGAGAACCATGGGTTCAGAAACCCATGCCCTTTCCTCCTAAACCATCCAAGAAAAAGGATGATGAGGATTTTGAGCGCTTTGCTGAAATGCTTAGACCTGTCTTTTTGCGTATGCGTTTGACTGATATTCTAAAAATGTCTCCTTATGCTAAGTATATGAAAGATATTGTTACTAATAAAAGAAAGACACCGGAAGCTGAAATTTCCACCATGCTTGTTAATTATACTTTTAAAGGTGGAGTACCAAAGAAACTAGGAGATCCCGGAGTACCTACTATACCATGCTCTATTAAAAGAAACTATGTTAAAACTGCTTTATGTGACCTTGGAGCTGGTGTTAGTGTTATGCCTTTCTCTCTATACAATAGACTTGATTTGAATAAGTCGACAACTACCGAAATCTCTTTGCAAATGGCTAATAAATCAACTGCTATACCCATCGGTATTTGTGAGGATGTGCCTGTCGTAGTTGCAAATGTTACTATTATGACGGACTTTGTTATTCTTGATATTCCCGAGGACGACAGTATGTCGATCATCCTTGGTAGACGCTTTTTAAATACTGTAGGAGCTGTTATTGATTGCAACAAAGGCAATGTCACTTTTCATGTTAATGGTAATGAGCATACGGTAGACTTTACGAAGAAACAACCTCAAGTTCACAGTATCAACTCTATTGGAGATATTCCAACAATTGTTATTGGAGGTTTTAAATTCCCTCTCCCTACTGTCAAGAAGAAGTATGAAATAATTATGATAGGGGACATGCCTATCCCCGTTGAGGTAACTTAGTGTTATTCAAAAATTCTCCGGTTTCATGCTATTCGAAAGAAGTTTGTTAATAAGACTTGATCAACCTTATTGATGGATTCTTTTTGATGAGCTTGAGATGGATAAATTTAGGAGGCACAACCTTCTGTACCCAACTTTAACTCTCTGTTATTTAGTCTGAATAAAGTAAAAATGCTATTATTCTTCTGTTTTCTGATTTATCCGTGCAATAAAAAATGACCTGAAAATAAAAGTTCTTCAAATGCCCTGAAAATGTAGTATGATTTTTTATGGAACATTTTAGAATTTTTGGCACTGATAACACATCAGGGGACTGCACCAGTGGGCCACAAGCCTGCAGGGCGCGCCCACCCCCCTGGGCGCGCCCCTGTGGCTTGTGGGTCCCACGTGGGTCCCCTCCACTTATTCCAGCACCCATCCACTTCGTCTTCCTCCAGAAAAAATCCCACCAATGCTCAAACCCGTGTTCTAGCTCATTTTGCTGCCATTTTCGATCTCCTTGTGTAAAGCTCCATTCGCAAAACTGTTTTGGGAGATTGTTCTTCGGTATGTGACTCCTCCAATGGTCCAATTAGTTTTTGTTCTACTGCTTTATATATTGCAAATTTTTGCTGCTGTGGTGACCTTGTTCTTGAGCTTGCATGTCAAATTTATATGGTCCGAAGTAGTTTTAATGCATGATATAGCCTCTAGGCACTTGTGGGAGTAGTTGCTATAAGTTTTGTTGAGTTTTGTTCACCTTTATTTTGAGTCACTAAAAATTTTAGAATTTTTCAGAGAAATAAAAGATGCTGAGGAGATTATACCAAGGTGGTTCCTCGAGCAAGAAGGCTCCGCGACTCGCGTTACGTGAGCCCAATTTTGATCCACCAAGGGAAGCACAAGTGCGGCCCTGTGAATGGCCGTCGGATCAATTCATGGTTCAGGCAGGTTTCAAAGAAGAATTTTACACGTACATACGAAATGCCGACCTTGAAGATTTCATTTCAGACCAGTGCAAGCAATATTATCAACTCACTGATTCCTTCGTGCGGAGGTTTGCATTTTCATCCAGGCATAATACGCATACCGTTATATTTAATCTTTATGATAAATCATATACCATGGACCTGCAAGATTTTAATGATGCATGCAAAATTCCACAATGGGGTAGCCATAGTGATCCTCACAACACTGAGTATAATGATTTCCTTGCTAGCATTACTGTGGGAGAAACTAGAAACATTACACAAGCTACCTTGGGGAGCATTCACTTTCCTGCTATACATTATTTTGCTCTCTTCATAGGTAGATGTATTAACGGTAAACATGATCATAGCCACCTTTGTGTACCTGATCTCAGTATTCTTAAGAGTGCGGTAATGGGAGATAGACGATATAACTTGGGGGCTATTATTGCCAGGAGGTTACATCTTAATGCTAAGGAGGGAGATTTCTTTGGTGGAATTTATGCCACTCGTGTAGCTAATTATCTTAGGGTACCCATAAGGGAGAATGATATTGAGTTACCACCTGCTTTTCTTGATTATGAGGCTTTGGTGCGCTACCAGTTTCTTGAGAGGAACGAACAGTCCCTTCTGTACCGACTAATTTTTGACAGATAGCGTGCTGTCCATATTACCCTTCCTGCTCCTGCCTTCTTTAACTTTCAGGAAAAACGGAGACACCTTATAACCAGAGAGGAGGCAAACGGGTACGAGAGAGAGGCGGAGGCCGCTCGCCTCCACGCTGCCGCCGTTCAGGCAGTAGCTGCCGCAGCCCAGTACAACTCCAACTACGATTTTGGATATTATCCGGGCCAGCCATGGCACTAAACCAACTTAGGCCAAAATCTTAAACTTGGGGGAGTACGTATTTCTCACCGACATTACATTCATGTTCACACACTCATTCCAATTGTCGGTGTTCATACTTTTTCACTGTTTTATCCATGTTAGTCTATTTCTTTTTCTCGCTTTCCTCTTGTGTGTCTAATAAACTTTGAGAAAATCCAAAAAAATTAGTTCTAGCTTTACTTTCTAGTTTGCCTAGTTGTAGCACTATAAGAAAATCCAAAAAGATTTCTCGTTCTTCTTTTGCTTGTTGGGAGCTTTCCCGTGTAAATAGTTTTCTTGTTCTTGTTTTGAAATTTCTTTTCTTTGGGTCGTAAGGAGAAGACCACGATGAAAATGTTGAGTGGCTCTCATATGCATTATTGTTTATCTATCAGAGAGTCCATAGTACCTTGTCTTCTCCTTTGAGTTATTGTTTGCAGATTCCAGCTTAGTCCAATGCACGTGCACTCTTATTATTATTCCCAACGTTCGGTCGTGCAAATGAAAGGCAATGATGACGATACATGATGAAAAGATTGAAATGGAGAAAAGCTGGTATGAACTCGACCTATTTTGTTTTTGTAAATATGATTAGCTCATCGTTCTGAGTTCAGCCCATTATGGATGAAACATGTTTGCAATGACAATTAGATATTATAGTTGCTCATGCCGTGCTTAATTAGCTAAGAGTGAATAATGGTTTGTCTTGAGTGGAAACATGCATGTTAAAATGGTTGTGATGTAGTATGATAGGATGGTATCCTCCTCTGAATGATTCGAGTGGCTTGACTTGGCACATGTTCACGCATGTAGTTGAAACAAAATCAACATAGCCTTCACCATATTTTTGTTCACGGTGTTTTATATCCTACTCATGCTTGCATTCAATGTTGATTAATCTCAACGCATGTTCATGACTGTTGTCGCTCTTTAGCTGGTCGCTCCCCAGTCTCTTGCTAGCCTTCACTTGTACTAAGCGGGAATACTGCTTGTGCATCCACTTCCATAAACCCAAAGTTGTTCCATATGAGTCCACCATATCTACCTATATGCGGTATTTACCTGCCGTTCCAAGTAAATTTGCACGTGCCAAACTCTAAACCCTCAAGTAATATTCTGTTTTGTATGCCCGAATCGCTCATGTAGCGACTGGGGGCGGTCAGTATCTTCCATGCTAGGTGGGTTATTCTCACGATATGTGTTGATTCACTATCATTCACGAGAAAGTGGCTGGTAATCAGGATGCCCAGTTCCGTTTTCAAAAATCAAATCAAAATATAATGAAACAAATCTCCCCCAGGACTGTTGTTTGTATGGATGGTACCCGTGGATTCGGCCCGCCATGGAGTGTGATTGATTGGTGGAGGGGGAGTAAAACTTTACCATTCTGTTTGGGAACCGCCTATAATTTATCTAGCATGGAAGATGGTGAAAACTCTTGGTCGTCATGTTGACAATGAAAGCATACCGCTCAAAATTATTATTCATCTCTGATCTAAAAAGCTCGAGCTCTGGCACCTCTGCAAATCAATGCATCCCTCTGCGAAGGGCCTATCTATTTTACCTTACTTTTGAGTGACCCTCCTCTTATAAAAGGCACCAGTTAGAGGGCACCACCGTCATTTATATATACTTTGCTATTAATTGATATTGGGTATGAGTGTGACTGGATCTCTTTTACCATGAATTACAATGTCTAGTCAGCCCTTGTTCTTCAAAGGTGCTCTGCATTTATGTTTTGCGGTCTCAGAAAGGGCTAGCGAGATACCATTATATCATACTGTATCCTGATTGTTTTGATAAAATTGTTGTCATCCGAGATTTATTATTATTGCTCGCTAGTTGATTATGCCATTGATATGAGTAAATGTGAGACCTAAGTGTTATTGTGAATGTGGTTAGTCTATAATCTTTGCTGAAACCTGAACACCAGTTAGGCATATTTACAACAACAAGATCAAACAGAGTTTGTAAAAGTTTTTCTTTATCACTTTCAGTTTGTCAACTGAATTGCTTGAGGACAAGCAATGGGTTAAGCTTGGGAGAGTTGATACGTCTCTATCGTATCTACTTTTCCAAACTCTTTTGCCCTTGTTTTGGACTCTAATTTGCATGATTTGAATGGAACTAACCCGGACTGACGCTGTTTTCAGCAGAATTGCCTTGGTGTTATTTTTGTGCAGAAATAAAAGTTCTCGGATTGAACTGAAAATTTACGGAGAATATTTTTGGAATTAATAAGAATTATTGGCGAAAGAATCAGCAGCTGGGGGCCCACCACCTGGCCACAAGCCAGGGGGGCGTGCCCCTGTGGCTTGTGGGCCCCCTGTGGCTCCTCCGACCTCGTTTCCACTTCTATATATTCCTATTCGTGGAGAAAAAAATCTGAGAGAAGAGTTCACCGCGTTTTACGATACGAAGCCGCCGCCACCTCCTGTTCTTCCTCGGGAGGGCAGATCTGGAGTCTGTTTTGGGCTCCGGAGAGGGGAAATCGACGCCGTCGTCATCACCAACCATCCTTCACCACCAATTTCATGATGCTCTCCGCCGTTCGTGAGTAATTCCATCGTAGGCTTGCTGGACGGTGATGGGTTGGATGAGATTTACCATGTAATCGAGTTAGTTTGGTTAGGGTTTGATCCCTAGTATCCACTATGTTCTGAGATTGATGTTGCTATGACTTTGCTATGCTTAATGCTTGTCACTAGGGTCCGAGTGCCATGATTTCAGATCTGAACCTATTATGTTTTCATGAATATATATGTGTTCTTGATCCTATCTTGCAAGTTATAGACACCTATTACGAGTTATGATCCGCATCCCCCAGGGTGACAATAACTGGGATTCTTTCCGGTGATTACCGTAGTTTGAGGAGTTCATGTATTCACTAAGTGCTAATGCTTTGGTCCGGTTCTCTATTAAAAGGAGGCCTTAATATCCCTTAGTTTCCATTAGGACCCCGCTGCCACGGGAGGGTAGGACAAAAGATGTCGTGCAAGTTCTTTTCCATAAGCACGTATGACTATATACGGAATACATGCCTACATTACATTGATGAATTGGAGCTAGTTCTGTGTCACCCTATGTTATAACTGTTGCATGATGAATGCCATCCGACATAATTATCCATCACTGATCCATTGCCTACGAGCTTTTCATATATTGATCTTTGCTAAGTTACTTTTCCATTGCTACTGTTACAATCACTGCAATACTGCTACTGTCACTTTTGCCACCGTTGCCGTTACTTCCATATTACTTTGCTACTGAATACTTTGCTGTAGATATTAAGTCTTTCAGGTGTGGTTGAATTGACAACTCAGCTGCTAATACTCGAGAACATTCTTTGGCTCCCCTTGTGTCGAATCAATAAATTTGGGTTGAATACTCTACCCTCGAAAACTGTTGCGATCCCCTATACTTGTGGGTTATCAGTATCTTAGGCATTTAAAATCTAGGAGAGCCAGGTTTAATAGGTGTTTCATAGTCATCAGTTTCAAAGGCTTCATCACTTTCAGCTATCTCATCAGTTTCAGTAATTTCATTCTCTTTTGCTCTAGCAATTTGTTCATCAAGAAATTCACCTAGTGGCACATTATCATCAAGCATGGTACTAGCACCATCATAAGCATCATTCATAGCAGAAGTAGTGTCATCAATAACTTGCGACATATCAGGATTACTAGCATGTGGCGGTGTTGCAAACTTACTCATAACAGAAGGTGAGTCAAGTGCAGATCTAGATGGCAGTTCCTTACCTCCCCTCATCTTAGAGGGAAAAGTCTTGGTCTTTGGATCCTTCAGATTCTTCATAGTGATCAATTGATATAAATCCCAAGTAACTCAACAAATATAGCTATGCTCCCCGGCAACGGCGCCAGAAAAAGGTGTTGATAACCCACAAGTATAGGGGATCACAATAGTTTTCGAGCCTAGAGTATTCAACCCAAATTTATAGATTCAACCACACCTGGAGATTAAATATTTGCAGCAGAGTGATCAATAGCACAGTAGTATAATAGTTTTGATAGTAGTAGCAGTAGTAACGGTAAGAGTAGCAGTGATATCAATAGTTTCATAGCAAGTGTAACAGTAGCAGTAGCAATAGTAACTTAGCAAGAACAATATGTGGAAAACTCGTAGGCACTAGATCGGTGAACTCGTTGGATGATATTCATCATATAACTGTCATAACCTAGGGCGACACAGAACTAGCTCCATTTCATAAATGTAATGTAGGCATGTATTCTGTAAATAGTCATACGTGCTTATGGAAAAGAACTTGCATGTCATCTTTTGTCCTACCCTCCCGTGGCAGCGGGGTCCACAAGGGAACTAAGGGATATTAAGGCATCCTTTTAATAGAGAACCGGGACAAAGCATTAACACACGGTGAATACATGAACTCCTCAAACTACGGCCATCACTGGAAAGTATCCCGACTATTGTCACTCCGGGGTTTACGGATCAGAACACGTAATAGGTGCGTATGACTAGCAAGATCGGATCAAGAACATAGATATAATGGTGATAACATAAACAGTTCAGATCTGAAATCATGGCACTCGGGCCCTAGTGACAAGCATTAAGCATGGCAAAGTCATAGCAACATCAATCTCAGAACATAGTGGATACTAGGGATCAAGCCCTAACAAAACTAACTCTATTACATCATGAATCTCATCCAACTCCTCACCGACTAGCAAGCCTACGAAGGAATTACTCACTACTGGTGGGGAGCATCATGGAATTGGCAATGGAGAAGGGTTGATGGTGACGAAGACCGAAGATTCCCCTCTTCGGAGCCCCAAATGGGCTGCAGATCTGGCCTCCCGATGAAGAACAGGAGGTGGCGGCGGCTCCGTATCGTAAAACGAGATGAAACTTTCTCTCTGATTTTTTTCTCCAAAAATAGGATTTTATAGCATCAGAACTAGGGTCAGTGGGGCCACGAGGTGGGCACAACCCACCAGGGCGCGCCGGGGGGGGGGGGGAGGGCTGGTGTCTTGTGCCCAACCAGGGCCCCCCTCCAGTGGTTCTTGGCTCCAGTATTTTTTATTTATTGTAAAATAAATCTCCAAAAAGTTTCGTCTAGTTCCGAGAACTTTTATTTCTGCACAAAAACAACACCATGGTAGTTCTGCTGATAACAGCGTCAGTCTGGGTTAGTTGCACTCAAATCATGCAAATTAGAGTCCAAAATAAGGGCAAAAGTGTGAGGAAAAGTAGATATGACGGTGACGGAGACATATCATATACTACCCATCAGGTGTTTGTCAACGTTGAGTTGACCTGCATTTACTGACTTCGAGGTTTTTCTCCTCTATTTCCTTTGCTGCTTGCTAGAAGCTTGCTCCAGGTCAGAGGCCATACTACCACCCCCCCCCCCTCTTTTCAGGAACATGGAGTTGAGTGGTTTTTATTGGTAGCTCCACTCTTTCTGGCGCGTTTCTGGCCGGATTTAAGGATTTTGTCACACCTTGCAGATCAGTAAATGAATCTGGTAGATTATTTGCAAGATATTGCAAATTAATGATTTTCCGAACTTGAAGGTCGGTCTCATGGGTACGTGGATCAGAGGATGAAATGGCATGAGCATTCCAATCAATTTTCGGGCATTCTTTCTGGTACTATAAATCTCCCCCTAATGCCGGAAAATGTTCCTCATTGAATATGCAATCAACGTGACGGGCTGTGAATAGATCCCTAGTAAGGGGTTCTAGGTACTTAATAATCGACGACGATTTGTACCCCACATAGATCCCCAACTTTCTGTGTGGGCCCATAGATGTCTGCTGTGGTGGTGAGATCGGGATGTATGCAGCACATCCGAACTTACGCAGATGAGAAATGCTTGGAGGATTTCCACGTACCAATTCCGGAGGGGAAGAACTATGATATGCAGTTGGCCTCAATTGTATCAATTTAGCAGCGTGTAAAACAACGTGACCACAACAAGAGGTTGGCAAGTTGCAATTCGTCAACAAAGGTCTTGCAATGAGTTTAATCCTCTTAATCAATGCTTCAGCCAACCCATTTTGTGTATGGACATATGGAACACAGTGCTGAACTTCAATCCCCAAAGCCATGCAATAATCATTGAAAGCACGTGAGGAGAATTCTGCAGCGTTGTCCATTCGAATTATCTTAATTCGACTTTAAGGATAATGGGCTTACAACTTAATGACTTGCCTCATTATCTTGGAAAATGCAAGGTTCCGTGTGGATAGAAGACACACATGTGACCATCGTGTAGATGCGTCAATCAGAACCATGAAATACCTGAAAGGTCCAGATAATGGCTGAATGGGACCACAGATGTCTCCTTGAATACGTTCAAGGAACTGAAGTGGTTCAGCTTGTATTTTGAGGTGTGTGGGCTTCAAAATTAGCTTTCCCGTGGCACAAGATGTGCATACAAAATCAGAAGATTGAGGAACTTTTGACTCAAGCAAATTATGACCAATGGAATTTCTAGTAATTTTTCTCATCATCCCTATTCCAGGATGGCCTAGGCGATCATGCCAGGTTTGGAATGCGTTAACATTCTGAAAAATTACTTTGTATGCAACATGTTCCACGGGTTTGATGTACGTATAGTACAAATCAGACGATAGAGAAGGAATTTTCTCATGTACCTTTTTGCCATATCCGTGATGTTTAGTAAAGAGTAGATACTCCTCTTTGTTGTCTTCATGGGTTTCAATATGAAAACCATTCTTACGGATATCTCGATAACTGATCAGGGTACGTAATGAGTCGGGATACAATAAAGCATCCTCAATCGTCACTTCTGTACCACTTGGGAGGGTGAATATGGCACGTCCAGTACCAACAATAATTGTATCGCGTCCAGCGATAGTTAGAATATCTACATTCATCTTTTTCAGAGTTTGGAAATATTTCATCTCCCTCAGTATGGAGTTTGTGGTACCACAGTCCACAAGGCATAATTCCTCTTCCATCGGATTGTCCCCGTAGAAAACTATATAAAACAAAAGAATTTTCAATAAGAAAAACCTTATGTTAATACATAGAATACAATCTTATTATATCAAATGTGCTGATACAATATAATATAAAGACAACAATGAACTTATGTTTTTATTACAATCATCACAAATGGACATAATTAAGTAGATCACTAAGGAGATCGTGGGACTAGTCAAAGTCGCCAAACACATTGTTTGAGGTGTACTCAAGCAACATGTCCTCCGTTTCAGCAGGGTCCTCAAGTGGATAAGGAATCATGGCGTTGCTCGGTCCAGGAGGAACATCGTGCGAACCACCATCTCCATTTGCACTATGCGGATGAAGGTTGAAGTTGGCTTCAAACGTTTTTCCTTGAGGTGCTTTGCGTCCCTGAGATTGCCGGTACAACATGACCAGATGCTTGGGCATTGAGCACTTTTCAGTAGAATGCGTGTAGCATCCACACTTGTTGCAAAGCTTAGATTTATCAAACCTGGGCTTTGAAGTGCCTGTTCCCTTGCCTGTGTTTCTAAATTTTCTGTTCCCATTGCGCTTGTGCTTCTGCTCAGAATTGGAATGTTTACCTCGAAAGGTACCATTAAACTTCTGTCTATTCGCGACATTCAAATGAACTTCAGGTAAAGGTTGTGCCCTAACTGGGCGCTGAGAGCCATTCTTAGCGAGTAGCTCATCATGCTTTTCAGCCTGAAGTAACATGTGAATAAGCTCGGAATAGACAGTGTAGTTAGGAGCACGATATTGCTGTTGGAGGATCCTATCTGAAGGGAGCATAGTAGATAAAGTTTTCTCTATCTTCTCCCCCTCAGTAGGTTCCTTCTCACAAAAGCGCAGTTTGGAACATATCTTATGAACAACATGATTGTACTCACCAATGGATTTAAAATCCTAAAGGCGGAGATGAGTCCAATCATGGAGTGCTTCTGGCAGGACTACTGCCTTCTGCTGTTCATACCTCGTTTTGAGGGCCAGAAACAGAGTACTAGGAGATTCCTCCTGTAAATACTCAGACTTGAGATCTGGATGAATATGGTGCCTTATGATGAATAAAGCAGCATAGTTCTGCTGTTCTGTCAGCGGCGTGGCCCCAGCCGGGAGAGGAGTCTCCGGGGGTTGTATTGCACGCGCTATCCCACGGGACGCAAGACTGATCTTGATGTCCATAGCCCATGTAGGGTAGTTGTGGCCATTGAGGGCAAGCTCCTCAAATTCTTTGGCAGTCATCTTTGCCTACATGGGGAACCAGAGATAATTAAGTTACGGGTGGTAAATTAAAAACCATCATGGTTGTGTAATAAGAATGCAAAAAATTGATACTCAATTGTAAACTTGAAAAATTCTCAACCTCAATTGTGTGAACATAACACATTGAAGATCAATTAGATCTCACAGTAATAGACTGCATGGCCATTACCTTGTGTATGCTACAATTTAAATATAAGGAATACACGTTGAAGGTAATCGCTTGTCGAGATTGACAAAGAGTAGACCTCACAGTAAGAGAGGATAGTTTGCAAATGAGCAGTAGATCCCAACTCATTACCTTGTGATTCCAAATATAATGATGGAGAAATATTCAAAAAATTGCAAGTTTGATATGCGAGAGAAGATGATCTCGATTGCAAAACATGTTCAAGAGAACTTGATATGTGGTAAACACATAGAACATGTAATTCTTCCCAGATGAAATCCGGTACTTTATTTATATTATCAAGCCATTGCATAATATAAACACACCTAATTACATAAGTCCTAACTAGAATAAAGCTAGAATCAGGACTAGAATGTAAGTAGTCAAACTAGATACTAAACAGTACTAGATATAGTCTAACATTGCACTAATACAATAATTAGTACTAAAGTTAACTAGAAACAGAGAAAAAAATGAAACAAATCTTGCTCGGGCCGGCCCACAGCCGTGCAGAAGGAGGCAGCCCGGCGGCTGGGCCTGGTTCGCCCCGGCCTTTGGCCGGCCCCTCCAGCCACCGCATAAGAGAGGGAGAGGGGAGAGAGCGGTTACGGATAAGGGTCAGAGACCCGATCCAATCCATCCACTCGATCCCCACCTCCGCTTAACACAACGACGGGAGGAGAGGCCGCCAGCGCCAGCGAGGCCGCCAACGCCTCCCCACCTCGCATCACCGGCGCAGCACAGAGAAGCTCGCGGACCTCCCTGCAGCGGCGCGGTGGAGAGACCGAGGCCCGCCGGATCCCACGAGCCAATGCGGCGGCCGGGGCGGCGGTCCAGGGCAGCGACGGCACGCCCAAAGAGGCGGCCGAAGCGCCGCTCTGCGCGGCTGTTCGAGCCTGCGTTCGTCTCCTGCGGTGGCAGGGCGTTGGCCCGGGCGCCCTCCATCCCCACTCTGAGGCGGATGACGCCGGAGGCACCGGTGGGCGCTGAGACGAAGCCGAGAGCGGCCTCCTCGTCCACGAAGGCGCGCATCGGGACAGGAGCATAGCCAGGAGGGCCACGGCTACCGGCGTGGGCGTCGACGGCGCGAGCCAGGCCGCCGGTGGTGGAGGGGGTGGAGGCAGAGACCCGGGGGGCGGAGCAGGCGCGGCTGCTGCCCCGTGCGCTGCATGGGCGCTCGGGCCGACCACCAGCCAGGGGTCAAACCCCATCGGCGTATGGCCACGGGCGCGAGGAGCACCGCGGTGGGCGCATCCGGCGGCACGGCAGCCGCGTCCAGAGGCGTGGTGACCTCCACGCGCGCCCCTCCCAGCGCCATGCTGGCCGCGTCCAGCGGCATCGCGGCCGAAGCGGCGGATGGCTCGCATCCGGCGACGGAAACGCCGGAGTCCACCCACTCAATGGCGGCGACGAGCGATGAGACGGTAGCGGCGACCATCCTCGCGGATGAGGCGAAGGAAAAAGGAGACGAGGCCTGGCATCTCACCGGCGGCGAGTGCTTCTTCCCTTCTCTCTTTCTCTGTTCTATTTCGCTCTCTCTGGCAGGCAGTGCTGATAACGTGTTTCGAATCGACAATGATTGAGTAATCTCATCGATGGTTACAGGACGCAATTTATATGGTCTGGAGAGACACGAAGGTTCGGAGAGGCGTCGGTTCCAGGACGAGTGCGAGAGGCGTCGGTTGCGGAGAAGAGCCGCCCTACGGTTTGGGAGAGAAGGAGATTTCCCTAATACATTTATGTAATAATAAATCTTAACAATGATAACGCTTCCACTTCCCATTGCTCCGGTATCTCAGAAGGTGACGATGCCGACCACCATGGCAGATTGATCTAGCAGCAGCTGCGCAAGGTGCGACGTGCCGACGTGGTACCTCAAATTAATTACTCATCAGTCAATCTGGCAACTCCACATGGCCGACATGAAGGCTGGTTCGTGGGTGTACAAACGTAGTAGTATCCCAAGTGTAGTTGCCGTACACACTCCATGATAATTGTTCTTGCTTCTCCTGTTTTATTTCTCGCCAACATTTCTTGCCTTCTCGTAGGCTCCACCCAGAGGCCACAGGCCGGGTTGCCTGGCTTGGAATGTTAGAGCATCTACAGCCGGAATTGACAAATTCGATCTCTTAAACGTCCAGGGACGACTTTGAACGTGTCCGTAGGCACTGACCGGTTAAGTCAAAATAATTCATTCTATAGCCGGATGCTTCAAATTAGAAATCTCAAATTCATATTATTACCTGCATCGTAAACCAATCTTTAACTGAAGCTCGTCCGACTTCGCCATGTGCATATTCGGCGGCCGGCTCCACTCTCAAGAGTGTTGGTCCGGTCGCCGACAAGATAGAGTAAGACATGGGACACGAGCCGACTTACGGGACTCGAGGCGCGCTGTCTCCTATGCCCTACTCTTTCTCGCCGGAGCCCGCAATCCCGACGGTGCCGGTGGACGTGAGATCGATGTTGGATCCGTCCTGGGACGAGCCGGTGACATCCACCACGACGCGGTTGCGGCGCACGAACTGATGCACCATATGGGGCGCCAGAGAATGTGACCCCGTCTCGCCAAAGTCCACCGCCGTGAGGGCTGCCGCCGCCTCCCGCGCCCGCTGCCTTGCACGGCGGGCATGCTGCGCCATGTTTCCATCGGACGACGCCCATGGTGCGTCTTCCAGCTCAACGCGACAACAGAGGGATTGCGCGTGCGCCATCATGTTCGGACGCGAGACGGAGTGTATCGCCTGCGGTGAGACAGCGATGGCACCCCTAGCGGCTCCATGCGTAATTTGGACAGACACAATGGATTTCCGACGGTAGGAAACCGAGCGTTTTCGTTGGACGGCCTCCTCATGGGAGCGGCGGAGCGCAAGCCGGACGATCATTTTCTCCTCGAGGCCGTGTGGGATGAGTGATGGTCGACGGATCTGATGGTGTAGGACTCTGATTCCTTGTCCGGCATGATGAAGAAGGCTGAAGATCGCAGAACGGGAACTTGGGGGGCGAAGTGAAGTAAAGGGTAGGAGAGTGGAGTGGCTAGCATTTGATCCGAAGAGGGATTGAAAACGGAGTGGTTGGTGTCCCTGCATGCTCTATGCCAGAGATAAAATTGATGGTCACATGGCTACAGTGACATGCCTGCTAAAGTGGTCGGCTGTAGAGGCACCCTACTCCCTACAGGGTGCACCATGCCTAGATGCTAGTGCTAGGGGATTAGTCTGAGTCAAACCACTGAAAGAACGCCTCAGTGCTGCCAATGCTCAGACCGAACCACGAATCTCATGTGCACTAGACGGACATGATAAGGGGGTGCCGGGACTCCCGGGAGCTATCACACCTTTCCCAACATATATCTATACACTACACTAGTAGAAAACAGACATTTTGTGCCGATTCGTAAGGGCCTTTAGTGCCGGTTCTCCAACCGGCACTAAAGGGTGGGACCTAAAACCCACCCCCCCTTAGTCCCGGTTCAACACGGCCCGGCACTAAAGGCCCACCACGTGGCACCTGCCGGCGCCGTGGGCTGGGGACCTTTAGTCCCGGTTGGTAACACCAACCGGGACTAAAAGTATTTAATTCTTTTAATTTTGGTTTATTTTTCCTTTTAATCCTTTAGGGGTTTATGAATTAATTATGGTTTATTTTTCCTTTTAATTTTGTGTTTTCCATTTAATTATTTTTCATTTCAAACATATATTACGCTACTACATACTGTACACGTCGTAGATATATATATAAATAGAATTTCTCGTAGAATCGATGATCATATATATATATATCATCGAATTTCTCGTACGACGACCATTCACATACATATATATATACAATTTGGTATATACAATTTCTCCTACAATTTGCGGATCATTACATATGCAGGCATTACTGCTTGATCTTGTATTGGTATTCTCCTTTGGGATCTATGACCTGGTCGAGCAGAAATCCAGCTATTTCCTCTTGAATTGCTCGTACGCGAGCCATTGGTAGGAGCTGGCCCCGCATCTCCGTCAGCTGTAAGAAGGAGATCAAGATGAATATATTAGTTGTGTGTATACATATTAGCTAGATCATGATAAAAAAATTATGGATAGTGTTCTGGCAAACGTACCCAAAGATTTCTTTCGTTTCTGCTCCTTTCAGACATGATCATGCGAATGTTCTCGCAAACGTAGTATGCGCATAAACTTTTCCCCTGCTCCTACCTCATGCACTTTACGAGAATAAAATTCAATCAGGTAATAATTAATCAAGCATGATAATGGTATTCAAACTAGAATTAAAGAGATGCACGGACGTAGCTAGCTAGTACTACTTAATTACCTTGGGTCGCACCCATGTCAGCTTTTGTTCCCAGTCGCCTGGGACCAGTTTGACGAACTTGGCCCAAGGCCTGCCCGCCGGCAAAGAAAATGAATAAAGGAGTTATTAACTAGTTGATATCAGGAAATGAAGTAAAGAGGCCGACATAGTGCGATAATGATTGAAATTACCTGTCGACCATCCCCCTCACGGTTGCATATTCGGATGGATTCTTATATAGTGAGTCCAGTACTTCAACTTTTCCCTTGTCAACTTCAATGATTAACAAGATCCAGTGGTAACTGCATGCGCACACGTTTTGTATAAATAAGCGGGCATGTGCATAACTCATCAACTACACTTATTAACATCTAGTAAGCAAAAAATAGAATTTGTAGTACAAGATATAGTAACACGCACCCGAAGTTGTAAGGATGTAGTATTTCTGGTTGGGTGTTTAGTTGCTTCAAAAACTCTAGCAGGAATCTCTCTGTGTCTTTTCTCGAATATTCAGTTTCCCATATTGCTTGATTAACCGTATTTGGGTCAATGAACCCAATGCCATAGCTGTTGGGGACCGACGCATGGGAAACAAAAAATTTCCTACGCACACGCAAGATCTATCCATGGTGATGAGCATCTACGAGAGGGAGAGTGAATCTACATACCCTTGTAGATCGCTAAGCGGAAGCGTTAAGAAATGCGGTTGATGTAGTCGAACGTCTTCGCGATCCAAATCGCAAGTCGTCCCTGGATCCAAACACGATCTAGCGCCGAACGGACGGCACCTCCGCGTTCAACACGCGTACGGCTTGATGACGCCTTCACCTCCTCGATCCAGCGAGCGATGGTGAAGTAGTGGATGAGTTCCGGCAGCACGACGACGTGGTGATGGTGGTGAGGAACAATCTCTGCAGGGCATCGCCAAGCACTACGGAGATTATGACGAGAGGAACTAGAGGATTAGGGTTGCCGGCACACGGCTTGGGAAATCTTGATGTCTACGTGTGCTAGCCCGGCCCCTCTATTTATATGTTGAGCCCTGGGGTCTAAACTTGGAGAGAAAGCCTCCACAAGGTCGGTTTTGCCCGCACAAGGTCGGTTTGGCCCGCATGGAAAGAGTCCCACTCGGATTCCAGCAGTACCGCGTACGAGCGGTAGTACCGCTCATGAGCGGTAGTACCGCTTCACACAAGCGGTAGTACCGCTTACGCGGTAGTACTGCCTTACCAGCGGTAGTACCGCTTAAGGCAGCAGCAAAACTTCCTTTTGCACTTTCCAATACCTCGTGGGCTTTACCCCTTTGGCCCATATAAAGTGTTGCTGCACCCGAACACTTCGGTAAACATCCGGAATCCCTTCCGGTGAATTCCGGAACCCTTCCGGAGATCAAAACACTATTATCACATATATCAATCTTTACCTCCGGACTCTTCCGGAGATCCTCGTCATGTCCGGGATTTTATCCGGGACTCCGAACAACCTTCGGTCACCAACACAATAACTCAACTATACTAATCGTCACCAAACGTTAAGTGTGTAGACCCTGCGGGTTCGAGAACTATGTAGACATGACCGAGACACCTCTACGGTCAATAACCAATAGCGGGACCTAGATGCCCATATTGGTTCCTACATATTCTACGAAGATCTATATCGGTCGAACCTCTATGTCAAG
This sequence comes from Elymus sibiricus, assembly GCA_039707655.1. Classification (NCBI taxonomy): domain Eukaryota; kingdom Viridiplantae; phylum Streptophyta; class Magnoliopsida; order Poales; family Poaceae; genus Elymus; species Elymus sibiricus. The sequence continues at coordinate 68,407,663 of CM077675.1, forward strand.
GATTCAGTTAATCCCGTATGTTGTTCCCTTTGTTCTTCGGTATGTTACTTGCCCGAGATTCGATCGTCGGTATCTCTATACCTAGTTCAATCTCGTTACCGGCAAGTCTCTTTACTCGTTTCGTAATACAAGATCTCGTGGCTAACACTTTAGTCACATTGCTTGCAAGGCTCATTGTGATGTTGTATTACCGAGTGGGCCCTGAGATACCTCTCCGTTACATGGAGTAACAAATCCCAGTCTTGATCCATGCCAACCCAACAGACACCCTCGGAGATACCTGTAGAGCATCTTTATAGTCACCCAGTTACGTTGCGACGTTTGATACACACAAGGTATTCCTCCGGTGTCAGTGAGTTGCATGATCTCATGGTCATAGGAACAGATACTTGACATGCAGAAAACAATAGCAATAAACTGACACGATCATATGCTACGTTTATAGTTTGGGTCTTGTCCATCACATCATTCTCCTAATGATGTGATCCCGTTATCAAATGACATCTCATGTCCATGGCTAGGAAACCTTCACCATCTCTTGATCAACGAGCTAGTTAACTAGAGGCTTACTAGGGACACAGTGTTGTCTATGTACCCACACATGTATTTGAGTTTCCAATCAATACAATTATAGCATGGATAATAAACGATTATCATGAACAAGGAAATATAATAATAACCAATTTATTATTGCCTCTAGGGCATATTTCCAACAATAGCGTCCAGCTTTTTTCATTTCATACATCTTCATTCTGCATAATACTACAGAAAAGAATATAGTGAGGATAATTACAGGTAATGAACGAGAGCACAGCTAGCTAGCTAGAGACTTAAATTACAGAAAGAAATCACTTACAGACAATAGCAACTGATGATAGATTTGTCGAGTGCGTCTTGATTGAATAACTGAAACAACTCTGAATAATGAATCCACAAATCTTTTTTATGGAAGTAATGCTTTTTCTTGACTTTCACCATGAGGGACTCTTGATTGGTATTTGCTGTTTCTTGCATGTACCACGTATGCAAATTGTACAATCTCGTTGGTAGAAGCTTGACATCGTCAGGCTTGACCAGAGGTTTGCCGCGGACATATTGGTATTTTACTTCCTCCTCTGTAATCCCGAGGATTTCCTCAAGGCCTAGGAGTTGTTCAACAGTGACACCGGCCTCTTTAGCCTGCCTTTTATGACCGTCGGTTATTACCAGCCAATCGGCGGTACTCATAGGTGTTTGTACAATGAGCGGGGGGATCGATTGCACTGCTTGTTCTTCGAGCTGGGGAACAGTTTTCCCGCTTTTTTGCCAATTGCTTGGCTCGAGCTCGAGCTCGACTCCTTTTGTCCTGCTAAATATGACTTCTTGATAGACCGCACATAGTCGGAGTCCTTCTGATTGTCAGCCGGTCGAGCCATATCAATAAAGTGTTGTGAGACATGCTCAGGTACTTTCTCCTTTGGCGGCGGGGGGGGGGGGGGGGGTTCGGTCCAAAATGGGCCTTCAACTGGGCATTCACTACAGTGTTGAGTTCCTCCTCAGTCAGGTAGTAAGACAACTTCGGAAGAGGCTTGAGGCTTGGACCATATTTGAATTTCTTGCCTGTTGTACCGCTAGCCCTCGTAGCTGCGGCCTCTCTCTTCAGTTGTTGCTTAGGCGACGGAGCACGCTGAGTCGGCCGAGACGGCAGAAGCGGTGCCGGACTTGGAGGAGGAGATGTCGGCTGACGCCGTGCCGGACTTGGAGGAGAGGTCGGCTGACGCGGTGCCGGCGGACTTGGAGGAGGAGGAGTTGGCTGACGCCGTGCCGGACTTGGAGGAGGAGTCGGCTGACGCGGTGCCAGACTTGGAGGAGGAGGAGTCGACTGACGCGGCGGCGCACTTGGAGGAGGAGGAGTCGGTGGCCTTGGAAAGACGATGCAATCCTTTTTCCATAAAATGATACGATGTATGGCCTCTCCCAGTGTTCTCTCCTCGTCACCTCCAAGAATGTCAAGTTGTAGCTCGTGATATCCTGACATCACTTCATCAACCCCGACACGAGCATAGCCAGCTGGAATGGGATTGCAATGGAAGGTTGCTTCAGGGGGATTTGCTAAAGCATAGCCGTCCGCCACCTTCATGGATAAGTTCTTCACTTTCATGTGTAGCTCACAGTTAGTCCTGTCTTTGATATCATCCACAGGGTAGCTAGCTAGCAGTGCATCACCGATATCGGCCGGGGCGGAACCCACGCTGCTTCTCGGCATAGATGGGATGGTGCTATCCAATGCTGGATCGATCTGCTCATGCTGCCGCTGAGACGCCCTTTCCTGGCTGAGCGAGTCGATCTGCTCCTGCTGCCACCTGAAAGCGCGTTCCAACTCTAGGTACTTTGATTCTAGGCCTTCAAGGCGGAGTGCTTCCTCCTTCTTCTTCTGCTCCTCCTGGTTCTTCTTTCTCGCACGGCTTCTATAGTCGTCGTTCCAATCCGCAAACCCCTCATACCACGGAACAACGCCTTTGCCTCGTGTTCTTCGTAAGCTCGTCGTTCTCTCTGTTGGGCGTGAACACCCTCGTTCGAGCTTCTTCTATTGCAATAAGTATTTTGTCTGTCGCTTCTTTAAGACTTGCCTTCACCTTAATCAGCCCTGTCTCTGGGTCCAACTTCCCCCCATGCGCATAAAACCATGTCCTGCACCTGGGGGGCCATGTCAATGTACCTGGAGTGACCCCTGCACTAATCATCTCTTGCTCAGATTGATCCCACTTAGGCAGGGCCACCTGGTAGCCACCTGGCCCCAGAGTATGGTGCCACTTCTTTTTCGCAGCATTAATCTTGTTTTTTCTCGACCGTTCCTTAGTGTGTTCCGATTCCTTGAACTTCACGAAAGCGTCCCAGTGATCTTTTGCCTTCACCAATGCTCCCTTGAATTTTGGAGTCTTCTTTTTTTGCTTTGACGTACGCAGTCCATGCATTTTTCTTGAAGGTGTTGAATGCGATCGCCATCTTTTTAAGAGCATAGTTTCTGACTTTCCTCAGATCTGCATCTGTCAAATTATCTGGTAGGGTGAAATGTGACATGAGCGATGTCCAAAGCACATCTTTTGCTCTTTCGTCGACAAAAGTAACTCCTGCTCGATATCCCTTTGCTGGTTTTTTCCAAAATTGAACGGAGATCGGGATTTGGTCTCTGACAATAACTCCGCATTGATTCTTGAACTTGGTCGCATTTTTCCTAGGTTCAAGCGGTTCGCCATTTGATGTTTTAATGGAATCGATGTTGAACTTTATGCCAGGCTCCAACTTTCTGGCCGGGCCTCGAACTACCCTGTCGCTTGTAGAAGATTTGCTCGATCCAGAGGCCTAAAAGAAGAAAGATCGATTCGTTAATACATACAAATCAATTAAGACATGTAATGATCACCGGATGGCTTATATAATAAATATACCTCGCCGGTCTTTGTTATTTGAAGAACATTTTCTTCGTCAACATCGTTGTCGCCTTCATCTATTCGTTCGTCTTCATTAAATATCATACAACCCTCACCGGAATTGTTCAGATATTGCGAGCCGTCATCTTCAGATTCATGCTCTGGGCTCGAGGACCGTGAGCGTATGATGTCGAACAGAGCCTCTTCTCCTTCTCTGCCGGTATTGTCCATAGCTTTTATTTAACTAATCCAGAAGAAAGATAAAACAATTTAGTATTCAAATTAGAATCCATGCAATCAATAAGGAAAAACTGAATCATAGTACATAATATGCATCTCGAATAATTCATATAATATGCATCATCGAATATAATCTCGAATAAATCGTCTCGAATATTATCAAATATAATCTCGAATACATCTCGAGTATTATCACTAGCTAATAGAGATTGAATATTATCGAAGAATCTAGTTCACTCGCGGTTCCTGAGGCGCGGGCGGTGGACACCCAAAGAGAAGGAACCATCACAGGATCATAGCTCGGGTGAGATCCCTGAAGAACCTGCCAGGTATTGGAGAACCTGACGTCCAACGCATCCATGTAGCGACGGACGTGCTCGTCCTCCTCCCTGACACGGCGACGTACCACCTCCGACGGGGCCGGCTGCCTCCGCACCGAAAGTGGCCCACGCGAACGCCACCAAAGAAGCTCCAGGTCGACGACGGGACCCGGGGCCGAGTTCCTCACCAAGCTGCGCGCCCCTGAAGGTAGCACCTCCCAGTGCTAGCCCGGCGGAGCCCAGTCCTGAACGTTGCCCCTCTGAAGTAGGACGTCGTCGCGAACGAGTCGACGACGAGGATGCGGGCCGGGCATCGTTGTCTCCGAGAAGAAATTCTATGCAAATTTAACTAAAAGTATAAAAAACTAAAAAACATTCATCTAACATTTATATATCTAACATTCATCTAACTTTTCTATAACTAAAAGTATAAAAAACTAAAAAACATTTCTATAACTTTTTTATATCTAACATTTATCTAGCTATAACTAAAAGTATAAAAAACTAAAAAACATTCATCTAACATTTATATATCTAACATTTCATCTAACATTTCTATAACTAAAAGTATAAAAAACTAAAAAACAGAAAAATAGAAAATAAGAATGTGTGTGTGTGTGTGTGTGTTCATGCATGTGTGTGTGTGTGTGCGGGCTCGATGGGAGGGGCGGCCATGGCGGCAGGGGCTCACAGCTGGGCGACGGCCGGCGAGGCGAGTCGTCGGCGACGGCGACTGCGACGGCGATGGCGACGGCGCGCGAGGTCGAGGAGGGGCAGCGCGACGGCATGTCGGCGTAGGCGGGTGCGGGCGCGGCGTGGGCGGCGCGTCGGGGGCGGCGAAGGCGTGGGCGGCACGTCGGGGGCGGCGATGGCGTCGGGGCAGGCGGCGCGTCGGGGGCGGCGAAGGCGTGGGCGGCGCGTCGGGGGCGGCGATCTCCTCTGTGTAGTGGTCGAAAGCAGAGAGAAACTGAAAAAATTTCAAGTGTTGTATATATATGCGGAGGCCTTTAGTCCCGGTTGGAGCCACCAACCGCGACTAAAGGTCAATTTTTGCCAGGCCAAGCGGCGGGAAGCCAGACCTTTAGTCGCGGTTGGTGGCTCCAACCGGGACTAAAGACCCCCCTTTAGTCGCGGTTGGAGCCACCAACCGCGACTAAAGGTCTCGTGCTGCCACAGCCGCGGTGCAGGAAGTTTAGTCACACCTCGCCCAGCGAAGAGCAGCCGCACTGGTTTATAAGCCCCGCCGCGGCTGCTCCTTCGAGCTACTCTCTAAAGCAGGCCTTCCGGGCCTACCGCACCTTCGCTGCCCTGTTGGGCCTACTGGCCTTGCGGGCCTGCATCATGGCCCAATTAGAGGTTGGGTTTCTAGTCGTATGCAGGCCGTGGTGGCCTAGTAGGCGGGCATTTTTTTAATTTATTTATTTTTCATTTTTGTTTGTTTTCTGCTTTATTTCTTTTCTTTTGTTTTTGAGTTGTTTTTTGCTTTATTTAGAGTTTCTTTGTGAATCTTTTTGCTTTAGGTAAAAAAAATTATAAAATTTCTGTTAGTGCCAGTAGTTTTCAAATTTGGATAGTTTAAATTTGAATTATTTGAATTTTGTGTGAATCACTAGTTTGTGAATAACTTTACTTTAAAAATAGATTTTTCAGTGATTCTTTTTTCCGGTGTTTAATATTAGTGTGTTTTATCATTATATTCAATTTGGTAATTCTAAGGTTATTTAAAAAAATGAAATGCCTTTGTAACAGACGAGTTTTCGTCTGAAACCCTGATACTTCGAAAGAGATTGTCCATTTTGTACACGAAGTGCATCCAGTTTTTGCCGTAACCCTCTCAACTTTTTAGCACATGCTATGTGGGTGAAATGATGATACCATGCCAACTTTCAACCTTTTTAGAGTTCATTTGTAGTGCTTTTCAATTTCAGGGCCATTTAGCTCAAAAAATCAGTAAATGCATGAAAAATAGCAAATGAAGTCAGAAAGGGTTGAAAATTGATGACGTGGCTTCGAATGCTGCATACTGAACGCACAAAAAGTCTGGAGTTGAAATAAGTTTAAAATAATGAAATGCCTTTGTAACAGACGAGTTTTCGTCTGAAACCCTGATACTTCGATAGAGATTGTCCATTTTGTACACGAAGTGCATCCAGTTTTTGCTGTAACCCTCTTAACTTTTTAGCACATGCTATGTGGGTGAAATGATGATACCATGCCAACTTTCAACCTTTTCAGAGTTCATTTGTAGTGCTTTTCAATTTCAGGGCCATTTAGCTCAAAAAAATCAGTAAATGCATGAAAAATAGCAAATGATGTCAGAAAGGGTTGAAAATTGATGACGTGGCTTCGAATGGTGCATACTGAACGCACAAAAAGTCTAGAGTTGAAATAAGTTTAAAAAAATGAAATGCCTTTGTAACAGACGAGTTTTCGTCTGAAACCCTGATACTTCGAAAGAGATTGTCCATTTTGTACACGAAGTGCATCCAGTTTTTGCCGTAACCCTCTCAACTTTTTAGCACATACTATGTGGGTGAAATGATGATACCATGCCAACTTTCAACCTTTTCACAGTTCATTTGTAGTGCTTTTCAATTTCAGGGCCATTTAGCTCAAAAAAATCAGTAAATGCATGAAAATTAGCAAATGAAGTCAGAAAGGGTTGAAAATTGATGACGTTGCTTTGGACATAATATTTCTTCGCGTTTCAAATGCCAAAACACATAAGTACACTACTATTACAAAGATTCCCTCTGGTTTGTCCGAAGTGGGACTTTCCAGATATATAAGTCCGGAAACTAACTAGAGAAGCCGGTCACATCCCAGAGTGGGATCTTTGGGTATAAAACTTTTTATTCGCGTGAGTCCCTTTGCGCCGTAACCATGGACAATCTTCATCGTTTAACTTGATGCTCGGTTCAACATTCACTGTGAAGGGAGCAATTTCATGAAACTTTTCATAATCTTCTGACATGTCTGTCTTGTCCTCCACTCCCACGATGTTTCTTTTCCCTGGAAGAACTATGTGGCGCTTTGGCTCATCGTATGATGTATTCGCTTCCTTATCTTTTCTTTTTCTCGGCTTGGTAGACATGTCCTTCACATAGAAAACCTGCGCCACATCATTGGCTAGGATGAATGGTTCGTCTGCGTACCCAAGATTGTTGAGATCCACTGTTGTCATTCCGTATTGCGGGTCTTCCTTTACCCCGCCTCCTATCAGATTGACCCATTTGCACCGAAACAAAGGGACCTTCAAACCAAGTCCATAGTCAAGTTCCCATATCTCCTCTATGTAACCATAATATGTGTCCTTTGGCCTATTGGTGTTTGCTGCATCAAAGCGGACACCACTGTTTTGGTTGGCGCTCTTTTTATCTTGGGCGATCGTGTAAAATGTATTCCCATTTATCTCGTACCCTTTGAAAGTCTATATAGTCGAAGATGGTAACTTGGACAGCAAGTACAGGTCATCTGCAACAGTGTCGTCATGCATGAGACGTGTCTGCAACCAACCGGCGAAAGTCACCATTTGTTCATGTGTAATCCAGTCGTCAGACTGCTCCGGGTGTTTGGAGCGTAGAATATTCTTGTGTTGCTCGATATACGGAGCCACCAAGGAGGAACTTTGTAGAACTGTGTAGTGTGCTTGCGCCAAAGAATGCCCGTCCTGGCATATTACTGAATTCTTTCCAAGCGTGCCTTTTCCACCCAGACTGCCCTCATGCCGCGATTCAGGAACACCAATCGGCTTAATGTCAGGAATAAAGTCAACACAAAACTCAATGACCTCCTCTGTTTCATGGCCCTTGGAGATGCTTCCTTCTGGCCTAGGACGATTACGAACATATTTCTTTAAAACTCCCATGAACCTCTCAAAGGGGAACATATGGTGTAGAAATACAGGACCCAGAATGGCAATCTCCTCGACTAGGTGAACTAGGACGTGCGTCATGATATTGAAGAAGGATGGTGGGAACACCAACTCGAAACTGACAATACATTGCACCAAATCATTCTCTAACCTTGGTAGGATTTCTGGATCGATTACCTTCTGAGAGATTGCATTGAGGAATGCACATAGCTTCACAATGGCTAATCGAACGTTTTCCGGTAGAAGCCCCCTCAATGCAACCGGAAGCAGTTGCGTCATAATCACGTGGCAGTCATGAGACTTTAGGTTCTGGAAATTTTTCTCTGCCATATTTATTATTCCCTTTATATTCGATGAGAAGCCAAACGGGACCTTCATACTGAGCAGGCATTCGAAGAAGATTTCCTTCTCTTCTTTGGTAAGAGCGTAGCTGGCATGACCATGAAACTGCTTTGGATCCATGCCGTCTTCTCCGTGCATACGTTGCTGGTCCTCACGTGCCTCCGGTGTATCTTTTGTCTTCCCATACAAGCCCAAGAAGCCTAGCAGGTTCACGCAAAGATTCTTTGTCACGTGCATCACATCGATTGCAGAGCAGACCTCTAGGTCTTTCCAATAGGGTAGGTCCCAAAATATAGATTTCTTCTTCCACATGGGTGCGCGTCCGTCAGCATCATTCGGAACAGATTGTCCGCCAGGACCCTTTCCAAAGATTACTTTTAAAATCTTGACCATATCAAGTATATCATCACCAGTACGGTGGCGAGGCTTCTTCCGGTAATCTGCCTCACCTTTGAAATGCTTTCCTTTCTTTCTTACGGGATGCCTGCTCTGAAGAAATCGACGATGCCCCAGGTACACATTCTTCATACATTTATCCAAATATATACTGTCGGTATCATCTAAACAGTGCGTGCATGCGTGGTATCCCTTGTTTGTCTGTCCTGAAAGGTTACTGAGAGCAGGCCAATCATTGATGGTTACAAACAGCAATGCTCGCAGGTCAAATTCCTGCTGTTTGTGCTCATTCCACGCACGTACACCTTTTCCATTCCACAGCTCTAAAAGTTCTTCGACTAATGGCCTTAGGTACACATCAATGTTGTTGCTGAGTTGCTTGGGGCCTTGGATGAGCACTGGCATCATAATGAACTTCCGCTTCATGCACAACCAAGGAGGAAGGTTATAGATACATAAACCAAACCATACGTTCTGCTCCCCAAAAGGATTAATGCCATCTGCACTTAAACCAAACAATACGTTCCTTGCGTCCTTTGCAAAGTCCTTCCACTTTCTCTCGATTTTTCTCCACTGCGATCCGTCAGCGGGTACTCTCAACTTCCCGTCTTTCTTACGGTATTTTTTGTGCCATCGCATCAACTTGGCATGCTCTTTGTTTTGGAACAAATGCTTCAACCGTGGTATTATAGGAGCATACCACATCACCTTGGCAGGAATCTTCTTCCTGGGGCGCTCGCCCTCAACATCACCATGGTCATCGTGGCCGATCTTATAGCGCAATGCACAACATACCGGGCATGCATTCAAATCCTCGTACTCACCGCGGTAGAGGATGCAGTCATTAGGGCATGCATGTATCTTCTGCACCTCTAATCCTAGAGGGCAGACAGCCTTCTTTGCTTCGAACGTACTGTCGGGCAATTCGTTGTCCTTTGGTAGCTTCTTCTTTAACATTATCAGCAACTTTTCAAATGCCTTGTAAGATACACCATTCTCTGGCTTCCATTGCAGCAATTCCAGTGTGGTACCCAGCTTTTTCTTGTCATCTTCGCAATTTGGGAACAACAATTTCTTGTGATCCTCTAACATGCGCTACAACTTCAGCTTCTCCTTTTCACTTGCGCAGTTTCTCTTTGCATCGGCAATGGCCCGACCAAGATCATCAGCGGGCTCATCTAATGCCTCTTCTTCAGCACCTTCCCGCATTGACGGCTCAGCTTCTTCCCCCATTGTTGTACCATCGTATTCATGGAACCCATGGCCAGGATAGCTGTCGTCATCCTCTTCTTCTTCATTCTCTTCCATTAGGACCCCTCTTTCTTCGTGCTTGGTCCAACAGTTATAGCCGGACATGAAACCGGACTCAAACAGGTGGATGTGAATGGTTCTTGAGTTAGAGTAATTTTGATCATTCTTACAGCCAACACATGGACAATACATAAAACCATCCGCCCGGTTGTTTGCCCCAGCCGCAACCAGAAAAGTATGCACGCCATTAATGAACTGGGGAGAGCATCGGTCATCGTACATCCATTGCCGGCTCATCTTCATTACACAACACCGAAAAGACCAAATTAATTCAAGTTCATACATAAAGTTCATACACACTTGTTCTCATAAAACAACATACAAACTCTCTAGCTAAAGCATTTAAATGCAACAACAAATGCGATCAAGATCGCAACTAAGGTAACAATTGATCCAACAGCATAGTGATACCAAGCCTCACTATCAATGGCATATTTTTTAAATTTTCTAATCTTCAAGCGCATTGCATCCATCTTGATCTTGTGATCATCGACGACATCGGCAACATACAACTCCAGTTTCATCTTCTCTTCTTCAACTCTTTTCAATTTTTCTTTCAAATACTCGTTTTCTTTTTCAACTAAATTTAACTTCTTGACAAGAATATCTATGTCGGTTGCAATTTCCGGTTCACATACCTCCTAGATAAAAATATCTATGTCAACTTGATGGGCATAATTGTCATAAACACAAAATGCAACAAATAGTTATAAAAGAGAGTATATACCACATCCGAATCATAAACCGGACGAGGGCCGACGGGGACGGATATCAAAACCATGCCACTATGTATAACAAACAACCATATAGGTAAGAAAACTATACAAGTAACTATCTAAATCTTACAAACATGATTTTTTTATAAAAAGGATAAGAACAAGAGGCTCACCAAGGTGGTGCCGGCGATGGGACGGTGCGGGCGATCGACGTTGGTTAGGATGGGGACGGGAAGGCACTAAGTAAAGCACACCTACACATGCAAAGTAAGAAGTTAATTTGAGCTCAAATTGCATATAAATCAAATAAACTACCACATATAAATACTCCCAAACTAAAACCCACAAAACACTATACTTATAGAGCATTGCAAGAGCTAATCTAGCAATGAGAGATGAAAGGACAAAGTTGCTAACCTTTGTGAACACTTGGATGGATGGGGTGCCTCCAAATCTTGACAAATTTGGCAAAAATGGAGGTGAGCTCGAGCAAGGGGAAGAACAAAGGAGAGGAAGAAGGGGAAAAACAGGGAGGAGTGTGCTCGGGCTGGCCGAAGGGTTCATGTAGGGGATCTTTAGTCCTGGTTCGTGACACGAACCGGGACTAAAGGTGAGCCTATAGTCCCGGTTCGTGCCACGAACCGGGACTAAAGGTGATCGTGGGGCCCCAGGCTGACACCAGCCTGCCACCACCCCATTAGTCCCGGTTCATGTTACGAACCGGGACTAAAGGTCCGGAACGAACCGGGACTAATGATGCCCGTCCCGAACCGGGACTAATGGTCACATTAGTGCCGGTTCAAAACCAGACCGGGACTAATGCTTTGGACAAAAGGTCTGTTTTCTACTAGTGATACTAGGTCATACGAACACCAGTACTGTTGTAGTTACGCGTTTCAAGGCATCTGCTGCTCGCAACTAGGATCCGACACGCCTGAGTTCATCTTGTCAAAAAAAATATAATCCGAAAAGAAGAGAAGACACATGACCTTTGCGTCCAGTGATGCACACAACCATAAAATAATTATTGCATCGTTTACATGATCCAATACAAATGTAGTTCAAACATACAGGTCACAATAAGCAGCTAAATGGCAATCAAACGGAAGGAATTAAGAATTAACGAGGCCGCATGCATCATAAATTCTAGTAGCTAGAAGATCATTGGATAAATCCCGAACAACCATCTCCCGTTTGTCAACTCCTAAAATTTTCATGATTTGAGGAGCTAGCCGTTCCCTCATAAACTTTACTTCGTCAAAACTTGAGTAATTATTTTCGTGCAAAAAGAAAAAAACTTGAGTAATTATTCATTACTATGCCACTTACCAAATTTGATCAGGCGATACAACACTTTTCTCATTTTCTATCACTCGCCCGCATGCGTTTCTTCCTCCTGCCGACACCACCACCTCCACAAATGCCAACGCCCCGCCGGGATTGAATCCCAAGTCCCCTCCCCACCCCCACCACCTTTCCCACATTCGTAGACCAACAATGGTGACATTATAGATGCCGATCACCCCCAAAATGTCAATATGGCACGAGTGTTGCGCGGACCATTGCCGTCTGGGAAGAGTGGTTGCATGGACGCTTGTCAGTGGAGTATCGTCCGATACCAATGCAATCGCTTGTCTTGTTGTGTTGATCAAGTGAATATAGCACCACCGAGTGGAGTGCCAACAAAATAACATGAGCCTACCATCCAAGAGGTTTACAAGCTACAGACAAAATGGCTGGCGTCAAGGGGTTCTCTTTGCACCATTGTTACACCATGCTCCAAGTAAATAAGAAGTGGACTAGGATAAATTATGAAACAACACCGATGGTGGAAAGACTGAGCATCTCTATTGATGCGACTAAATAAGTTGTATCCTCTCCTATCCCTCGGCCGGATCAAAAGTAGATAGCAAAGGAGAAAAAGAACAATGGCGTAGTTGATGCCTAAAAAGAAGAGCTATTTGCAATGATCGAGCCATAGAGAGTGTTGGCGGTTGAACACAAGAAGGAGACGATGACAAGGGGGATAAAGCTAGCAATGTTGGAGGAGAATATATGGAGAAGTAAGACCGCAACCCAAGACCGGAAAGTACAAGCAAAGGAAAATGGTCTTGTAATTTAGGAGCAAAGACTTGCAATGGGGGCAAGGAGCACTACTAGGGAAAAGCCTAGCAGTAGCACTGGTTTTTGGACCAGCAGTAGCGCGGGCACCCGCGCTACTGCTACGGTGGTACAACTAACCTGTAGCAGTAGCGTGGGTCCACCAACGCTACTGGTAAGTATAGTATCAGTAGCGCGGTTCAGGACCCGCGCTACTGATAACTATTAGTAGAGCTTGTATCTAACCTGTGCCACTACTAATCGCGCATATTTCTTTTTTTATATTTACACACTGTTATACATATTAATATACAACATCAATAATAATTTTGCAAGAAACACCATTTAGATTAAAGTGGATGGGTGCAAGTGATGAAGTTGAATTAGTAGGAAAATATGATATTACGATGGCACACAAGTGTCGAATGAAAGGATTCCCTTGATTCGACAATTGTGTGTCATTGTAACATCATATTTTCCTACTAACACAACTAAATTACTTCCACCCATCCACTTTAATCTAATCTATGTCATCTAATAACTCATCATCCTTAGTCACATAACACTTATCATCATCTTAATCATCTAACAACTCATGACCAGTTGACCATTACTACACAATGTCATAAACTAGAAATGGTCCTCTTTCTTATCTAGCACATACTATTCTCTCCTAGCTAGGTAGAACCTACTACTCTCTCCTAGGTAAAATAACATGAGACAGGTAAGCTCCGACCCCTCCATTGTGAAGAATAGAGATCCACCTATCTTCGATACGTGGCTTGAGCAAATCCTTCGCGCCTCCGCCAAGTGGTTGTCTCCTGACTTTCATTAATTTGCTAAATCCTTTGAGTTTCAGTCTTTAATCGCTTTTAGAAATCGAGTATGCGTGGCGGAATCTTATAGGCCACCGCGGCCGTAAGCTGATGACATTCAAATGACCTTCTACAAACATCAGTCGAGGCACAACTTCCGAAGGGAATTTCTGTTGAAGAAGCTATTAATAACCTAATAGCAATCTAGTTTTGCTTATGAAAAATTTATGTATGCAAAAGATGGAGTAATTAATGACAAAATAGTAAAAAAGAATCTTAACATGCTATCTGCAGCAATGTTACCATTGTTCAACGGGTGCAACAGTGGCACGTATTCAGAAGAACTTTCGCCAATATCTTCATAATTGGTCTTAAAAAGATCAATATCATTAATAAATGAGATCAAATGATCTATCTCCAACCAAGTCTGATCTACTATCTTTTGAATATTTGGTGAAGAAGAGAAATAAGCTGACAATTAAAGATAAACAAGTTAATTAGGAATGAACACCAACTATTTTTAAATAAACAATATAAATTACTTAACAAATATGGTTGACAAACTCACATGGAGGTAAACTGGAAGCATATCGACATCCACCCAAATGTCGATATTACCTTCAATATGATCTTCAGGACGAATATCGAAGGTTATTTCCATATCATCCTGAAATCCATATGCCTTGGCTAGAGCTTCCCAATTTGAGCAACCAAATTCTGAGTTATTAACTACATTCATTACTTTAACCAAAAATGTGTGACCATGTTTAGTTCTCAGGTTAGCTCTCCTTGTCTCCATATTCTCATGGTCTTCGAAACTGAGCCTCTCCAAGACATACCGTCTTGCATGGCAGGGGATGAACTAGTTGAATTGTATAAAACAGAAATTACACATTGAAGCAAGAAAACAGAAGTCATGATTAATTAAGAAAAAACACTTGTCATCGTAGCGTACCGTAGAAACATCGAAGGTCTCGTCCAGCTTGATGGTGAAGAACCTATTGTCTCGCAGGTGAGGCCTCTCGGACAAACCCCGATCGTCGCTGCAAAGATCACACTCAGGGATCCTATCATCGTCAGACATTTCCTGTGTTCATGATTTAAAGATTAAAAAAAGTTTGGCATTACCGTAAAAATATGTCGGCATGACCGTTGCTAAAATAGGACATATTGAGCGCCTGAAATTTGCCGGAACGGAAATAAATCAACATTCCGGCAAAACATAGGCACTAGGAGGTGTTCCCTGCAATAACATAGACACATGTCCAAATAGACCTAATTCAACATGGCTTGAGTTTCGGTTTGTCGAGGTTTTCCTTAGAAAACTCTCATACCTCATGGTGTGTATGGTGCGCACTCTCTCACACTGATATGGTGGTGTAAGTTGGTGGACGCTCCCTCACACTAATATTTCGACTGTCGGTGCTGATCGCTTCCCCTTCTTCTCTCGCGCAATATACCAAGGTATATATCGCGAGAAGAAGACGAGGGAAACGACCCCCGCAACAACAGTCGGGATTCCTCCATCAAGAACAGACATGAAAGTCACACAAGGAGCTCCGACAGACCGAAACTACCTAATTTTTTTACTAAAAATTTCTAGACCTATTTTTTACTAAAAAATTATAATGCATGAGGTATTCATAATGAAACTTCTTATTCTAAAACTTCTGAAATTTCTATCTCAATTTAAAATGAAACTTCTGAAATTCAATCTCAATTTATAATAAAACTTCTTAAAACTTCTTATCTAAAAATTTCTATCTCAATTTATAATGAAACTTCTGAAATTCAATATATGATTAAACGAGTGCTCAATATGGCCAAATGGTACAGCTGGCCCTCCCCTTGCGCTCCTCCTCTCGTGTCACTGAGGAGAGTGGGAGAGGGATGGATGGAGAGGCTGGGAGGGAGAAGGGAGGGGGAGGGAGAGGGTGGGAGGGAGAGGGTGAGAGGGAGAAGTGAGGGGGAGGGAGAGGGTGGGAGGGAAAGGGCGTGTGAGGGAGACATACCGCAGGTGGGGCGACGGCGGGCAGCGAGCGGCGGTAATGCAGGAGACGATAGCAGCGGGCGACGAAAATGCGGGCGACGACGGCAGCGGGCGCCGGCAATGCGGGCGACGGCGGCAGCGTGCGGTGACATCAACGGTATAGAGAGGGAGAGTGGGAGAGAGGAGAGTGAGCCCGTGCAAGCGGGCCAGAGAAGAAAAGGTAGTATTAGCAGTAGCGTGGTTTACTAGCACACGCTACTGCTAAGCTAATAGCAGTAGCGCGCTTCCCGGGGACGCGCTGCTACTTTGAAAAGCCTGGTACCTAGTGTGTGGTTCTCATAGCCGTAGCACGTTTTTATGGGGACGCGCTACTGCTAACGGTGTAGCAGTAGCGCCCGTAAGGAACCGTCTACTGTAACATAGCAGTAATGCCCTGGGAAAAAGCGCGCTACTGCTAAGCCTCCACGTATAAGCTTTTCCCTAGTAGTGGAGCAATTAACCAAGAGGAAGGTCGTGCTATCATATTCAAGTGTGAGAATCTCTTTTAATATTCTATAGATATGAAAAATAATATTAAAAAATGTATGAACAAGCATAAGGACCATATGAGATGATAATTCACCACAAGGTGTTGTTCCCATATGGCTACTTTCAGATAAGAGAATATTTATGAGTTATTATTTTTCTATGTGTGGTTGAAAACTCAAGTGTATTTATTGCCTGAAACATTGTACATCAATGCACAACAAAACAAAATTATAAAAGCCGGCTAAGCGCACACATGAAAGAGGCTAGTGCAATAAAGGAAAGAAAAGAAGAGATATGGATGTTTGTTACCATGTTTCGAACGTTGATACAGACTGGAACAAAACATGTTATCCACATTTTGGGCTTTAGAGGTGTCGAGAACTCAGCAATCACTTGCTTGCTGTTTAAACTTGTACTATTAAGTTTTTAGTGGTGCAATGATGTATTCTCAACCTGTCACCTTTAGGCATAGGTTAGATCAAGCAACCCTTGATGTTGGGTTTGAAGGCTTCCAAGTAACGCATGGACAGAATAATGGTTTTCATAACATTGAGCTGCTCCATTTAGGTGAGGGCATGCGATATGTGATTATGTAGATTCACATGAAAAATTAGTTGTGCGTGGGATCAAACAGATGCCCTGTTTGTTATCTATCCATTCTAATACATTAGCAAATTCCTTGAAAATGTCAACCATGAAGGAATGAAAAAAAAACTAGAAAATGCATCGTGTAGTGAAAGGAAGTTGGCCGCTATAGTGAACTTAGTGCTTACTTGTTCTTTTGTGAAAACAACATCTTGTTCTCTCCCAATCAACAATAATGGAGTAGACCAAGGGGGTTGCGTTGAGCCATGATCTTGGCAGGTGGGAGCGGGACAGTGACATAGAGCGAC
Source organism: Elymus sibiricus (assembly GCA_039707655.1). NCBI lineage: Eukaryota > Viridiplantae > Streptophyta > Magnoliopsida > Poales > Poaceae > Elymus > Elymus sibiricus. The sequence goes on from CM077675.1 coordinate 68,424,598, forward strand.
GAGAAAAAGGCCATGAGTTTTCCTATATTCGCCGCAAAAATCTCCAGAAAGAACTTTGCCGGAGAAGCTCCATGGCTGATGCCCCTGCTTGTGATCCCGATGTCGTAGTCCTAGATGGTGGTGCCCATGATGGCAGTGATACATGAGAACATCACGAATGGCGTGACCAGCTTATCCATACTACCATAGTTCTGCTCTAGGCGGCTCTCGTTAATAACAACCACATCATCAATGTTTGAGTAGTAGTCACTCTATAAATGGTTACTCAACTACAATACAAATATGGATCCTGACACATGTGACTATGCACAACAAAATAGTCGTGAGGCTCGAGCCCCCCTCCCCCCGGTCCTCCCACCACCACCACCATAAAAAATCCGAAGTCCACGACAACTTGGATATGTGTGAGAATCACTTCTAGTATTTTTTTCGGACATGAAAAATGAACTTCAGGGAAAGTGAAATATATTGAATCGCGTAAGAATTTTAGTATAGAAGAAAAACATGTCAACCATGTTATGTCTATGGGTGAGTTCATTATTTTCCTATCTGAGATAAAGCATCAATTTTCAATTATTTTCTTAAATATGGCACAATCATGCCCTAGCAAACCGTTTTATAAAAGTAGAGACTTAGTGCAAACATGGGAGGCTAAATGTCAAAGAGGAACGAAAGAAGCAAGATAATCAAAAACCCATCATCATGTTCCCTGCATTGAATTGCTTAAAACCGAAAATGTTACGAGTTGTGAGTTCGAGAGGCATCAGGAAGATAATGAATACCTTTTTATTTCATTACCAATGTATTACTAGTATTTTAGTGGTGCAATCACGACACCTTAGTCTATTGTCTTTAAACATGACTTGGAAAATGCCTCTAGATTGTTCCGAATGCTTGAGTGTTGTTTTTGAGGATGAATATTCTTTTCAATAAATATGAGCTATTCCACTTTTCATGGCAAGCCGTCTCTAGAGCTACTAAATCCCTTGAAAGGGAGCTCTCTTATGCATCGGGGATCTGGGGAGGCATGTGGGACAATGCTTCCACCATTTGTGCACCCATTTTTTTAGTAATGTATGGCTTGTCTCCAGAGTGTTCCATCTACCACCGCATGCAAAGACTCCTTCAACCCCAACCCGGACCTGATATGTATCCCTCCTTATCATCTCGTGTGCGGTGCACACTAGGTTTACTGTCTAATGCCTTTACATTCGCCTTTACCTACGTATCTCGGCCGTAACCTTCCCCATGTAGCTCTGTTGTGCACATGAGCACCGGCCTATGGTAGATACCGGGAAGGGCCAGATCTTGGCATGTGCATTTGAAAGCAGTGCACATCGGCGAGGGGCATCAAGAAAAGCCTGTCATGGGCGAGGTTAAGGTGGGACAAAATCTGTGGCACGCAAGTAGGGGCGGCGAGGCGTGGAGCATGGGGAGAGGTTGTGTTGCTTCAGTACAGTACATGCAAGCTTGAGGCGGTCACAACCGTGATGAAGAACAGGTTAGGTGCAAATGGAGCTAGCAACATCCGGACAGGGATGCGGATGGGTTTGTCCACAGTTGACAAGAGATTGTTGCTCTCTTAATAAAGGTGCCTGAATTTAACACGATGGTCATTGATAGTAAATCTTTCCGTGTTTGTAGCATGTGTTTGATTATATGCCTTGTGAAGCAATCTAAGAGGTGCCATGTTTGATCTGTCCCTGGTAAGTACCGAGGACTGGGTGAGTGCAATCAGTAGACCAACAAGCATTGGTTGAGCTCTAGTCCAGCCCATGCTTTCCTTTGCCCGTCTTTTATTGAGAATCATGAATTACTCAAAGCCTGAAGCAAAAAAGAAACAAACAAACAATATTTTCATTCCGATCCGTGTTTGCCTGACAAAAAATAGGTTGCATTGTATGTACACTATCACCAATGTGTACACGAAGAGAATGGGAGATACAATAACGTATTAGCTCTTTTTGTTTTGCTCCACCGTTCTATGTTGTGCATTTACAAGTTCATAGAGTATTGATGTGCTGCATAATTTTGGACTCAACATGCTTTTCTCGAAATTATTAGGAGGAGCACTATACTTGAAATTTAGAGATCTGGTGAGAAAATTAAAAATTGGCACCTACGCTGAATAGAAGCAGAGTTTTAATAGGGGTTCTCACTACTCTAGATGTTCTAACTTTCAGAAATGAATATTTTTTGGCAAAAAATAATACACATGCTTATCTTTTAGTTTGATTTACATGTATTATTGCTAGGTTCTCATTATTTTATATCTTCATAAGCTGAATTTCAAGAAACCATTGAAATCTTTTCCAGGGGAAAGTATTAAGAATGACTCATTATTTTTTTGCATTGGGTTAGTTGTCCTGTTCTTTTCTTCTCACAACCTTTTATATTAGAATACATTTTAGAATCCCAAAAAAAACATGACACAAAAGAGCGTCACTTGTCAAAATGCAAAATACATGAAAATAACGTATATGTAGTGCTTATGTGATGATATGTTCTTCATGAAAATAGAGCATACCACCCAATCCATCTATCAATTCGTCTATGTATATTGTTAATGAACTGTATTCAAGAGGGGGATTATGGAAAAATAATATTTATGCATTTATTCCATCGTTCATAGTGAGAGTTCTTTAACAGGCAATCTTATATTTCAAATTGTTCTGAAAGGGATTAATGACACTACAAGAAATATGTCAACTTGCGACCATTAATATTGGTCACTGAATGGTCATTACTTTTCATTTGCGACCTTTTTGTGACCAAAAACAGTTGGTCAAAAGCTGACCGTCTTTAATGAAACTTAACGACCAAAACAAAATTTCGTTGGTTCTACGACCAATTATTTTGGTCACTAGCAGCCTGCACGGGCCACGTCGTATCCAACGTGGCAAGCTGACATGGCAAAATTATGACCAAGTGAATTGGTCGTCGATCAGAATCAGCCCGGTCCAGTTCGGTGCTTTACATGGGCCAAGCCCAACAATTCAGCCCATTTATAATATCTTTTTCCATGCCAATTTTGATCAGTTACATGGGCCAAGCCCAACATTTCAGTCTTTTTAATTTTTGGGCCATGGCCTTTTACTTTTTTGGGTCGTTTGATTTTCTTTTTTTCGGCCAGTTTATTTTGGTACTAATCCCACTAGTCAGATTGGTCCCACATGTCATGTTGACCTCATAATTAGAATCAACACATCATAAATTTCGAAATTTGTCAAACAATTTTCATAAGTGGGCCCTCCTTGTCAGGTATTCAAATCACATACGAAATCAATATTTCGAACAAATCAAAGAGCAAATGAAATTCGTCCAAAACAACACTAAATTAGTTTATTACAATCTTTACACTACTACAACTCAAATATGCCTACTACTGCTTACTATCACAATACATAATATGCTACTCTTTGCTGATAGGCTTCATGGCTTTACACTTGGCTTCGCACTTCACCTATGCAAAGAATAAGAACAAAACAGTAGCCAATGAGCGATCCAATAGCATATAAGCAAGAATTGACAACAAATTCCATGTACAAAAATAGTATATGCAACGTATCCAAACATGGGAACTGCACATTTACTGTAACTACAGCAAGAAAAAGTACTTAAACTACAACAAGACCATGAGTACTGGAACTGCTGAAACTACAGCGATACACTACTATTGGATATTGAATCTTTAAACCCAGATTTGCACAGAAAGTTTATGCTACTGCCCTACAAAAAGTTTGTATCAAGTGCAATTGCTACTACTGCTAGCAACCAGTGCAAGCAAGCACTTGCTAGCAGCAGTAGCAAACAGTGCACTTGTTACTGAAACTCATTGAAATTCGGTACTTCTAGATTAACAAGTTCTTGCTACAGGAGATGTAAGGAGTACTCCTACTTGGGCACTGGCAGATAAGCTTGTCTCTACCAGTATATTAACTAAAACTTAACTGCTCCTGGACAAGCACAAGTGGAATTGCATTTTTACTGAAGTGGAATTTCAACTAATACAAGCACGACAATTTAACATGGAGATGCATACATGACTAAACACTAACATATTATGGTATGACGAGGGCGAGAAAATCGACAGCTCGTTCAACCCAATATTGAAATCAGACATGATATCGTAAAATAGCAAGAAATGGGAAAAGTAGGTTCATACATCACGACCACCAAAACCAAGCACATCACAACCATGGTACTGGAGTGTCACTTACCCAATCACGAAATTAACATAGCTGGAAACACCCCAACTTCAAGGTGTAGGCTCTCCGACGCCGATCGTGACCATCCAGCTGGTCGTACAGCTCCGTGTACAAGTCACCTGCGCCCAAAAGAAACACCCAGCCGCTGCAGGCCGTGGTTAGTCAGTAGCTAACACCACACGCTCGCATGCATTATGTACAGAGGAACAGCAGATCAGTGGTGACAGCTGAACCAAAGCAAAATATGATACTAGCATGCTTCTAATGGAGTTCCTGTAGAAATATCTCCTGATGTTATGCATGCAAATCGCAAGGTCCAAAAATTTCCATCTGCTACCAAACACACAAGGCACATCACATGTGAATGCGGGAAACTAAGGAAAAGCCGCTATCCAGCGCAAGCCACAAGACACAAAGGCCAGCAATGATCCAAGAGGCTGGAAGCCGACGCCGCAATCAGAACAGCGTAACAAGAAAACAACAATCGCTGGCTTCTGATTAGATACTAGATACAAGAGAGAATGGGAGGAAAACATCAGAACCAACGAAAAAGACGAGAAAATCAGGAAGCAACACAAATTCACTGGGAAAAGCAGATGCAGAAAATTGGGCAAGAGAAACAACAAAAATAAGACATTAAAAAAACACGGATCTTGAGTGGTTCGTTCCCTACAATATACGGCACCATCGTATCCGAAGCACGTCACTGAATAAGAAATGCACCTTGTTATGAGTAACACATCATAGATAATATTGCTTGTGAACACAATGGACAAGAGCAGTTTCAGCAGAGACACTTGTCCAATTATTGTTGTTCTTTCCAGCCACAGATAGGTCACCAAGCACAAGCTGAAGCAGAGATGAGGCCTGGGTTTAAATGGCACAAGCTGAAGCAGAGATGAGGCCTGGGTTTAAATGGCAAAAACGAGTAGCTGTTTCACCGTTAGACATAGTATTATATATTACTCCTAACTACTACTCCGTCCCATAATGTAAGACGTTTTTAAAACATCTAATATTATGGGACGGAGGGAGTACTAACTGATGGACGCATCAAAGATGCTATAGACTGGAGCACAAGTGCGACAGAAAATGAAACCAGAAATGCGCCTAAACTATTACTCCTATGGAATCCGGAGGAAAATCAAAAATAAACGACTGTTGCACCGATTAAATTCAGTCAAACATATAAGTAGATTCAGACCATCAGCAAACCAAGAAAAAAATATCAGATTTCAAACAAGCTAGAAATCAATCAAGCTGGCTGTTTGTGTGCTTGAGCTAGCTTAGTACGTACAGTACATGGTTGGGCTCCAAAATTAATAGAGCACATGCTAGCCTGAACAGAATCAATCACAAGGTTATTTTATTGTTGTTGCTAGCACTGCTAGATGTATGTGTTGATCCTTCCATCCATCCATGGACCTAACTAATGGTGTTGTATCTATAGATGTATGTGATGAGGAGGCCGTTGGTGGTGTTGGCGATGAACATGGTTTCGAACAGAGGGAAATGATGCGCAAACATCTTGGGAGAGTAAATGTGGCAGAGGAGTTCACCTTGGGAGCATCTTGGGGTGTGCAAATGCTGAAACAAACGATTTGAGCAAAATAAACCAGTCATCAGTTGTGTGATACAGACATATATTTACTTTATTCATCTGCTTTGAGAGAGTGACCAGCAGTACCTTGTCGTTGTGCTGCTTCCCCTTGCAGGCCTGCGCCCACCACTCCTGCCTGTGGCCGTCGATGATGCCGCCGCCGCTCACCATCAGGTGCTGCACCTGGAAGAAGTGCAACCACTTGGCGCCGTTGCTCATTCCCAGACCTCCAGGCTCTCCGGCGTGTTGATGTTCCCAGAGACCTGTCCCGCCGGCAGTGGCGGAGCGTGACAAGCAACCAAGGGGGGGCCAATTTCAAACCGTACGCAAAATATGCATGAAAACAAAAGTGGCTAAGAACATAAATTGAAACAAAATATGCATCTTGTATATGTATTGTTCACACAAATACATGGTAACATTGAGATATCTCTTACTCGGCTAGGTATTGTGGAAAAGTACTAGTATCTAGTGCTCCAGACTAATAGAATACATGGAAATGAAATACGACTAACAAAGAGACATGGGTATTGTGGACAAGTATGTTGTTTTCACCATTGTTACCTGTAACGAAAATTCAGGAACATTGTTACTTCTTCTTTGAATCAGAACATGACTGAGTGTCTAATAGTTTATATCTGTAGTCTATTGATATTCCAGCCGAGCTGGCCGTTATTGATATAATTCTGGCTTGATTGTTCTTAAGTAAACATATCATACAGAAACTGCAGGTAAGGAATTAACTAGCAATCTATCGGCAATGCAGAGTATTGTGTTCCGTTTTGTGTACATGTTTGTTTATGTGCGATAATGTTGGTGAGAATGTATACCAACCGAACAACACTCTGATTAAAAGAGAAGAACCAGACCTTGCTTGCTCCTCCGGTATTGTGTCATTATATCAAAAAATTCAAAAAAATTGAAAACATTCGCATTGTGTCATTATATGTGACCAAGTTACCAGGAAAATTAATAAACTTATAATACAGCAAATATTTTAAAAAAGTGTTCTCAGAAATGAGCTATCATGTATGAAGATTCATGACTTTCAAGCCAAATGATCAATCTTATGGCCACATTCATGGCATAGTTTGCTCAAATGATCTGATAATGTGGACAAGGGTGCATATTGAAATGACAAACAATGTTGCCTAAGGCAGTTTTCATTTTCTTTGGACAGAAAATTCATTTTACGTTTTTCGAGTGCCCAAAATGAGTTTTTTTGTGAAGGACCTACCATATATTTGTTGCAAAATTGGACCCGATCAATTTTATAAAATATTAGGCCATATTTAATGTACAATTGACTAAATGGTTGGGTGTCAAAAGCTTTGAGCCACCTCTCGTGAAAAAGACAAATTTAAGCCGATTCAACAGGAAGTGGGTCAAGTTTGAACTGCAGCTGCCTTATAGTTTGCTCATGATTTTTTTCAAAATTCGTTTGTAGGTACATAAGTATCTATTTAATCATAGATACATGGTTTTGTGGTGAGACATTGAGGTTTGGACGGTGGCCGATGGCCCCAACTCCAGAGCGCGCAAACTGGCATGCCAGCCGCGTGGTCACCACGTGACCTTGGCGTTGCCACGCGTTTTGGGTGGCCTAGGTATGTGTGATGGGTTGGGCACTCCCCCGGTAGGAGTTAGGAAGAAGAATACAACAGAGGAATCTCACGAGGAGACTGAACTAAGCTCAAATATGAACTAGCACCCAAGTGTTTGATTAGCGGTGGGGGAAATGCACATGGACAATGGACCTGAGTTTTGTCTGAGGATGATCATCTACTAAGGACACTGTCTTGGAAAATTTTCAGCTCAAATGAAGGAGGATAGATGGCACTTGCTTTGCAAAGTACCACACTGGACAGAAATATGAATGTTGAAGCTGGGCGCAAATGAATGAATGGATTGAGCTGAAATTTGGTGGAGGATGGTCATTTGAGAATAGGAAGGCACTGTAAAAAATTGATACCATTTGGACATGGCAAAGTGGTACTTCCTTCACAATGCTCTTCTGTGGACAGAAACTTGGGAAAATTATTGAGAGAAATTGGCAAAATGAAATGAGCTCAAATTTTGTGGAACTAAGTTATATAGGTAGAAACATGCCCTCGTAAAGTTTCAGAAATAATTAAGCGGTATAAAATATAGTTGCTTCACAAACCGAAAATATGACCAGAATAAAAGATTGGATGATGAGCTCACATGGATTGCTGGATAAATATCAAATTTTGTGGAGAGTGATTATTTGAGCATATGAAACATTTGGAAAAATCTCAGATCATTTAGATAATCCTGGCTAGTACTTTGTTGATAAAGCTTCTCTCTGGATAGAAACTTTGGAAATTTGTTGATGAAGATTTACTAGGCAAATGGAGCTGAATATTGGCATGTACGAATGATTTGAATATGGAAGAGAGCCCAAAAAGTTTGAAGGAAATAGGAGGCGTCTAGATAGCACTTGCTTTGCAATGTGCCAATCTGGACAGAAAATAGAAATTGATGCTGGGCTCACATAGATGATTCGATTGAGCTGCAATTTGGAGGAGGATGATAATATGGGCATATGAAGGGACTGTAAAATTTTCATACCATTTGGAGAAATAAAATGGTACTTCCTTCACAATGCTCTCCACTGAACAGAAAATTAGGAAAAATATTGAGGGAAATTGGATAAATTAAATGAGCTAAAATGTTGATACAGTTGTGCCTACCGCTTATATTGAAAAACCGCCTTTCCTTGTTAGGATAAAGGAACATGCTAAGGTATCAGCTGTGGTTCGCAAGAGTAATATTAGAGCACCTAAACCCCCTGAGCAAATTAAAGTTGAACCTAGTTTTGCTATGGTTAAAGATCTCTTGGTAGAAAATATTGATGGGCATGTTATCTACTTATGTGATGAAGCTGCAAGAATTGCTAAACCCGATGAAAAAGATAAACATAGACCCGTAGTGGGCATGCCTGTTGTCTCAGTCAAAATAGGAGATCATTGCTATCATGGTTTATGTGATGTGGGTGCTAGTGTGAGTGCTATTCCTTTTACTTTATACCAAGAAATTATGAATGAAATAGCACCTGTTGAAATAGAAGACATTGATGTTACTATTAAACTTGCTAATAGAGACACCATCACACCACTTGGGATTGTTAGAGATGTTGAAGTCTTGTGTGGGAAAGTAAAATACCCTACTGATTTTCTAGTTCTTGGTTCCCCACAAGATGACTTTTGTCCCATTATCTTTGGTAGACCTTTCTTGAGCACCGTCAATGCTAAGATAGATTGTGAAAAACAAACTGTCGGTGTCAGTTTTGGTGGTGTGTCTCATGAGTTTAATTTTTCCAACTTTAGTAGACAACCTCGTGATAGAGCATTATCTAGTAAGGATGAAATAATTGGTCTTGCTTCTATTGTCGTTCCTCCTACTGATCCATTAGAACAATATTTGCTTGACCATGAAAATGATATGCACTTGCGTGAAAGAAATGAAATAGATAAAATTTTCTTTGAACAACAACCTCTCCTGAAACACAATTTGCCTATTGAAACTCTTGGAGGTCCTCCTCCACCTAAAGGTGATCCCGTGTTTGAATTAAAGCAATTGCCTGACACTTTGAAATATGCTTATCTTGATGAGAAAAAGATATATCCTGTTATTATTAGTGCTGACCTTTCAGAACATGAAGAAGAAAGATTATTAAAAGTTCCGAGGAAGCACAGGGCTGCTATTGGAAATACTCTTGATGATCTTAAGGGCATTAGTCCCACTCTATGTCAGCACAAGATTAATATGGAACCTGATTCTAAACCCGTTGTTGATCACCAACGGCGATTGAATCCTAAGATGAAAGAAGTGGTAAGAACTGAAATATTAAAGCTTCTGGAAGCAGGTATAATCTATCCCATTGCTGATAGTAGATGGGTGAGTCTCGTTCATTGCGTCCCTAAGAAAGGCGGTATTAACATTGTTCCTAGAGATAAAAATGAACTCATTACGCAGAGAATTGTCACTGCTATAGAATGGTAATTGATTTTAGAAAATTAAATAAAGCTACTAGAAAAGATCATTACCCTCTGCCTTTCATTGATCAAATGCTAGAAAGATTATCTAAGCACACACACTTTTGTTTTCTGGACGGATATTCCGGTTTCTCTCAAATACCTGTATCACAATCTGATCAAGGGAAAACCACCTTTACTTGTCGTTTTGGAACCTATGCTTATAGATGTATGCCTTTTGTTTATGCAATGCACCTGCTACCTTTCAAAGATGTATGAGTGCTATATTCTCTGACTTTTGTGAAAAGATTGTGAATGTTTTCATGGATGATTTTTCCGTTTACGGGACTTCTTTTGATGATTGCTTAAGCAACCTTGATCGAGTTTTGTAGAGATGTGAACAAACTAATCTTGTCTTGAATTGGGAGAAGTGCCACTTTATGGTTAATGAAGGTATTGTCTTGGGGCATAAAATATCTGAACGAGGTGTTGAGGTGGATAAAGCTAAAGTTGATGCAATTGAGAAAATGCCATGTCCTAAAGATATTAAAGGTATTCGAAGTTTCCTTGGTCATGCTGGTTTCTATAGGAGGTTCATTAAAGACTTCTCTAAAATTTCTAGGCCTCTTACTAATCTTCTGCAAAAGGATATCCCTTTTGTTTTTGATGATGAATGTGTGGAAGCCTTTGAAACAATCAAGAAAGCCTTAACCTCTGCACCTATAGTTCAACCACCTGATTGGAACTTGCCTTTTGAAATTTTGTGTGATGCTAGTGATTATGCTGTTGGTGCTGTTCTAGGACAAAGAGTTGATAAGAAATTGAATGTCATCCATTATGCTAGCAAAACTCTAGACAATGCCCAACGCAATTATCCTACTACTGAAAAAGAATTTTTAGTAGTTGTGTTTGCTTGTGATAAATTTAGATCCTATATTGTTAATTCCAAGGTTATCGCTCACACTGATCATGCTGCGATAAAATATCTTATGGAAAAGAAAGATGCTAAACCTAGACTTATTAGGTGGGTTCTCTTGCTTCAAGAATTTGACTTACATATCGTTGATAGGAAGGGAGCTGAGAGCCCCGTATCTGATAACTTGTCTAGGTTAGAAAATATTCTTGATGACCCACTACCTATTGATGATAGTTTCCCTGATGAACATTTAGCTGCAATAAATGTTTCTCAACACACTCCTTGGTATGCTGATTATGCTAATTACATTGTCGCTAAATATATACCACCTAGCTTCACATACAAACAAAAGAAAAAATTCTTCTATGATTTAAGACATTACTTTTGGGATGACCCACATCTTTATAAAGGAGTAGATGGTATTATTAGACGTTATGAACCCGAGCATGAACAGGAACAAATCCTACGGAAATGTCATTTCGAAGCATATGGAGGACATCATGCGGGAGATAGAACTGCTCACAAGGTATTGCAATCTGGTTTTTATTGGCCTACTCTCTTCAAGGCCCGTAAGTTTGTCTTGTCTTGTGATGAATGTCAAAGAATTGGTAGTATCGGTAAGCGTCAGGAAATGCCTATGAATTATTCACTTGTTGTTGAACCATTTGATGTTTGGGGTTTTGATTATATGGGACCTTTTCCATCCTCTAACAGGTACACTCATATTTTGGTTGTTGTTGATTATGTCACTAAGTGGGTTGAAGCTATTCCAACTAGTAGTGATGATCACAACACCTCTATTAAAATGCTTAAAGAAGTTATCTTCCCGAGGTTTGGAGTCCCTAGATATTTAATGACTGATGGTGGTTCACACTTTATTCATGGTGCTTTCCGTAAGATGCTTGCTAAATATGATGTTAACCATAGAATTGCATCACCCTATCATCCTCAATCTAGTGGTCAAGTTGAACTTAGCAATAGAGAAATAAAATTAATATTACAAAAAACTGTCAATAGGTCTCGAAAGAATTGGTCTAAGAACCTAGATGATGCACTTTGGGCCTATAGAACAGCTTATAAAAATCCTATGGGTATGTCTCCATACAAAATGGTATATGGAAAAGCTTGTCATTTGCCTCTAGAGTTAGAACATAAAGCATTTTGGGAAATTAAAGAACTCAGTTATGATTTCAAACTTGCCGATGAGAAGAGGCTATTTGATATTAGCTCACTAGATGAATGGAGAACCCAAGCTTACGAAAATGCCAAACTATTCAGAGAAAAAGTAAAAAGGTGGCATGACAAATGAATCGAAAAGCGGGAATTCAAAATAGGAGACTATGTTCTTTTGTTCAACTCTCGTTTAAGATTTTTTGCAGGTAAGCTTCTCTCCAAATGGGAAGGAACATATATTATCGAAGAGGTTTATCGTTCTGGAGCTATCAAGATTAATAATGCTGAAGGTACTAACCCGAAGGTGGTCAATGGACAAAGAATTAAGCACTATATTTTAAGTATGCCTATTAATGTTGAAAGCAATGTTATCCAAACCATGACACCGGAGGAACACATAAAAGAAACCTTCCGGAACACTCCAGAATTCTGAAAAATAGGAGGTACGTGATACGGTAAGTAAACGGACTCCGAAAAATCCGCAAAAAGATTTTCTGTCAGTTTTGGAATATTAGAAAAATTTGGAAAATAAGAAATAAACCGGAAGGCGATCGAGGCGAGCACGATACACTAGGGCGCGCCAGCCCTGCCAGGCGCGCCCTGGTGGGTTGTGCCCACCTCGGACACCTTCCCGACTCCGTTTTCCTTCCATATGCTTGTTTCCGAAGAATAAAAATTCTCTATATATACCCCCGACTGTTTTGACGACTGCATCGCAGAAAAATCCTCTGTTCTTGTTTCTTGCTGTTTTCCTATCAGATCTGTCAAGCCAGGCACCATGTCTTCTCCCTCTTCTAATAACATAGAAGAAGATGCCTGGCTAATGAAGAAGGAGCTGAAGAGGGAGGAGCCAACAGAAGCTAACATGGAAGACAAGGGCAAGGAGGCTATGGAGGATCAGTCCCCAGAAGGAGGGCAATCCATGCCAACAAAGGAGGGAGAAGAAGAAGATATCCTTCAACCTTATTACAGTCATCTCACCCCTATTGAAATCGAAGCTTTTAGGGCTGTCGAAGCGGTCCGTGTTCAGAATAAATTTCTCATTCGTGAAAATATTTTGCTAGAGGAGCACATCAATACCCTTCGGAGAGTCATCCGCAAATTGGAGTACCTATTGAGTTTGAAGTGTGATACTTCATCACCGCCACCTTCTTCATCACCACCACCAAAGGAGACTTGAGCACACGGGTATGGGCACTCGCCTTGGTTTGAGCAAAGCTTGGGGGAGGTGCCCCAGTATCGTATCACCATCACTTTTATCCACCATTACCTATTTTAGTTCGATCTTTAGTTTACCTTTGATTTAGTTGAATAAAAGTTTAGTATGATCTATTTCCGTGTGTCAGTTTCATGGTCTATCTATCTATGTAATCGAGTGAGAGTTATATAATAAAGTTTAGTTTGAGCTTTTGCTTCTCTACTTTCTTGTTGCAATCAAAATAAAAGGAAAGAGAAATAGATGAAAAGAATCATATGCTAATCTTATGGTAGGTAATGACATCACATAAAGAAAAGTATAAGTAGTAAAATTTGTTGGAGATTGACAAACACAACATTGGTCAATAATGCAATTCATGAAAAAATTAATAGGGAAGAGAAGATTCACATGCAAATACACTATCTTGGACATCTTTTATGATTGTGAGCCCCCATTAAATATTATATGTCAAAAAATTTGACGTTGGAAAAGGAAGACAACGTAATGATTTATGTTTGTTCATATCCACATAGAAGTTATATTGTCATAGATCCTTCAACATGTGGTGCTTCCTCAATATCTTTGCTAGCCAAAAATTCCGCACTAAGTAGAGATACTACTTGTGCATCCAAAAACCCAAACCCAAATTCACTCTTTGAGAGCCCACCATACCTACCTACAGATCGAGTAAGATCTCTCAAGTAAGTTGTCATCGGTGCACTAAGGCAATAAAAATTGCTTCTAAATGTGTTTGATCAATTAGTGTAAGAGAAAATTGAGCGTTATACGAACTTATGATGGCAAAGCAATAAAAGCGATGGACTGCATAATAAAGGTTGCTATCATAGGGGGCAATATAGCGTGACATTCTTTTACATTAAAGGATTGGGCATACAAAACAAAAAGCGCATGACAACCTCGGCTTCCCTCTGCGAAGGGCCTATCTTTTACTTTTATGTATTTACTTTTATGCAAGAGTCAAGTATTCTTCCCCATTCCTTTTTACTTTTTCTTTTGCAAGCATCATGTGGTGAGGAAAGATCTAGGCACATATATCCTGTTGGATGTGAGTGGGCATGAGTTATTATTTTTGACATCGCCCTTGAGGTGAATACGTTGGGAGGCGAAACTATAAGCCCCTATCTTTCTATGTGTCCGGTTGAGACTTTTTGCTCCTGTGTATGCTGTGAGTGTTAGCAATCATAGAAAACTAAATGATGGTTGAGTATGTGGACTTGCCAAAAGGCTCCGACATGAGACCCTTCCTGAAAATATGATGAATTGTAGTTGCAAAGTTGACTGAGAACATAGTTTGTTGGTTTTCAATAAGGTTTATGCTTTATAGTTCTATGTTGTGATGAATCGTTACTTATTCATGAGAAGTTATATGATGAAACTGTATGAATAAGTTTTATGATAGAGTTTGTTGCTGTTATGATAATAAGCATGATGCTACCATGTCTGTATTTTGTTTTTATCGACACCTCTCTCTCAAACCATGTGGACATGCTTTTCAATTTCGGCTTTTCGCTTGAGGACAAGCGAGGTCTAAGCTTGGGGGAGTTGATACGTCCATTTTGCATCATGATTTCCTACTGTTATTTATTATGTCTTGATGAATAATAATGCTTTAGGGAGTGATTCTAATGCCTTTTCTCTCATAATATGCAAGGTTTACACAAAGAGGGAGAATACCGGCAGCTGGAATTCTGGACCTGAAAAAGCACATCAGAGATACCTATTCTGCACATCTCCAATGAAGCTGAAACTTTACGGAGAATATTTTTGGATTTAATAAAAAATACTGGAGCAAAGAACTACCGGAGGGGCCACCCTGGTGGGCACAAGACACCAGGGCGCGCCAGGCCCCCCAGGCGCGCCCTGGTGGGTTGTGCCCTCCTCGTCCCACTTCCGGTGCCCATCTTCTGGTATATAAGGTATTTTGACCGAGAAAAAATAAAGAGAGGACTTTCGGGACGGAACGCCGCCATCTCGAGGCGGAACTTGGGCAGGAGCACTTTTGCCCTTCGTCGGAGTGATTACGCCGGAGGAACTTCCCTCCCGAAGGGGGAAATCGAAGCCATCGTCATCACCAACACCGCTCTCATCTGTGGGAGGCCAATCTTCATCAACATCTTCAACAGCACCATCTCCTCTCAAACCCTAGTTCATCTCTTGTGTTCAATCTTTGTACCGGAACCTCAGATTGGTACTTGTGGGTGACTAGTTGATTACTATATGGTTTATTTGGTGGAAGATTATATGTTCAGATCCATTATGCTATTCAATACCCCTCTGATCTTGAGCATGAATATTATTTGTGAGTAGTTACCTTTGTTCTTGAGGTCACGGGAGAAGTCATGTTGCAAGTAATCATGTGAATTTGATATGTGTTTGATATTTTGATGATATGTATGTTGTGATTCCCTTAGTGGTGTCATGTGAACGTCGACTACATGACACTTCAATATCCTTGGGCCTAAGGGAATGCATTGTGGAGTAGTTATTAGATGATGGGTTGCTAGAGTGACAGAAGCTTAAACCCTAGTTTATGTGCTACTTCGTAAGGGGCTGATTTGGATCCAAACGTTTAATGCTATGGTTAGATTTTATCTTAATACTTTTCTCGTAGTTGCGGATGCTTGCGAGGGTGTTAATCGTAAGTGGGAGGTTGTTCAAGTAAGAACAGCACCCAAGCACCGGTCCACCCACATATCAAATTATCAAAGTAGCGAACACAAATCAAACCAACATGATAAAAGTGACTAGATGAAATTTCCGTGTACCCTCAAGAACACTTTGCCTATTACTAGAGATTATTTTGGCCTGTCCTTTGCCACAAAAGGATTGGGCTACCTTGATGCACCTTATTTACCGTTACTGTTACTTGCTCGTTACCAGTTATCTTGCTATCAAACTATCTATTACCTACAATTTTAGTGCTTGCAGAAATTACCTTGCTGAAAACCGCTTGTCATTTCCTTCTGATCCTCCTTGGGTTCGACACTCTTACTTATCGAAAGGACTATGATTGATCCCCTATAAAGGTGCCCCATTAGGAACGTGTTGGAGACGTCCAACTGATGCACCGGCCAGGCACGGGAAACAGCCATCTGAAGGATGGCGCGAATCGTGCCCGGTTTGACAACCGGGACGAAGGTGTCTGTGAAGTCCACGCCGGCATGCTGGCGGATGCCGCGCACCACCCAACGAGCCTTATAGCGCTCAAGAGAACCGTCAGGACGTGTCTTGTGGCGGAACACCCACTTGCCGCTGATGACATTGGCATGGGGAGGTCGCGGAACAAGATGCCACGTACGGTTGCGCTGCAGGGCATCAAAATTCCTCCTGCATCGCCACAAGCCAGTGCGGATCTCGAAGGGCCGCGCGAGCAGAAGAAGGAACGAGCGACGTTGTTGATGTCGATGCAGAACACATGTACTCGTCAGAAGGGTAGCACAAACTGGGTCGATGAATCCCAGCACAGGCCCGGGTCGTCATCCCGGGCGGGGGCGCTGGTGTACCCGGAGACGGGGCGGCGGGCGATGGTGCAGCCGAAGATGAGGCGATGGGCGTTGCTGGTGTCGAACCCATCGCGGTAGAGGCGGAGTCCGGTGTGTCCGGTGCAGGAGCCGCACCGGATGCGTCCAGGGACGCGGGCGAGGCGACCGAGGGGGTGCTGACGACACTAGAGCCCCCCCGAGGCGACCGAGGGTGGTGGCATAGCCGGGAGGCTGGCTGTTACAGAAGCCGCCGAGGAGCTCGTCAAGCTTGGAGGAGCCGAGGCGGGCGCCGAGAGCAGGGGCGTCCTGCCGAGTGGGGTGGCAGGGGCAGGACGCGACCGGGGCTCGCGCCAGGTAGAGACGACGGCAAGAGGTGCCGGCGAAGAGTCACCAGTAGGGGGTACCTGCTGAAAAGGGAAGACCTTCTCGTCAAAGTACACGTGCCGGGATGTGTACACATGGTGGGAGACAGGATCATAGCACCGGTAACCTTTGGTGTTGGAGGGGTAGCCCAGGAAAACACAAGCAAGCAAGCGTGGAGCGAGCTTGTGAGGAGTGGTGGACGCAATACTGGGATAACAGAGACAACCAAAGATGCGTAGACCATCATACGAGGGAGGGGTACCGAAAAGTAGATGGTGGGGGGCGTAATTGCAACGAGGACGACAAGGGAGGATGTTAAGGAGAAGGGTGGCGGTGGCGAGTGCATCGGGCCAGAACCTAGGGGGTACATTAGAGTGGAAGAGCAATGTACGGACTCAATCGTTGGGAGTGCGAAGGATGCGTTCAGCACCCCCGTTCTATTGGGAGGTGTAGGGGCATGTGAGACGAAATATAGTGCCGTGAGATGTAAGGAGATGGCGAACGGCGACATAATCAAATTCTTTTCCGTTATTGGTCTGAAGAGCAACAATGGGACGACCAAATTGTGTGGTGACATAAGAAAAGAATGCCGCAAGTGTAGCAAAAGCATCGGACTTGTGGCGAAGAGGAAAATTCCACACAAAGTGCGAGAAATCATCAAGTATCACTAGATAATAAAGATAACTAGTGTTGCTAGCAACCGGGGATGTCCACACATCTGTATGAAGTAATTGAAACGGAAAAGAAGATATTGTCGTGGATGCACTAAAAGGTAGACGCACATGTTTTCCAAGACGACAAGCATGACAAGTGTGATCGTCTACTTTATTACAAGCAAAGGAAAAACTCCTAAGAATATGAGGAAGTGTTGCGGGGTTGGGATGTCCCAAGCGAGCATGCCACAAGTCCACACCGACGGCGAGGGCGACAGGGGCGGTGGTGGTGGAGGAGGATGGGTGAACCGGGTAGAGCTCCTCGGGACTGTCACATCGGTGAAGAACCATCTAGGTGCGGGAGCCCTTCACAGAAAAACCGATTTCATCAAATTCAACAGTAAGAGGATTCTCACGAGCAAGACGACGAACTGACACGAGATTTTTAACTAGGGCAGGGAAGGAGAGACAAGCACATTAGACATGGTAATGGGCGTGGAGGTAGAGGGAAAATGAGTATGACCGACATGAGTGATAGGTAAAGAAGAACCGTCGCCAACGGTGATACGAGTGGAGGTGTTGATGGGAGAGGAGGAGATGAGGTTACCGGGATGAGATGTCATGTGGGCCGTAGCTCCCGTGCCCATGTACCAATCGCCGCCTCCAGCATAGTTGTTGGGTGAAGGAGCAGCATGGAGAGTGGCCAAGAGGGCCGGATCCCACGGCGCGGGCGACAGGGCAGGGCCACCATAGGGTGGGTAGCCACCAGCCAGCGGAGGTGCGGGCAGTGCCGGGTAGCCTCCAGCAGAACCGGCGTGGGGCGCCGCAAAGTGCGCCTGGTGCGCCGTGGGTGGGCCGAGGATGCCTAGGGCAGGCGGTCGAGGGACCGACATGTGGTAGGCGTGCACCACGCCTGTCCACAGGTTGGTGCCGACCATCCAGGGTGGGGAGGGCTATTGTGGGCGAGGTGTCCCCCCGTACCCGGGCTGCTGCGGCTGCTAGGGGCGACCACCGCCGCCACGTCTGCCCCTGCCATGACGGCCACCACCTTTCTGCTGCTGGGGCGCGGGTGGCGTAGGCGGTGCGGGGGGCAGGAGGAAAAACCCTTGCGGGGCAGGGGGCCGCGGGGCCGTCGTGGGCGCACCGCGAGAAGTGCCGGTGGCGAGGGCAGTGTGCTGCACCCTCTTCTTCACCTTTTGCTTCCGGCGTTCCTCCAGCTTTAGGTACGCGACGACGGTTTGAAAGGTAGGCTTAGGAAACAAGGTGAGATTAGAAGCAGCATTACCAAAGTCCTCGTTAAGGCCGGCGGTGAGGGTGCTGAGCAGGAGCTTATCATCAATTTTCACGTCGATGTCGTGAAGTTCGTCGGCAAGCATCTTGAGACGCATGCAATAGTCGTCGATGGAGGACTCATCTTGATGACACCCGAAGAACTCTTGCTGCGAGAGAATGATGCGCTGAAGTTTGTTGTCGGTGAAGAGCGCGTTGATCTTGGTCCACAGGCTGCAAGCGTCATCGCCCTCAGCAACGACCGTGTGGAAGATGTCCTTCGAGACAGTCTGGTAGAACCATCGGATGAGCGTGGCCGCGATCATTGCCTTGCTGTCGACGGAGTCGTCGATGTGCTCGGTGAGGTAGTACTCGCGGAAGACAAGGCCGAAGTAGGTCTTCCACGCGTAGTAGGAGGAGCCGGAGTGATCGAGACGGATGGGAACCCGGCCCTCGATGTTGAGATCGCGAATGGCGGCGGCGGAGGGCTCGGGTCCGGCGAACGGGTTGGAGTTGCCGGAGAAGGTGGAAGAGGGGGGACCTACAACGGCGGCTGCGAGTAGGGAGGAGAGGAAAGCCGCGGCGGCAGCCTACAAAGGCGGCGGCAATGGTGGGAGGCGTCGGTAGCTTTAGGGTGCGGCGGCGGCGGTAGAAGCGAAGCTAGGGTTGGATCGGGGAAACCCTAAACTGATACCATGTTGGATGAGAGAATTAGCTTGGATGCATCGATAACTTTACTATCGTGCACCTGGCACATATATATAGGTACATAGGGGGTGTACGAGTGCCTTGTGTCCCAAGTTACATACACAGAGGGACATGGCTGGTGCAATCTACACAGCCTAGACCTATATATATACGTACACGCAACATATACATGTTCAACAAAAGGTAATTGTAGCATGGTATCCATTTGGAGTTTGTAGAAAGATAATGGTTCACATAATATTTTGCCTAGGTACCTCAGTAATGATATCTAAAAGAAGTGCCTCATTTATCAGGTAGAGATGGCTTCAATCGGCTGCTACTAAAAAATACTCAATATTTGTGTCTGTACGTGATTTTATAGGAACTTACAATCCTCTTTAGCATTAAAGATTTTGGCACAAAGTTGATCTCCTTTACTTCTCGAAAAACGAATATTTATAAGCCAAATATTAATAAAAATAATGCATCTTCCTAAACTTGAGGAGTAATATGTAATCAGTGGTCGACCCACCATTGGGACAAGCAAGGCCGGCCCAGGTCTCAAGCGGCGGAGCAAGCTACTCTCCCCAGTCCAAAGACCAGCAGGCGCATCGCTACCTACCACTTTCTGTCACAATGTTATAATATCGTCCTCTTTAACTTCATATTTGCATTCTCTATTAAGCAGGAATAAAGAATGAAAAAGAAAAAGGTCGTCCACATAGCAAGGAATTAGAGAAACCTGCCAAGGTGGTTAAAACAAAACAAATATGCAATCCAACAAGGTGCCTGTTACTAATTCTGAATCTTTTATATCTGATACCACAAGAATATTACCACTAAAAAGGAAACAATTCAAGTTAGGAACAAGAGGCTCCTAATTGATTTCAGCTTGGACAAGAAAAACAATATTTTGAATTGTTAACTTATTGATGCAAATCAAGACAATCAACAAACATGGCAAGATTGAAAAGGAGAATGAAATTGCAGACAAGAAAAATAGCCCGTATTCGATCATACATGGGGACGTCCAACACTACACAGCTACACAAAAGGACAACCATTAACACACGTGAGGTAAGAAAATCTTCACAAGATTCTACTTGCATGTGTATTATCATCCTTTTTTTTGACAATGGGCAGCTGTATTACATTCATTCAGCAAATGTTTCAGTACAAATGATGGCCCTGATTACATCAGGTACAACATTAAACCAGCAGGACCCAGGGTCATGTTCTGCAGATCTAGCAAGAACATGAGCTGCCACATTACATGATCGGTTAACATGAATGAACATACAAGATTTAAACATAGGAGCCCTTCTTTTGATATCATATATTATGGCACCTATTTGAGATCTATCAGTTGTCAAGTTCTTCACCTTATTGACTACAGTAGCACAATCAGATGCCATAATAATGGATTGGAACCAGCTTCTTTGGTGAAAGATAATGCATGTCGCACAGCTATGGCTTCAGCAAGTTCTGGGTTTTCAACATGGTCCACATAACATCTGCAAGCAGCCCGTACCACTCCCGGATGGTCACAGATGACCACTTCAATACCCATACGACGTGAGTCTGAGAAGATTGCTGCATCTGTATTGATCAGAACCGACCCTTCTGGCGGTGGCGACCACTTTGGAGTTGATGCTTGGGCCTCACACCTAGTGAGGTGAGTCGATCTGAAATTATTTAGGATAACAAAATCAATATATGCATTAATCTTCCCAACTACACGTTGTGGGTGAATGAAACTCTCCCCATTTCTAAAGTTATTTCTGTTTTCCCAAATGTGCCAAACAGCAATCGTGAACACCGTAAGTTGGAAATCAGGAGCCTCATTGATCCAATCCAGTAGCCATTGACGAATATGTAAAAAATTCTTCAGTTTTAAGGAAATGTGATGATATTTCTTCAGTTCAGTCCAGATTTCTTTTGTGTAATGACATTGGAGGAAACAATAATCCACTGTCTCAAATCTATTGCATATGATGCAATCATACCTTGTTTGTATTGATCTTTTTTGAAGATTGTCACCTGTAGGTAGACAATTTTGTGCCATTCTCCATAAGATGATTTTCATTTTGTCTGGGCATTTTACCTTCCAAAGCTTCTTCCATATTTTTCCATCAGCTTCAGTGTTTGAAGTAGATCCTTTTCCATTTGCGCTTCGCTCTTGCCACAGCGATTGCGTTCTTGCAAAGTTGTAGCCTGACCTAACAGTATAGTATCCACTTTTGGTAAACGGCCAAGATACAAAGTCACTACATCCTTCTGAACTTAAAGGGATTTTGAGGACTCTGTCTGCAATATCTTGTGCAAATATTTCCTTCACAGCCTCCTCATTCCACGATCTTCCACCAGAAGATAAAAGGGTATGAACAGTCTGATTATCTTGCACTGGGATATTTGTAGATACTGTTCCAGGAGGTATTCCTGGGATCCAGTTATCATTAGTCACGGATATTTGCTTGCCATCTCCCACCCTCCACAGCAATCCTCTTTTCAGAAGTTTTTGGCCGAAGCAGATGCTTCGCCATGTGTATGAGCCAGATCTTGGACAACCCGAGTTCCAAAAATCCCCTTCAGGAAAGTATCTTCCTTTCATTACTCTATAGCATAGGGAACTGGTGTCCATAAGTAGGCGCCAACACTGTTTGGCCAACATGGCCTGATTGAACAGGACCATGTCCCTAAATCCCATCCCTCCAAAATATTTAGTAGTGGAAAGCCATTCCCAAGATCTCCAATGAAGTTTCCTCTTCCCATCTTCAATTCCCCACCAAAAATTACATATTGGTTTCCTCATATTATCACAGATTGCCGCTGGGATTTGGAAGCATCTCATCACATAAGTTGGGATAGCTTGTGCCACAGATTTCAGGTGTACCTCCTTCCCTGCTCGTGATAAAGGTCTATCATTCCACCCGTTTAACATTCTCCACATCCTACCAATGAGATAGTTAAATTTACTCGTTGGAGATCGGCCCACCCAGGACGGCATACCAAGATATGTAGCCTGAAGAGATTCGTCATAAACCCCCAATATGTTCTTGACTCTTTCTTTGACTTGATCATTGCAATGATTCCCAAAGAAAATTGATGACTTTCGCAGATTAATTCGTTGGCCAGAACCATTGCAATAAGTCTGCAGTGCTGATTTCAGAGTGTAAGTACTTTTGGCATCTCCCTTTACGAAAAAAACATTGTCATCTGCAAATAACAGATGTGATATTGGTGGACCATTTCTTCCATTTTGGATGCCTTTGAGTTCCCCCGAAGCTTCTTTTTGCTGCAATAAGCATGATAAACCTTCAGCACATATTAAGAATAAATATGGGCTAATGGGATCACCCTGGCGAATTCCCCTAGTTGGTGTGAACGAATCAGTAAGGTTGCCATTAACTTTGACTGCATATCTTACTGAAGTGACACATCTCATAATAGATTCGGTCCATCTCGCACTGAATCCCAGTTTCAGTAACACACCCTTTAAATAACCCCATTCGACTCTATCATAGGCCTTGGTCATATCGATATTAAGAGCATAATAAGGGGCCTTTGATTTTTGCTACTTAATGGTGTGAAGGCATTCATAGGAAATAAGCACATTATCAGTTATTAGTCTCCCCGAGACAAAAGCACTTTGTTGTCCAGAAATAATTTCCGGCAGTAGACATTTAAGACGATTCGCTAAAACTTTAGAGGCAATCTTATAAATAACGTTGCATAAGCTAATTGGTCTAAAGCTAGATAGCAAATCAGGCATATTCACCTTGGGGATTAACACTAAGATGGTGTCATTGAAGCCTTCAGGAATGTCATCCCCGTATAGAAAACCTCTTACTGCTGAACATAGGTCCTGCTCCAATATCTCCCAGTGTCTTTGGTAGAAGATCGCAGGGAAACCATCAGGCCCGGGAGCTTTGGTAGGTCCCATTTGAAACAGAGCAACTTTAATTTCCTCGTTAGTATACTCATGGCTAAGAACTTCATTCATTTCTATGCTTACCTTAGTTGGAATGGCCTCTAGTAGTGCATCCATAGATTCACACGGTTCAGAAGAAAAGAGTTTCAATTAAAAATTATGAACCATATTTTCAGTACCTTTCTGGTCTTCACAAAGTGACCCATCAGGTTTACGAAGATATTTTATCCTGTTTGTTCTTCTTCTCCCCGAGGCCCTTGCATGGAAAAAAGAAGTGTTGCGGTCTCCCTACATGAGCCATACGACCCTTGACCTCTGACGGGCCATAATTTCTTCTCTTTCAAATAGTTCACATAACCTTCTTTCAATATTTCTCTCCTCCTGGGGCATGTCAATCCCAGTATAACATCTTCGTAAGGCTGACAATCTCTTCTCTAACTTCTTGATCTCTTTCCTTCCGACCCAAAGGACTCTTTGCTCCACGTTTGTAAGGTATTGGACAACCCTTTAATAGCTTTCCAAGTGTTCCTAATAGACCAGGGGCCACTGCTATGAGCTTTCCATCCCTCCTCCACCATCACATCATAATCAGGAGCCCTCATCCAAGCAACTTCAAATTTGAAAATATCTTGCATAGGTTGCCTAATATTCAGGTCACCTCCTCTTGCAATTTTGATAAGGACTGCATAGTGGTCTGAAGATGTAGTGATGATATTCTCCACTATGCAGCCATCAAATGCATGCAAGAAATCGCCATTCGCCACTGCTCTGTCAAGCCTAACCCTTATGTTGTGCCCATCAGCTTGTCTATTTGACCATGTGTATTTCGGTCCCATAAAACCCATATCCATTAACTCACAATCATCTAGACAGTTCCTGAACATAGACATCCTACCCAAGTGTTCATCACGACTTAATACGTCATTAAAATCCCCAGCACACAACCATGGACCTTTCCAATGAGAACGCAGAAAGCGCAGTTTATCCCAGAATTGATGCCTCAACTCTTTTCTCGACTCACCATACACCAGTGTGGTACGCCAAACATCTCCATTTTCTGAAGTTACTACAATGTCGATCATTTGTGTGGAGTAGGCCTGTAGTGAAACCTTCAAGGAGGAGGACCAATAAAGAGCCAACCCACCGCTCAATCCGTTACTACTCACTGCAAAAGCACATGAGAAACCAAGGGACCACATAAGATTCCGAGCTCTCGTGTCCCTCATCTTCGTCTCGGATAGGAAGAGGAGGGAGGGACGGTATTTACTGACGAGCCATCGTAGCTCGCCAACTGTCGCGTCCGTCCCCAGGCCGCGACAGTTCCAATACAGGAAATTCATTGCGTGTGGCGGGGCTGCTCCGTCGCAGCCTCCGCCAGATCCGCCGATCCTGAGAACATCATTACAATCTCCTTTTTCTGCTTCCTATGTATGTCAATGGCCCCATCCTCGATTGCACATTTAAGCTCCGAAGATAAATCCCCAACAGTCGAGGATATACCAGCAAGTACAATGGACATATTACTAACGTCCTGAACTTGTTTGTTCTCCGAATTCTCCAGTAGTCCTTTAGGCCTGTACACTTTAGTTTGCTTTCTTTTCTGTCCAGCAAAGCGTGTCGTTTTATCTTGAGATGGACTATCTTCTTTGCTCGGTCTGCTCTAAACACCTTCATTTTGTTTAATTTGGTTTGCATCCATCTGTTTCAGAGAAGAGTTCCCTTCTTGTTGCATTTCTGCACAATCAACGTTCATATCCTTTGATCTTCAGTTTGCTGGGAAATGGGCCTCTGCTCTCTTGTTATCGAATGAACTTCTGCCATTAGAGAGAGAGCTTTGCCCAGACTTGGAGAAGCCATTTTTCTTTTCCTCTCTAACGCAAACATACTCTGCATCCCATGGTAATTTTCCTTTCTCATTTCTTTTTCCCGGTGTAGGACAATCCAAGGAAGAGTGGCCCAACAGACCACACGAGAAACAGTAGTGAGGCAGCCTTTCATACCTCACCTCATAACTTTCATACTTCTTATGTTTCAAAGAGTATGTAGTGATAACTCTCATCAGAGGTCTTGTGATGTCAACTGTAACCCTGACCCTCAAATGGTCACCCCACGACCTTCCATCAGTGTCAACATCCACCTTCTCAACCTTGCCTAATTTTGAACCCAAAGATTCTCCCCAATGTTTATTCATAAGTTCGAATCTTGGGTTTTTAATTCGTGCCCAAAGTGTTAACTTATCAAATCTGACTTCGGATGGCCTCAACTTAGCATCAAAGTTTCTGAGAAGCACAGCGTGTTTACCGACTGTCCAAGGTGCTCCAGCTACAACTCTGTCCTTGTCTTCCTTTGATGCAAATTCAACAATGAAGATATTGTCCCCAACAGATTTGGGGATCATTCCTCTTGGATTTCCCCAAGCTGGTCTCAGAGCCGCCATGATAGTTTGAATGTGGAGAACCGATGGGGAAAGTACCTTTGCTATGAGCGCCCATTCCAGATTCACCAAGTAGTCTTCATTTTCGTCCTCCAGGATGAGCGCAGTCGTTTTATCTTCTGTGAGGTTGAGCCGCTCGAGCTGTTCAGTAACCTTGTCCTCTGACACCCCCAAGTCCCTGCTGGACCCGCTTCCGTCTCTTTTCTCCTGAATCGCCGCCGCCAATGTCTGTTCCTGGCTTGTTTTGCTATCCATCATCAGTCCCGCCTCTACCATCTTCGATCCCGCGGTTCCCCCTCTGAAGTCAGTCACCACTCCACGGCCAAGGGTGGGTAGCAAAGTAGATTTGCCCCTTGGTCACCCCGAACCACGGCTGGAGAACAAGAACAGGGAGCAAGAGAGCGGCGAGGGATGAGGATTGAAATTTGGAAGAGGGAATTACTCGGATGAGTACGCGATTGAATTCGCGATCACCAAATCAGAAGCCTAACCCTAGAATCATGCATTTGGTTCTAAGCTTTACCACTAATGATGAACGACTGATAGTAGTATACATCAAGCATCATTATGTACCACATACAACATAAATCTACTGGTAAAATATCAAGCACATAAAAAATGAAGAGGTCTGCAACAGATCTTTATCAAAAAAATACCTTTTTAAATACATAAATAAAGTTGATGACCATCCCACGGTGATAATACGCAACAGTTAGATCAAGAGATCATACGTGTTGGAGTATATTTCAATTTGAAATGCACTTCAGAGATCCGTGCATTGGAATATCGACTTCCCTCAGAAAAAGGAAAAAGGGGGCCATTCGAAGAATGTTGCCGATGTCTAGGATGCGTATGGCTTGCGCTCTAGTGGCAGAAAACTCCTCCACCATCCTCATACTAAAGATGCATCAAAGCTGACTGCAGGAGATGAAATCCACGCCCACATCACCTGCACGAACGCTGACATAAAAAACGCTGTTCAGATCGATGATCTTGCCTCCTCCCTTACAACTCCACCTTAGGCCCTGCTACCCCTTGATCGCCGTTTACTAGCCTGTGGCTGCACCTGCGAATTGAGCTGACCTGAAGGATCAAGATGGGTGCTATTCAGTGCCGGCGGCAGAAATTTTGGAGTGACCGGAGAGAATAATGAGGACAGAAAGAGAGAAAGGGGGTGGGTCAAAAACAACATGCGAATGTGTGAAAATGTGAATAGGAAAGAGGATGTATTTTAGGGTGCGTACGATAGATGTGTAGTCGCTATGCCCATCTGCATGAGCGTTTTTTTAGCTAAATCCCATAATATTCCACCAGCAGAAGAAATGAACTTGGTGAATCAAAGGGAAGGCGGACAATTAGCATGGTGGGAACCAATGATGTTCTGTACATGTTCTATTGTGCACAATGCATTTTTTCCAATTGAAAGAACTGTTGACGATGTTTCTTTTCAAGAAAGTGGACAGTCTGAAAGAACTGTGGACGATGTTTCTTTTCTAAAAAGTGCACACTCTGAGAGCAAAGTATGCTAACGTGATACAAGCGATTGTTGGCACGGCTGAGTGAATCACTACCAGAAACGCGACTAAGCGTGTGGGCCAATAGCCGTCAGGAAAAGAAATATGGCCGTCAGGAAACTAATTCCTGTCGGCCAACCGACAGGAGTAACCGACAGCCATAGCCTGCCAGGAATGAACCAATATGCCTGACGGGCGGCCCACAGGAATATTATTGCTGTCGGTTATCCCTGACGGTTGGCCCACAGGAAAGAAATGTTCCGTCAGATTTATCCTTCCCGGAAAATACATATTCCTGTCATCCACCTGTCAGGACTGACCGTCAGGAATTGCTTATACCTGTCGATTCAGCCGACAGGAATCTGTACTAGGTAGCTGCAACATACATGCATTCCTGTGGGCCATTGGCCGTCACTGTTGCATCATGTTGTTGTTTTCTTATTTCGTATTCCTGGCAGAAAAGCAACGTGCTAACCCAGATTCTACAAATGTTGCGTTATTTCCCAGAAACCATATGAGAATAGATTTATGTGACATCAGACTTTATATATCATCATCAGTTTCATACATATATATCATCAACAAAGTACACTACAAGGCTACAACAGTACCAACCACAAAAGGACCTGCCAACTACAACAATACTAGCAAAATACACAACAGGCTTGCAACTACCACCAGTTATGAGTTCTCATTCCTAAGCCATACCAGATACAGAAGTCCACAAAAAAGCATATGAAGACCACCTCGTCTGATGCTATCATGTTGTTTGAGCAGTCAGTTTCCGCCATGATTGGTTGCGTCAACGGTCTGATCGCCGACATTCCCAGTGGTGTCATTCTCCTTGCTTGACTCCATGACATCATTGTTGCCATCAACCGCTTGCGAGCCAGCTTGAGATGAGTTATTTGACCCCTGAATCAAGCCCAAGTCACCAAATTTTTATTTAATCTGATTTAGAACAATAAAAACTCAATACTTCTGACTATATAATGCTTAGAAATAAGAATTGATTTTCTTTTCATTTACAGGTCTAGGCTACTTTCAAGTTCCAATCAGATGGACCTTAAGCATGACAAGCATTATTTCTATGGAAATTGGGCACAACAGCTAAAGAATCTTATGAGAATAGACAAGCTCATAGATGCAAACAGCCAAATAACTTAATAAAACATGATTTTTTTATCATAGCCAACAGTGTTGATATTGCATGGACAGGTCAGAAGGAATGCACAAATCCAAGTTGAGTAGTGGACATCACAGATTACACTTACTTCTGGTTGCGAAACAGCTCCATGGCTTAGTATATGTAGTATATGCGCCGGCAACTCTTTCCCTATCTCCTTGAAAAGTGCCTGCAAAAGAAGAAGAAATGTTACTAGAGTTGAACGCTACACAAGAATACATCAAGCAAATCGTACATCTAGGAAAGAAGCTGCTACATTACCAGAGATATGACGGGGCTTGTAAGGCAGCGATTAGAGGAGAACGGGCAGCCGGAGGTGAAGATGCGTACAGCCAGGTACGGGAGCTCGGTGGGGAGGCGGATGCTGGTGCTCGTGCGGGTGGCGAGGCGGAGACTGGCGCTGGGCAGGTGGTGAGGCAGATGCGGGCGCGAAGCCGCGAAGGACGGCCTTCGGCGGTGAGGGGAGGTGGCCGCGGCGGTGGACCGGAGGGTAGCGGACGCGGCGGTGGACCGGAGGGCGGCGGACGCGGCGATGGACCGGAGGATGGTGAGGCGGCGGACGCGGCGGTGGACCGGAGGATGGCGAGGCGGCGGACGCGGCGGTGGATCGGAGGATGGTGTGGCGGCGACAGGGGGCTGCGAGTATAGCGGCGGCGGCGATGAACTAGTGAGCAGTGGGCACTGAATTGGGGACCGAGGGTTTCCTCTGTTCGCTCTATGCTTTTGTACTGGGCCTTAATCCTGTGAGCCCAAACGCACAGGAAAATAGAAAAAAGAAGCGGGCCTCCGCCAAAAGTTCACGCGGAATGAAAATCGGGTGGCGCGAAGTGATAGCCCGCGGGCGCGAAGGGCGAAATTGTGATTCCTGTGGGCCGGAACGCACAGGGATATGTTTTTCCTGTGAGTTTATAAGCAACCTACAGGAATATAGAGCAATATTCCTGTCGGCCTGGCCCCAGCCTACAGTAATATGCTATTTCCTGAGAGCCACTGCGGGACCGACAGGAAAACATGTCGGCTCACAGGCATAGTCGTGTTTCTGGTAGTGAATGTTTTTTCTACCAATGAAAACTTGAGCTTTATTCCGCTGAAATAGGATTACGGTCGCTAAAGTAGAGTTTGGTACACGGCCTACCCCAGAACCACCAAAATTAGCGAACCCTATTTTGATTGAACCCATGTGTCTTAACTAAATCAAATGACCATCAAAATAAATATCTACCAAGAATATTTTAATTAATGGATGTGCGCAATATATGCATACACTCAAACTTGATATATCAAATTAAAACAAAATAACCTGGAGTGTAAGAATCACTATATATTGAAACAAATACCTACCAATCTTGCACAATGTTTGCAAATCTACCCTTGCCTACACGAAAACAATGATAACTACTAAATTTGTGTTTACCAAAAAAAAAATAACTAAGCGACATGATAAAAAAATCTGAAAAATATACAAATATAATTTGAACAACGGAACTTATCATAAAAGAAAGATAGTACATAATGCATAATTAACACATAACTGGATAGAGGGTAATGAGGAGCTAAAACCTCTTATCCGAAACAATTTTAGCTCTCTTTTTGCTTCCGGCACATGTGACATAGATCATGTATTTTTGAATTGTGTAAAACCCTCTGTTACAAATTATATGAATAATATTCTGCTTGCGAAGTACACGAGGGAGGAGGTCCGCAAGGCCTTGTTAATGAAAAAGGCAATGCTTTTGCCTTCGTTTCAAAAAAACTGTAGAAACAAATAAATGAGAATTAGAACACACTATATAAGTTTTCTGAATAATCTCAATATAGGTCTATGGACTGTGGAGTGAAGCGAAATGTCAAATGTACGCAATAATGAATAATGTGTGGACAAGTAAGTAACCACTAAGTTTGGTGAAGATGCCATTGCATGTCCCACCGACGCAAAAAACCTCACTTTGAAAATGGACATCCAAAAGTGTTTGTTCCGGATTCTTTTTTGTTCTAAAATGGGACGGTGGTAGACTTTCAAAGAACTGCATAGATATTTTCATGTATCGTTGTTTTGATGATTTCATGATTCTCAAATTTTTTTAAGTTAGTATTTGAGAAATCTCACTATGAAAATGGAAATCCAATTTTTTTTGTTCCATCATTCTTTTCTTAAGAACGAAATATTTGTGAAGCCTTTTTAAAAAGTATATAAACTTTTATGTATACTGGTTTCGGTGATTTCAGGGTTCATCAATTTGTTTAGTTGGTATTAGAATGATTGAAAATTATACCCATATCATAGTCTTTCTGACCCACTTGTGTCCATATTTTTTTCAGGACATGCATGGTAGTATGAATCTATCTTCAATCACTTTAATACATGGATGGCCCGTCTCGATGTCAACACTAATAAGCCTCCAACGTTGACTTCTTAATCAGTAGTCCCCATGACAAAGACCATCTTTAAAAGTATAGTTTTTGTTGATTCAGGGAATAATAAATCATAGAGACCAACAACATATCTATGGATGTTGCCTTTATAAAGCCACAGTGTGACCCATCACCTGAGAACAAACTTTCAAAATATGTATTTCTCCTACTCTTCCATGCATGAGCCGCCACATTATAGCACCATTAGAATGGTCTTAAGTTCTAAAAGTTATCCTTGTTGTTGTGACTCTCTTGCAGCACAAGAATTGTACTCAATACTTTGTGAGACCAATACAAGTCCTACTTCTAGACAATTATATGCTAAATATATCGGAGGAGCCATTACTTTATTACAAATTCTCCTAGTGTATCTTAATTAATCTTGTTATTTCTTTATAATTTAGGTAACTTGCTTTCCCATTTTTCTCCAATTATTCTTATTATTTGGTTGTTCTCTTAAATAACCTAGCTTTATTTCGTTTTCTCCAGTTATTTTATGTTTGGTATCTTGTGTAAACTATTTTCATTTAATTTTATTGAGAATAAAAAATAATCTTGTGTCAGTAGTGAATAATTTTTTGAACTAATGACATGATGTATGTGGTAGAAATTAAACCTATAACATTCGACGTAGCATCTAGCCAGTGGCCTAGAAAAAAATAAACATGGAAGTGTGAAGGACGCACATGTTGAATATTCTAATTTTGATTTTTTCAACGAAAAATTGGGATGGTCTTTTCCCGCAAAAAATAAAAATAAAAATTTGGATCGTCTTTAAAAAAAAAACTAAGACCATATACTAACCTAGTGTAATTCAGTTGATTAGTTCACTTTTGGTGGAACCTGCCAAACTAAGTTCATGTCAGGTAATATACATCCCCAGATGTAGCATGCTCAGTCTCAAGGTTAACTAATTCATTTAAGTTCGACTTTCTGAACGGTGATGCAAGGCGGTGCATATAACACCACACCACACATCAACTTGAATTTTGTTATCCCCCGGGGCATGGTTGCATCGACGCACCCAAGTTGGCTTGCATGAAATTTATATCTTCCTTCAGTTTGTGTGTAAGCCATGACACATTGCTCTGCCCGCGCTACATTTCGCACTGTGCCCCTTGTTCTGCATCTGTCGGCCGCAGGTCAAGTTAGGAATATAATGCGGATAATTAGTCTGATATCTTCAGAATTTCGACATGCTTAACAGAAACTCCACCGTTAGAAGATTAAAATACAATTATACAAATGCTATGGAAAGATTAAGTAATCATCATTTCATTCCGACTGCGGTAATATGTGGCTGGTTTCTTGGCAGGGCATGAATTCACTATCTCCCAATTTCCGCTTGCTGTCCATGTAAGACAATTTTTCTATTTGTGTCGTGTAAGTAATGGAAAGAGGTAAGCCTAGCTTAATTTTTTAGGGATCCTATAATTAGATCTAGTAGCATTGGCGATTAGGTGCAGCCCATGAAGGTCTGAAAAAAGGGTGCATCCCATGAAGGTCTAGTGGCTTTGATTGGGAACTACAAACTGACCCGTCAGATGAAAAAGATGTCCCATCAGCACTCAGATGTTGTGCAGGGTGCGGTACCTACATGTTGTGGCGGCGAAGTGACCTTTGGGAGAGACGGTGGATCTGGCTCCAGCAAGGACGAGAGGTGGCAGCGCTGGTCTATGACGAGATAGAGAGGAAGGGAGGGAGGGAGAGAGAGAGAGAGAGGGAGAGAGATGGTTCGTCTACTTTGCTAGTCAGCATGCGCGGGTGCCTCCCAACCATGTCATCCCTGCGAGCGGAACCCACTAGTCAGTTTTTTTGTCAAGAACGAAATTAAACTAAAATCGGTGCAGTCTGTGACAGCCAGCTCCAAAACGGTATTGATCTGCAAAAAGAAAAAATTGGTGCCAATTCGTTGACCTAGCCTTGTATCCGAGGTACCAGAGCAACGGAGAGGCAAAAGGGTCATCGTATTTGTCGCGCATCATGTATGGTGTAAAAACATAATAGCTAACTTTTATAAAAAATAATCTTGGACAACAAGTACAGCAAGAGTTGCTCGGCTCTTCCTTCCCACCAATCCCAATCCGTGGTTCACAGTTCTCCATAGATATGACAACCACGTTGTGTCTGCCCATATGGCCATGTGCCCTCATGAGAACAAGATGATCAATATAAGTCACTATTTTCAATTAGAGCTTCACCAATTATTTACATACGAAAGTGAGTAGTACGATTCGTCAAAGGTCTATATTTCCATTGACACGTTTAGTCGAGGTAGTTGTACCAAAGCGGAGCTCATAAAAAGGCGGCTTAGTAACCATGAGGATGATAAATGTGAGAGAGTACAGAAAAAAAAAGCAAGAGAAAGGGAAGTTCGTTACCATGTTTCAAACAATGATTTCGACGAACACTAGAATTGTTGCTGAGTCACGAGCTTGAGAAGTATCTGGAAAATTTTGAATACATGTCATGTTGATTAGAGGAGACTATCAAGCAAAGGCGTGGCGCCGCCACGTCTGTCGGGAAGCCCATGTGTGTCTGTCGTTTTGTTGTTTATTTTTATGGAAGACAAAAGGAAGTAGCGCAGATTTACATAGCAGTTTCATGCAGCTGATCCGTTTTTGACTCTTCCAACTTTATTGTAAGCATGAGCATGTTTCTCGATAGAGTTCGCTGGAAAAGAGGTCGGAAAACGAAGAAAAAAAACAGAGTATCTTGTTTTAGTGGACCACAGCTCTCGCACAAACTATGACCATCATATGCTAACCCGGCAGCTTGGACAATAGATGAGCTTTCAACGGGCATACCATTTATAGAGTATTGGTACACAACAGGAAAGTCCAAGCTTGGTAACCAAAATCTACAACTTCAGTTGTTGTAGACAATTGTGAAGACCAGTGGTCTAGGGGATCATGACAAGCCCAACCAAAACATGTACTACTAGAATAAAGTAATTGTGGTCAAGCTGCCAAAAGCTGCTCTCCATTTTCATCAAATTCTTTTAGAAATAACAAATGGGAAACATATCAGTTGATGATCTATTATTTAGAAAGGGAAAAATAGCTGCAGTACGAAATAAAAGAATTTGCTTTTAGTTGATGAACATTCCAAAACAGAACAAAGAAGGGTAACTATAGAAAATAGATATGCATGAATTCTGATGCTTGATAAAATGTTGAATTAAGATATAAACTTGATATTGACAGGAACAGGGGAAGGAGCTATGATAAACACCTGCGCCTAAATTGGCAATTTAAAATCTTAGATCAAGCCCAAACATAGTAAATTACAGTGTGAAATATGTCGGGGTGTATTTTTAGAATTCAAGTTTCTTCTATGTAAAAATACATTCGCACATATATGATGTCCTGATGGAGACCATGGGCTTAGAAAATAGTTCTTCCAATTTTATGAAGTGCAAAAAAAAAAAAGAACCAATAATCCTTTAAGACAGAAGAGGTAAAAGCAAGCATCCAACTAAATTGTGTGTAAAGTAAAAGTTAGTGCCTTGCTGAGAAATGAGAGCAACCTGCTATATGAAAGTATAATGGAGAAGTCACACGGCCACTAACATCTACTATATATTTGATGCGCAGGGCCTGGCTAATATTACATCCTTCAATCTATGATGGTTACTCTAGTACCTCCTTATTTGTGCTTGTGCAGCCGCATGCTAGTACTCTTAATCTAACAAATATAATACAGAAGGAAGAGAATGGCCTTCCATCACCAGACTGCAAGCTTTATGACATTGTCGCATAACTACAAACTATAAGAGATCATATAGTAAAAAACATTCGGAACTATTGTTTGCCCATACACCTCAAACTTGGATAAGATGATGAACACTAAGTTTTTATCGGGCTCACAATTTTTTTTGGTGTAAAACACCTTGTCAACAATTTGTCACTGGTCAGGGATATAGAGATCATATCATGCTCTGACAAATGAGTTGATCGATATTTATGCAAAAAAACCTTATCATCAAACTTAGCACTGAAAATCAAGTTAGCTGGCATTTTTCATGGAAGATGGTATTCTATAAACATCTAATTAACTGAACATCAAACTCAAACTTAATTTTGAAGGTATGAGCCACTGGTAGGGCTGGACACGAGCCGAGCCGAGCCGAGTTTGGCCCGAGCCAGGCTTTGGCTCGCCGGTGAAGGAGCTGGCTCGGCTCGGCTCGCTGGTCGAACGAGCCTACTTCTGTCGGCTCGGCTCGCCTTGCCTCTTGCTCGGTCCAGCCCGAGCGGCTCGCGTGAGTGAGTGCTGGTGTGTTCGTTCAGTCTACATGGCAGCATTGGCGGAGTGTGCTTGTGTGCCGCCGGCCGACGCCAGTGAAGTTTTGGTGCGTGTGCATGCGTGTAATGTCTCCTCCGCGTGGCCGACTGTCGGGGTCATCGTCAGGAGACGAGGGCATGGAGCCATGGACAGGAAATCATACCTGCTTTTGCTGGGGACAGTGGCATGCTCGACGAGCCATCTGGAGCGACGAACGGCGGCATCGGGCGCAGCGACGAACAGGCACATGCGTCGGGTGCGGCGAGGAGGACGACATCGGGTGGTGGCTACTGGCGAGACAGCGGCGGCGCGGCGCGGCGCAAACCCTAAGCAGCGGCGGGTTCATTCACTCGCTAGGGCAGGCACATGCGTGTCGGGGTGCTTTGTAGTGGGCCTGGGCTGCTTGTGTAGGCTGCTATTTCTATACAATGGGCTGAAAATTATCTAACGAAAATTAACTGGGCTGCGAAACGAGCCACCCGAGCTGGACCGAGCGGAAACCGGCTCGGCTCGGTCATCGAACGGGCCGACATTTGCAGCTCGGCTCGGCCTATTTCCTTGTCGGGCCGAGCTGAGTCGGGCCGAGCTGGAGCGAGTTTCGGGCCGAGCCGAAAAGCTCGCTCGAGCGTCCAGTCCTAGCCACTGGTCCAAGCAAGAAAAATAGTACATGGGCAATGGAGCGTTAATTAACTTTGTGTTCAAGGCATAATTCAAAATCAAACTACACATGTTTACTACGTGGTCTAAGTGATTTAGCAAACATGTGAATTTGTATTGGACAAAATTGAATCCTAGCAAGATGGTCGCCAATCAGTATAGTGAGAAGGAGCATTTGCTGAAAATTCTTAGAAACGATAGAGAGGCCCACTAAGCATCTAGAGAAGTTGTATGCCTTATGCTTATCCATTTTTCCGCCAAAACCTTACAGCTCATGTACCACGTCGTGTGGAGACAATTTGAGTAATCTGAATCCTGATAATAAATAATTTTTCAGCGTATATCTTCTGTGCTATAGCGGCGCAAAACATGTATAGATGCATTATTAATACTGCAGAATACATAAGAAAAAATATATAGGAAGTATCAATTATGGGAACCATATTGCATCATGATTCATTGGGTTGCAGTTCAGCAAGCGTCGTCATAGTTAAAACCACAATATATTAGTGTGTAGGCTTCACATGGCAGTGATACAGCTACAGATGAAAATGGTGATTGACTTGCTTCCTCCCGCGTATGGCTGCTACCTCAGGAACTGGAATGTTAGTGAACCACCTGGTGACTGAAATATATTGGAACTAATCTTGTTATTAGTATTAGGCATTTAAGATTAGGTCATGTTTAGTTTGTTGCATCGTGTAATGGCCATGCAGAGTCTCATTAGTAGTCAGCTAGGTTCAAAGTAAATTGTGGGTATTGCGACATGACACGGGCGGATGAGCAGCTGGAGAAGAACAGAGGTAGGGTTTGTGGCGGCAGCGGTGCGAGCACATCTGCAAGTCAGTAGCAAGTGCAAACACACATGTGTGTGAACCAGGAGCAAAACCGTGCACCAGTGTATATGCGGCCTAGGCATGCATGGTGTCTGTTAGTTGACTAGATTGCATGCAGTTTGTTAGTGCCAACCGGCTGCATGCTGGTTGTTTTGGCTGGGTCGTGCGGCCGTTGTGGAGTTGCCGCACAAGTGTAGAATGTGTGCATGCATTTAGTTAGTGGAGACTAGTAATAGGATCAGCCGGTGCGTGGGCTTAGTGGGTGCAAGTGTGCTATGGTTAGTCCGGCTACTTAGGGCAAGTACATTGGTTTAGACGGCAACAGTTTGGAATACATACCCACGTCATATATAAATAGTGTTATAGACAGCTTCTACAATGGTTTTTAAGTAGTTCTCTGCATAAACTTGTTGCCTGAAACATTAAAAAAAAATCCATTGGCTACCAGTAGCACCAGTACCGACGACAGCCATACAATGGGAAAAGTGGTGTCGTTAGCCAGCGATTTTCACGCGATTAGACTGTCTGCCGATTTACCGACGACCTCTTCTTTTTCTCTTCATCTCTCTCCTCCACCTCACCAAATAAGGTCGCGCCTTCTATAGACAGCTGAGTCAACCCCATTGTACATGCCCTTAAGCCCTTGTGATCCCAGTGTATTGTGTGGCGAGCACATAATGAGAAAAGGCACAAGTGTGTGTCCGTGCCATCATGTTTCTGTGTGTTCTTCTTCCATCCTTGAGTGCATTACTTCCTTCTTCCTGGGGCTGCTCCAACATATTGTTGGTGCCACCTCTCATCGCAGCGCCACTTCTTCTTCCTCCTCTCACACAAGGGCGGCCAGATACAAGAGAGATGTAGTCTCAAGTGTGTGTGTATGCGTTCACTGTGAGGAGTAGGTAGCCGGAGTTAGTCTTCAAACATGTGTAGTCTTCCATGTATGTTTTTTTAAACACAGTACAGACGCAAGCGCTCATATATACACGCATACACTCATCCCTATGAACGCACATACGCATACCTTACCACTATGGGCACCTTCGAGAGACAGAGCCGGCATATCATCTTGAGATTTACGAAGTCACCATAGGCGCCTCGTCGTCGACGGGAACGCCCCCTCCCACTGAATGCGCATCGCCGGAAATACTGAAATAAATCCAGGAATAATGCGAAACCCAGGACTTGAACCCTGCTGGGCTAGGGATACCACCGTCCCTCTAACCATCCAACCACATGTTGATTCGCGTCTTTCATGTATGTTGATGTATCGGGTATGTGCCTAGTTTGAGTTAAGTAACGTCGTTCGTGCGGTGTGGCGCCGTTCGTCAGCGTGGCGCCGTTCGTGCGTTCGTGTCGCCGGAGGGTTTGTCCCAACATTGTAGGCTTGGAAGTTTGCGCCATTGAGATCGGCGGCTTATGGGTTTCTCTTGAAACCAGGCAAAAGGACAATCATGACAACTCTTTTCTCGGTGGAGTCAAACAAAACCACTTTTCTCTGAGATTTTGCAACGTTGTTAATTAGGATAAAAGAGATGAAAGATTTTTTGAGAATGACATAGATGGGTCATTTCTATGACCTTCAGTGTGAAAGAGATAATTTTGAGAATCTAATGGTTCATGTCTTATGGTGTGTTAAACTAGTGTCAGTTGTGTCATGTTATTGTTTGATTTTCTAGCTTTTTTTCTCAGATCGTCATGTACGTTCAATATATAAAAGATGTGTATCAAACATGTGACATTACGAAGTCCGAGAATCACTATGAGTATTTTGTGTTCCAGACATGTAGAGTGACCTTTAGGAAAAGAAATATACAAAAACTTACATGAGACCTTTTCTAGGGTGGAGAAATGATCAACCACGTGATGTCTACCCATATGGTCATATTGCCAGTTTGCCACACCAAAACAAAATAATCTGACATTATTTCCTATCCGAGCTTACAACATTTATGTGCATTCATTTTATAAAAGATTGTATTCTTTTCTCTAACCAAACAGTGTTATATAATGTGACTTAACCCAAACACGAGGAGGCAAAATTCGAGACAGGAAGGGAAGAAGCAAGAGAAACAGAAGTTTGTCACTACGTTCCGATCATTGATTTTGACCGAAGCTAAAAGGAATTCTCAGTAGTGAGTTTGAGAGGTATCGGGAATACTAGCAAACAAGCCCGTGCGTTGCAACGGCAGAAAAAATATCACATACCAATGAGCATGGATCAAGACCCCCTCCCCCAACACATACATTTCAGCTCATCTATTTCAACACGATGCCCACTTGCCGCTGATCCTTCTTCCGGCCCTTGCCGACGATGAGCACATTATCCATCCAATCACAATGAATCCATATGTAGTCAATTCTAAGGCGATGAGTTTAATTTGAGGCAAGGTGGCTAACGAACATCGACGCCGTGCTGGGCGCGACTTCCATCTGAACTGACACTTTGCGCATAACCGAGGCAACGCCATCCGGCGCTCGCGACACTGTTTGTTCGTCGACTATTATTAAAATCATAAACTTGAAAGCATATCTCATCTACAGTTTAATAAATCTATCTAGCAGTTTTCAAAATATCTACAAAATGTAACCCGTAAGGTCATACTTTTGTCAAATTCACATACTGTGGTGAAAATGGTACCATTTCTGCATTTTGTAGAAAGATCAACCATCTTTTGTCGAATTCACACGAACTACTATCAAAATGGTGATGTTTTCACCTATATCTGTATGGTTTTTTACAGGAGAGCATTGAACATAATATATTCATAAGTTCCAAGCGTCCGCGACATGAAACTGGTTGTGCAATAGTCCTTTGTCCGCCAGTCTGCCACACTCTTTTCCGATAGGGTTGGTATAAACTATAAAGTGATCGCACGTTAGCAAGAAGCGAGGTAACATAGGATGGTGCAGGGGGACGGGCAAAGTGGGGGCGGCACTGGTTAACACCAAGAGCAACGGTGCACTTACTTTGCCTGTCCCCGCTGCAATCAAATTTGTCGATATCCATAGACCATAGTCATAAATATTATGGCTCTCTCAAGAGGATTAGAATTTTGGGGCCAAGTAATGTCAGATTACTGGAGAAAATCATAATAGACAAATGTGTTGTCGTGAATCCTAATGCCTTGTTGTTTTGAAGCTCCTGCACCACAAATCCTATTGCCACTGCGTTACTAATGCAGACCAAAATAAATCAAAGGAAATATCCTAATCTGTACTAATCCTGATCTCCTCTGGCACCAGCACCAGAAGCTTGATCTCCCTACAAAAGCCCCGCTTCATTTGCGTTGGAACGCCACACACAAGAACACGGATGCACATCCGGCCGGCGCATATCAACGCACCCACCTTACACACGCACAGCCGTCTGAGAGAGCACAACACGAACGTCACAGAGGCCACACACCTGCGCTGCGAGCATGCGCCATAATTTCAACGCCGCCCGCCTGTGGATCGAGCGCATGCCAATGAAATCCACGGAAGCTCGCGTGTGCCTGAGCCTGAGCGCCCAACCCCACCGCCAAGCTTGCCTCGTGGGAGCAGCACCCGACGCCTCCGCCCACACCCAGCCCCACCTCAAGATGGCAATGGGCCCCGAAACCCGCGTCCCCATGGGTTTTTACACTATTAGGGGACGGGGATGGGCGCCTTTTTAACCCCGCGGGGCTGCTGTTGGGTAAAGTATAAAACCCGACACGTTTCGCGGGTTCAAACCCGTTTCAGTAATACCCGAACCCGAAACCCGCCATCCCCGTCAAAATACTACACTAAGCGTATTTGGCCACTCAGCCTCTACTACACACCTGCCCACCCAGCGTCCCAGCTCTAGTGTCCTAGACTCCGGCTCCAAATCCACACCCAGCCCCAACCTCGCTAGGTCTCAGCCTCGCAATCGCTCCTGCAGCCTCCCTCTCGCTCACCTAAACCTGGCAATCCCTTCGCCGACGCCCAATCTCGCCTCCCGCAGCTTCCGTCTCGCGATTTTGTGTTGCTATAATGTTTGCTTCAATGTGCCGATTTCCCCGTGGGTTTAGAAAACCTGATGGGTTTAGGGGACGGGCAAAAAGCTAGCCCCATGCACGTTAATCGGGACGGGGACGGGTTTGCGATTTTCTCGTGGGGATGGGTTTGAGAAGGCAAAACCCGATGGGTTTCGTCCCCATTGCCATCTTGAGCCCCACCCCCTCCGCCTTCCTTTTGTCTTCTCCCCTCGCACCCAGCTCGTGCCTCGCTGGAGGAGCACCAGCGCCACCACCCCTTGTGCCCTTTCCTCTCCTCCCGAGCTCCCTCCCTCGCATGGCCCGCAGCCTCCTGTTCTTTTGTTAGGAATATAGCTGGCCCAACGGGCCGGGCTAACCAAGCCGGCCCGCGAGCATGCCGACACGGCCCGCCATGGGCCAGGCACGGCACGATCGTAAACGGGCCGGGCTCGGCACGTGGCACGCCTTGGGCCATGCCTGGGCCTGGAGGCTGGGCACGCGGGCCGACACGACACGACCCGTTTATTTTTTGATGTATTTTCAGATTTTTTTAATATATATACACTTAAAATATATCCCAATAGGCCTAAAAATGAGCCCAACATACTGAATATGTGTAGCCTAACGTGCTAAACGGGCCAACGTGCCGGCTCGTTTAGTAATCAGGCTGTGCCTGGGCTTGGAAGCGCAGCCCACGGGCTGGCACGGCACGACCAGTTTACTAAACGTGCCTGGCTGGGCCGTGTCGTGCCGGGCCGGGCCGGGCCGGCCCGTTTGGCCAGGTCTGGTCAGGAAACGACGCTGTCGAGCGAGCACATCCACCTGTTGACCTGCGGTAAAGAAATAAAGGAACGTTTTCCGAGATATTCACTTAAAAAAGGACCGCGGGTTGAATTCAATAAAACACACGGGCTTTTTTGCAAAATCCCAGATAATGAACACAGAAGCTATCGGTGGTTTATTATTAGGTAGATATAGTGAACACATAATGTTTTCATGACAGATGGACTACTAGTACACTAGATGATACCCATCACGTTGTTGCGAGACGGTTGCAATATATTTCAATGCGATTTGATTGTATGAAAATCAATGTTTGGATTAATATTATATTGTATATCTTTGATAACAATATATAAAAGATATAAACTAACAAAAAAATGCAAATTTGAAACGAAAATATGCAGGCAATTGGTAAAACAGTATATTGATAGCAGAAAATATAACAGGTTAAAATCCCAAAATATATAGGAATATTTCACATGATAATATAAAGACAAAATTGAAAGGTAGATATTGTTGAAATAAGAATCTCGCATATACAAATAAACTAAAGAGGAAGTTGAGTATTGGTGAGTGTTAAGCAGTTTTAGGATAATATGTGAAGTACCTTCATGCATTTCATTCTGTCCAAAAAAAATTCATAGATAAATTGAGAAGATTTTCGTACTACCTCGTGTTTTTTCCCAATGGTTCTTTGATGTCCGTCAGCATATTGAATTTGAATTGAGA
Source organism: Elymus sibiricus (assembly GCA_039707655.1). Taxonomy (NCBI): domain Eukaryota; kingdom Viridiplantae; phylum Streptophyta; class Magnoliopsida; order Poales; family Poaceae; genus Elymus; species Elymus sibiricus. Next base: position 68,466,912 of record CM077675.1, read on the forward strand.
TCTGCAAAGAATGATATATTCCCGTGGTAATGACAACTATACGGAGACATGCACAAAGAGGAATGAATTCAATCCATATGCGTAGATTCTATCGGACGTGCAGGCACATAAAATTCCTGTTGGATTTTTAATGAGACCATATAGAAGATTGTTTATGCCAAACCATTAGCTGCAATAGTTGAAACTTTGTGCAATAGTTGAAACTTTGCAACAAATAAAATTATGTGAAAACCTTAATCTACTCAGTGCATAGGCCCTCACGGGATAACTTGGCAAAAATCACCATGTGTCTTGTGTTTCTGCATCCATCGAATAGCCAACATAGCTAACAGTAGCTAAAGATTAAATGATCATAACTTCTAAGAAAATTCATCATAGATCTAAAGTACTCAGCTACATCAGTTTCAATGGTTTGGTTATTGCAAATATGCATAACTAATATTAGGCAACTAATATATTGTACAATATAAGTCACACTCATAAGCATTTTCCCTTTTTCTTAAGTAATGTCAATCTGAAGATGAAAATATAGAACTAACCACACGCATACACACACGCACGCGCGCAATTACTAAGTCAGTTCGTAGCATGTATTCTTGCTAACAGGGGCGAATCTACTAGGGGGGCTTTAATAGGCTTGAGCCCCCCCCCCCCCCCCCCCCCCCCCCCACCAGCACTGAAAAACAAGTCTTTTTACTATGAGTCTCAAGGCCCAACTCAACCACTTGCCAGCCCAACCCAACATAAATGTTCACATGATACCGGCTTGCATAAACTTTGAGCCCACCCTGCATTTCTTCTCTAGATTCGCCACTGCTTGCTAAGTCGTATGCCACAATCAAGTATCATTTCGAGATCTATGTTTGGCTATTTGTTTTGCACCTAAAATATCCAGGATCTTCAACGGAGGCCAACTGCAATAATATCACCAATTTCACTGAAGTTCAAAGTCACTTAAGAAATATTTGATCGTAGCAGGGAAAATGCTTACATGAAAACAGAACTGACCATTCCTCATCTGGCTGGATAAATGTGTATCGACGGTGTTTAAACTGGTGTAAACCGGCAAAAAATCGTTCATGAGAAACTCAACCTGTATCATGGATTCTTCTCCATACACTAGTAGAAAAAGGCCCATTTGTCCTGGTTCCAGAGGCCCATTTGTCCCGGTTCTGGAACCGGGACTAAAGGGTCGGGACTAAAGCCCAAAACCTTTAGTCCCGGTTCGCTTATGAACCGGGACCAAAGGGGCTCCACGTGGCCGCTGTGGGGAGCCCAGGCAGGAGGACCTTTAGTCCCGGTTGGTCACACCAACCGGGACCAAAGGGCATCCACGCGTCAGCATCTGGCAGGAGTTGGGGTTTTTGTTTTTTTTTTGGAAGGGGGGGTGAGGGGGTTTTGTAGGGTTAATTTAGGGGTTTCATATTGTGTTATAGCTAGCTAATAGAGAGAAGTGTCCTCTCTTTCTCCATGCTTGGTCGACGCTAGCTACTATACATATAGAGAGAACTCGACACGCGAGCTAATAAGCAAATGAAGGAAACCATTAATTACACAAGATCGTCATGCTGAACATATACAGAGAGAAGTGATCGACCTCTCTTTCTCCGAGAGATTGGTCGAACAACAAGTTTTCGTATATCTATCCGACGCTACTACATATATACAATATAACATCTTTTACAATCCCTAACATCATCTATCTAAGATCCAATCACAAATCCGCATGGTATTCTCCGTCTTTAGGTATGACGTGGTCAAGAAAAAATCCCGCCAATTCCTCTTGAATTGCTCGTATGCGATCATGTGGTAGGAGTTCATCCCGCATCTGCCAGATCTAATTTAAAGAAGGGGGTCAATACATGCATATATATGAATAAAACTCAACACAATTGATGGTAATATATAAAATAAAATTGTGAATATTATTTACGTACTTCAAATTGTTTGTCAGAGAAGCCCCGCTCAGAGGTCGAGTGGCGAATGAACTCGCATACGTAGTATGCACATAAAACAGTCCCTTCTTTCTGGTACAAGCACTTCACGAGAATAGAGTTCAATCAAACTGATAAGCAAGCATGGTAATGATATATTGATGAAAATTTGAATCAATTAGAGATGCGCGGAACTAGCTAGTACTACTTACTTTGGGGTGCGTAAATCGCAACTCTTTGTTTAGACCGGGAACCTTTCGGGTGAACTTCTTCCAAACCCTGCCAGGCAAAGAAAATGATTACTTGATATCAGGAAATTAACGAAAGTTGCATGCCGATATGGTCCCGGTATTGACTGAACTTACTTCTTGAGCATTGCAGTCATGTCCGCATAATTCTCGGGATCTTTACGTCTCGAGTCTAAGACAGTTAGTAATGCCCCGTCAAGCTTAATGGATAGCAAAATAAAGTGGCAACTGCGCACGCATATATAACTCATCAATTACATTACTTAACCTCGAGTAAGCGAAACCGAGTATACAGAGAAGACAGCAACACTCACTTGAAGTTGAAAGGAAAGAGTATTTCCCTTTTGTTTTGATGTATAAGGAACGACTTTAGCAAGTTCTCCTCGGTCTTTTTGATTTCATTTCGTACCGTCCATTCATTTACGGCATCTGGGCTAATGAACCCAACGTCGAAGATTCCTGCTTTTTTGCATTCGACGATCTTCAATCTGCATAATATAGTGAAGATAATTATATATACATGCAATGAACGAGCTGAGCTAGAGACTTAACTATAGAAGTAATACTTACAGACAGTAGGAAGTCATGAGTTGTTTGTCAAGGGCCAGTTGATTGTATAACTGAAATAACTCCACATATTCAATAGGCATCACGGGAAGTCCAATGAATTCGTGCTCTGGTTTCACTGCCACATACATAGTGTCTCTCCCAGACTCCCTGCAGGTTTTCATGTACCACTCATGCAATTTGTACATCATCATTGTTAGAGGAGGATGACCAGGTTTGACGAGAGGCTTCCCGTGCACGTATTTATATTCTTCTTTTGTTACCTCAGCCGTTTCAAAAATTACATGATTCCCCAAGTAATCACCAGGATTGGTACCGGGCACCATCCCCGGATGATTAGCGACGATATCGCTAGACACCTTGAGCGGGGGGCACGATTGCTTCTCCTGTTCGCCGAGCTGGGGAATTGTTTTCCCACTTCTTCGTTCTGCTAACCTTGCATCACTGGAAGTACTTCCCGACCGCCGCGCTTCATCATATGTCTTATGAATAATGCGGTCATAGTTGGATTGCGGCGGAGGCGGTGGTGGTCGCTTCAGGGCATCGATAGTGCGCTTCACTTTCACCGGATCTAGCTTCTCCTTCGGAGGTGGAGTTTTCTTTGCAAAATGGTCCCTCGGTTGGGCACGACATATGTCCTCGTTTTCCTGCTCGGTCCTCTCATATGGTAACTTTTCCAGAGGCTTGAGAGATGGACCGTATCTGAATTGCCTTCCGCCTCTGCTTGTACTGCTAGCCGCCGGAGCGGCGGCTTCTCTGTTCCGTCGTTGCTGACGAGGCTAAGAAGGAGGCGGAGTGCTCCGACGCGCCGGAGGAGCCGGAGCGGCGGCGTCTGTCTTCCGCCGTTGCCGACGAGGCGGAGGAGGAGGCGGACTGCTTCGACGCGCCGGAGTAGGCGAAGGAGGAGGTGGAGTGCCCTCACGCGTCGGAGGAGCCGGAGAAGGAGGCGGAGTGTCCTGATCACTCGCCGGAGGAGGAGGAGGAGGAGGAGGCGGAGTGCCCCGACTCGCCGGAGGAGGAGGAGGAGGCGGAGGCGTCCAGTTTGGAAGCTTGATGTACTCCTTCTGCCATAGACATGTACTCCTCAGAGCATGAACCAGCTGATTCTCCCCTTCACCTGTAGAGTAGTCAAGCTCGAGCTCCTCAAATCCCTCCATTACTTCATCCACCATCACAACAGCATAGCCATGTGGAATCAGAAGGCGGTGAAAAGTTCCGTTGGGTTGAGGAGGTGCAACAGAGCCGACAGCCGCCTTGAAAGTGAGGTTCCGGCATTTCGTCATAAGCTCGCAATGTTGAGCCTCTGTGATAGTATCCACGGGGTAGATAGGAGCCGTGAAGTCAGGCTGAACGGGCTCCGTGGAAGCCACGCTGCTTCTCCGCTGAGATGGCGGGGTAGCTTCTGGGGTAGCTTCGTGCCGCTGAGATGGTTGGCCGGCAGCTCGCTGGCTCTCAAGTTCGTCTAGCTTTTGTAGTCTTGCATTGATCTTCTGCATGTCGCTCAGCTCCGCTTTCCTCTTTCTCTCCCGGCTTCTGTAACCGCCTGCGTCGGGAAACCCAACCTTCCACGAAACGGAGCCTGGTGTGCCTCGTGTTCGTCCAGGGTGCTCAGCATTCCCTAGGGCCTCAGTCAGCTCGTCCTTCTCTCTGTCGGGAATGAACGTCCCTTCCTGCGCTGCGGTGATATACTTCTGAAGCTTCGTGACGGGTATTGCAAGTTGCTCGTCCGTCCAACGGCACTTCCCTGTTTCAGGGTCCAAAGTTCCCCCAACCCCGAAGAACCAAGTCCTTGAACGGTCTGGCCAGTTCAATGTCTGTGGTACGGCCCCTTTAGCAATCAGGTCATTCTCAGCTTTGTCCCTCAACGGCCGGGCTTTGAGGTAGCCACCTGACCCCGTGTGATGGTGATACTGCTTCTTTGCAGCGTTGTTCTTGTTTGTCTCTGACATTTTCTTACTCTTGTCCGATGTCTTGTAGGCCACAAATGCGGGCCAGTGATCTCTTATCTTCTCAAATCGGCCGATGAATTCTGGAGTCTTACCTTTGTCGACAAACTTTGATTTCAACTCATTCTTCCACCTCCTGAATAGATCTGCCATCTTCTTAAGAGCACACGCCTTGACCAGTGGCTCTATAACTGGCTTATTCGGATCCTCCTCTGGCGGTAGGGTGAAATTTGCCTTCAGCGCGGTCCAAAGATCATCTTTCTGTCTATCGGTGACATAATCACCTTCAGGGGCGTCGTCCTTAGGCTTATTCCATTGCTTGATGCTGATCGGGATGTTGTCCCTAACAATAGCTCCGCACTGAGCAGAAAATGCGTCCTTGGTCCGCTTGGGTTCAATCGGTAGGCCATCGTCCGCGAGTGCTGTGATCGTGAACCTTTCATCCTTGCGCAACCTCTTCTTCGGGCCTCGTCTCGTTACCGAAGTTTGGCTCGATCCGGAGGGATATAAAAGAAGAAAGAAGAGTTAATATAGGTATATACCAAAATAATTAATGCATCAATTAGCTAGTCAGCACAGGCTTAATTAATATATATACCTCGCCGGACTTTGCAACAGCTCCCTCCTCCATTCGGGCACCGGAGCCGTCATCATGAAATTGAAAAGCACTACAAATGAACTCTGAAAAGGTTAAAAGTTGGCATGGTATCATTATTTCACCCACATAGCATGTTATAAAAAGTTGAGAGGGTTACGGCAAAAACTGGATGCACTTCGTGTACAAAACGGACAAAGTTGTGGAGAGAAAGTCTTCACTTTTTCTTCGCTTGTATCCTTTGCTTATTCCGCCGTAACCATGGATAATCTTCATCGTTTAACAGGGTGCTTGGGTCAGCCTTGACTTTGAAGGGAGGAATTTCATGAAACTTTTCATAATCTTCAGACATGTCTGTCTTGCCCTCCAATCCCACGATGTCTCTTTTTCTTGAAAGAACTATGTGGCGCTTTGGCTCATCGTATGATGTATTCGCTTCCTCATCTTTTCTTTTTCTCGGTTTGGTAGACATGTCCTTCACATGGAAAATCTGCGCCACATCATTGGCTAGGACGAATGGTTCGTGTGTGTACCCAAGATTGTTCAGATCCACTGTTGTCATTCCGTACTGTGGGTCTTCCTGTACCCCGCCTCCTGACAGATTGACCCATTTGCACTGAAACAAAGGGACCTTGAAATCATGTCCATAGTCAAATTCCCATATGTCCACTATGTAACCATAATATGTGTCATTTCCCCTATTGGTTGCTGCATCAAAGCGGACACCGCTGTTTTGGTTGGTGCTCTTTTGATCTTGGGCGATCGTGTAAAATGTATTCCCATCTATCTCGTACCATTTGTAAGTTAATACAGTCGAAGATGGTCCCCTGGCCAACGAGTACAACTCATCAGAAACAGTGTTGTCACCCATGAGACGTGTTTGCAACCAATTGCCAAAAGTCCTGATGTGTTCATATGTAATCCAGTCGTCACACTGCTCCGGGTGTTTGGGGCGCAGAATATTCTTGTGTTCATCGACATACAGGGTCACCAAGGTAGAATTCTGTAGAACTGTGTAGTGTGCTTGAGACCAAGAATGCCCGTCCCTACATATTATTGAGTCCGCTCCTAGCGTGCCTTTTCCAGTCAGTCTCCCCTCATACCGCGATTGAGGGAGACCAATCTTCTTAAGGTCAGTAATGAAGTCAACACAAAACCCAATGACATCCTCTGTTTGATGGCCCATGGAGATGCTTGCTTCTGGCCTAGCGCGGTTACGAACATATTTCTTTAAGACTCCCATGAACCTCTCAAAGGGGAACATATTGTGTAGAAATACAGGCCCAGAACGACAATCTCGTCGACTAGATGAACTAGGATGTGCGTCATGATATTGAAGAAGGACGGTGGGAACACCAGCTCGAAACTAACAAGACATTGCACCAAATCACTCCTTAAGCTTGGCAGGATTTCTGGATCGATCACCTTCTGAGAGATTGCATTGAGGAATGCACATAGCTTCACAATGGCTAATCGAACGTTTTCCGGTAGAAGCCCCCTCAATGCAACCGGAAGCAGTTGCGTCATAATCACGTGGCAGTCATGAGACTTTAGGTTCTGGAACTTTTTCTCTGCCATATTTATTATTCCCTTTATATTCGACGAGAAGCCAGATGGGACCTTCATACTGAGCAGGCATTCAAAGAAGATTTCCTTCTCTTCTTTGGTAAGAGCGTAGCTGGCAGGACCTTCATACTGTTTTGGATGCATGCCGTCTTTTTCATGCACACGTTGATGTTCCTCCCGTGCCTCCGGTGTATCTTTTGTCTTTCCATACACTCCCAAGAAGCCTAGCAGGTTCACGCAAAGATTCATCGTCACGTGCATGACGTCGATTGCAGAGCGGACCTCTAGGTCTTTCCAATAGGGTAGGTCCCAAAATAAAGATTTCTTCTTCCACATGGGTGCGCGTCCCGCATCGTCAGTCGAAACAGATAGTCCGCCAGGACCCTTTCCAAAGATTACTTGTAAATCATTGACCATATCAAGTATGTGATCACCAGTACGGAGGGCGGGCTTCTTCCGGTGATCTGCCTCACCTTTGAAATGCTTTCCTTTCTTTCGACAATGATGGTTGGTCGGAAGAAATCGACGATGCCCCAGGTACACATTCTTCCTGCATTTGTCCAAATATATACTGTCGGTGTCATCTAAACAGTGTGTGCATGCGTGGTATCCCTTGTTTGTCTGTCCTGAAAGGTTACTGAGAACAGGCCAATCGTTGATGGTTACAAACAGCAACGCATGTATGTCAAATTCCTCCTGTTCGTTCTCATCCCACACACGTACACCTCTTCCATTCCATAGCTATAAAAGTTCATCAACTAATGGCCTTAGGTACACATCAATGTCATTGCCGGGTTGCTTAGGGCCTTGGATGAGCACTGGCATCATAATGAACTTCCGCTTCATGCACAACCAAGGAGGAAGGTTATACATACATGGAGTCACAGGCCATGTGCTATGCTTGCTGCTCTGATCCCCAAAAGGATTAACGCCATCTGCACTTAAACCAAACCATACGTTCCTTGGGTCACCTGTAAAGTTGCTCCACTTTCTCTCGATCTTTCTCCACTGCGACCCATCAGCGGGTGCTCTCAATTTCCCGTCTTTCTTACGGTCTTTTATGTGCCATTGCATCAACTCGGCATGCTTTTTGTTTCTGAACAGACGTTTCAACCGTGGTATTATAGGAGCATACCACATCACCTTGGCAGGAACCCTCTTCCCGGTGCGCTGGCCCTCAACATCACCAGGGTCATCTCTTCTGATCTTATACCGCAATGCACCGCATACCGGGCATGCGTTCAAATCCTCGTACGCACCGCGGTAGAGGATGCAGTCATTAGGGCATGCATGTATCTTCTGCACCTCCAATCCTAGAGGGCATAGAACCTTCTTTGCTTCGTACGTACTGCCGGGCAATTCGTTATCCTTTGGAAGCTTCTTCTTCATTATTTTCAGTAGCGAACTAAATCCCTTGTCAGATACACCATTGTCTGCCTTCCATTGCAGCAATTCCAGTGTGGTACCGAGCTTTCTGTTGTCATCTTCGCAATTTGGGTACAACCCTTTTTTGTGATCCTCTAACATGCGATCGAACTTCAACTTCTCCCTTTCACTTTCGCATTCTCTCTGTGCATCAACAATGACCCGGCGAAGATCATCATCGGGCACATCGTCTGGTTCCTCTTGATCTTCAGCTTCCCCCATTGCAGCATCACCGTATTCAGGGGGCGGGTAGTTGTCATCATCCTCTTCTTCTTTGTTATCTTCCATCATAACCCCTCTTTCTCCGTGCTTGGTCCAAACATTATAGTGTGGCATAAAACCCTTCTCAAGCAGGTGGAAGTGAAGGGTTTTAGAGTTGGAGAAAGCCTTCGTATTCTCACAGACAGTACATGGACAATGCATAAAACCATTCTGCTTGTTTGCCTCAGCCGCTTCGAGAAAATTATGCAGGCCCTTAATATACTCGGAGGTGCGTCGGTCACCGTACATCCATTGCCGGTTCATCTGCGTGCGTTATATAGTTCTCATTATTGAACAACATATAACTCTCTAGAGCATCTAATTAAAACATACATTGAAACTATGTAAAAAAATTAAATGCAACAACAAATGCGATCATAACCGCAACTAAGGTACCAATTGATCCAACGGCATAATGATACCAAGCCTCAGTATGAATGGCATATTTTCTAATCTTTCTAATCTTCAAGCGCATTGCATCCATCTTGATCTTGTGATCGTCGACGACATCGGCAACATGCAACTCCAACTTCATCTTCTCCTCTTCAACTCTTTGTAATTTTTCTTTCAAGTAATTGTTTTCTTTTTCAACCAAATTTAACTTCTCGACAAGAATTTCTATGTCGGTTGGAATTTCCGGTTCACATACCTCCTAGATTAAAAAATCTATGTCACGTTGGTCGGCATAATTGTCATAAACACTAAATAAAACAAATAGTTATAAAAGATAATATATACCACATCCGAATCATAGACAGGTCGAGGGCCGACGGAGGCGGATACCAAAACCATCGCACTATATAATAACAAACAATAATAAAAGTAAGAAAATTACACAAGTATCTATCTAAATCATACAAGTAAGAACTTTTTTCTTTTAGAAAGAAGATAAGAAGAAGAGGCTAACCACGGTGGTGCCGGCGCCGAGATGGGCGCGGGCGATCGACGGCGGTGAGGACGGGGACGGGACAGGACGGACCGTCAAACCTAGACAAATCTTGAGGAAAATGGAGCTTGGACAAGGAGCTTCGAGAGGAGAAAGCTTAAGTGTGGCTCGGGCATTTCATCGAACACCTCATGTGCATAGGAGGTGAGCTAGAGCACCACAAAAGCTCTCCCACGGCCGGCCAAAAAAACAGAGCAGTGCACTGCTCTGCTCGCGGGCAGGGGGTATATATAGGCCAACCACCTTTACTTCCGGTTCCAGCCACAAACCGGGACCAATGGTTGTGGGCCAGGAGCGAGGCGCATTGGTCCCGGTTCGTGTCTGGAACCGGGACCAAAGGGGTCAGACGAACCGGGACCAATGGCCCACGAGGCCCGGCCGGCGCCCTGGCCTCATGAACCGGGACCGATGCCCCTATGGGTCCCGGTTCGTGAGTGAACCGGGATTAATGGGCCTTTCAGGGCTGGACCAAAACCCTGTTTTCTACTAGTGATAATGTGAGCGATGGCAGTACCATACACATGCATATGTGCGTGTTATATAAAAAAAAATCAGCAATTCTGATAAGATACTAACCTCTCCAATGGTTCGTATCTAGGTGTTTCCCCTACTAAAACTTCTCATCGGCGTGTCATCAGCAGCTTCATGTGCTGCAAAAATCCACACTAAGGAAATTCAAATAATATGGGTTCAGTTTTATGTGAATCAATTTATGCCCGCACGTGGTGGAGAGTCCTGGGAGTCCACGCACGAATCGATAGATGGGTACCTTGGCAATCGGCAGTGGAATTTGACTGGACATCAGCCCAAGATAGAGAGATGGTTTCCTGCAAAAAAAGATAGACTGTTAGTGCCTACAGTTGGACTGCAAGATGCATCTCTAGCAGGGAGCCCATCACGAGAGGCGAACTATGAATGACAGATTCGAGGTTGAGGACGACAGGGACGACCACATGTGGAGAGAAACAATTGAGAAAAAAGAACTCCACCTGATCACCTCCATCTACACTTGCCAGAATGAAGACAGTAGGGGACGACGAAAGGCGAATTGGCCGAGCTACATCAGGGGTTTTTCCGGACCGGTAAATTCGTTGGAGATAGGGGACCGGCAGCCAGAGACGGAGGAGTTAGCAGCCGGGGAAAATCTCAAAGAGCCGTTGGAGGACGACCGGTACTTAGGGCGGACCAGGAGATTCGTCGGAGGAGAATCGGACCGGTGATCATAATTCATACCAGAGCCGGAGAGACGACGCCGAGAAGTGGAATGTGTCCAAAGAGATCCCAGGAGAATTGCAGAGGGGATCCGGGCCGGCGGTCCTGCCAGACGGTTTGAGATGAGATCTCCTCCGCTGTGACTAACGCAGAGCGGAGACCGCCATTGGTCCTGCTGGAGGGGCGTCAGACGGGAGCCTGGTCGCCACGCTGAACGAAGAGGGGAGTCGGGATAGCAGTCCTGCCCGAGGGGCGTGAGACGGGAACATGCCCGCCAAGCCGGACGGCCACCGTGATCGTTCCTTGAAGGCATGAGACGGGATCCGGGCCGCCGCGCAGGATGTACAGAGGACAAAACAATACAACATATTTTTCTCCAATGCCCACTTGCTAAGTTATTGTGACGGACCATTCACGCGTCCTTTAACGTATCTCCGCACGTCACGGTTTTGCATTTATTTAGGACTTGCTTAACTGGGATAGAGCCTAATAGAGCGGCACATATTCGAGTTGGAGTGTGTGGATTACATTGGGCCATATGGAATTGTCGAAATTATGCACGATCTTTCTGTAATGGATCATTTATAGCCACGTGAATACGAACTGTCGCATATGAAATATAATTCATGCATTGTTTGATTCTTCAATTTGTTAGAATTTCTAGCTCACTTGTGTATCCTCATATCCGAAGTATCATCTTCCATAACCTGTGCTCCCACCACACATTGTTTGGTTGCTTGACAGGAATCCGTTCATTTCCGAGAGCAATTAAGAGGAACACGAACACCGTCATGGCAGCTAGCGAGAAAATGAAAAAAGAGAAGAAGAATATCCTGCTCTCGTGTGGCACTGGATGCATGGAACGCCCTTGCCATGAACATCGACTGACTCAAAAACTTCTCAATGTCTAGGCAATGCTCAAATTAACGCATCTATGCAATCTCGCGTCAACATTTCAATGGAGTTGCGATCAAAAAGCTTATTCATGACCATTTGTTCTTATAGTGATGTCCTAGTATGAAACTATTCAAGGTGGACACATCGAGTTGACTAATTATCTGGGCTGCTTAACAAGACACAATATGTAATCAACTCGGCTCCCACTATCTCAAATCCACCGGCTGTTTGAATGCTCCTTTCAGACTATTAATTTGCGACGGAACTAAAATCAGCACCCAAGTCTTGAGCTAGGGAGGTGTCGTGAACTTTGTGACCGATTCCTCGTTTGTCCCAAGATGTGCTACAAGTTTGTTAGTGGTGCCATTATGTACTCAGGCTACCTCGATTACGCATAAGTTGGAGAAGGCTAATCCGAAGATGGTTTTGAGTGCTTTCAAGATACTCATGACCTTTGAGGGAGTTCGGGACTAAGGGGTCCTCGGGCTCCCGGCCTGTTTCCTATGGGCCGGACAGGTGGGCCGCCTTGTGCCCAATACATGTAAGCCGAACTCCAAGTCAACCTCGTGTTCGGGAAGGAAAGGTTCGGTGTCTTGGGGTGTCCTCCAAGACAAGATAACTAGATCGGCGGATTTATCTTTTGATGATAACCGACCATGTGCAACTCTAGGTACCCCTGGTGTCTATATAAACCAGAGGGTTTAGTTCGTAGAGGCAAGAACCATTACTCTGACTCATCTAGGGTTTAGTTCATCTGATCTCGTGATAGATCAACTCTGTAACCATCATACACTTATCAATACAATCAAAGCAGGACGTAGGGTTTTACCTCTTCGAGAGGGCCCGAACATGGGTAAACATCGTCTTCCTGTTTCCTGTTCCCCATTGATCCAAGATCCGACAGCTCGGGACCCGCTACCCGAGATCCGCCGGTTTTAAGACCGACAACCTTGAACAATAATTTTCGTAAAAGTTAGCTACTCTTCCTTGGTGAGGGCGCTTGACACATCACTCTATAGACCCGTAAGCAGACTTGTGGTACAGGATTTGCCAGTTACAACTACATTGTGAGGCTGTTCCAGTGTATTGCCATGGGCTATGCCACGAGATGATATTGAGGTGGAAGAAAGACCAGAAGAGGTGCAATCTATTGAAAGGAAAGCAATTGTCCGCGAGTGTCATGTTCATGGTAATGCACATACTTGTTTTCTTTGAAAGCTGGTGTCAAGGAGTATAAAGGTCGGTGCGGAGGAGCGTGTACATGCTGGTTGTGGGTGCCGTGATCTTTGTGGTGAGCGGACCGGTGACATAGTCCGAGGAGGTGAATGCCATGAGAATCTCTGGTCGTGAAACATTGAGTAGTTGCTGACTTTTGAGATGCCCTCGCCATACAACTTCACGTTAAACTTGGGTTGATTCATGAGAACACACCACGATGAAGGCCTTCACGCTATTATACCTCCTTCCATATGGCTGATGGCTCCACTCTAGCTGGACACCTGGCACCACCTATTGCCATGGCTCATTATGCAGAACGACAAGAGCTAGCTGTGTGCGGCCACACACGCAATGTTTGAGTAGTAGTCACTACTCACTAATGGTCATCTTTGTTGCTTTGCAGTTGTGATGGTGGAAAAAAATCTATTGATCAAGTGACTGACAATGATTCTTGACTAGTCTGTGTATTCAATAGGATTTTCGACAAAGACTAGTTGGACGTTGTGTTGATGATTTTGTTTCCTTATGCAATCACGTCCATGGTTCAGTAGAGCCGCTGTCATGATCCACACAGGCTATCCATGGAGATTTAGTCTTGCAACGAAGTAAGGTTCAAGGCACAAGGCGACTACAATGGTACTATTCTATTATGCTATTCTCTAGAGATTGTTTCAACATTTTTGAGATGTGACGCTGATTTTCTTCTTGTACACGACCATTACTAATTGACATGTATTACAAGCCCAACTGGTTGGGGGAGTGAGCCTAGCTCAACTGGTTGGGGGAGTGGATGTACAAGCCCAACACCTGGGTTCGAATCCTCACGGAGGCGAATTTAGGTTCCTATTTATTCTTGAGGACCAGGCTCTCCTGATACTCACGCATTTATTGAGGACTAGGCTTGGTGTGTAACCGAGACTAAAAATCCTAGTACTCATACTTAAAAGGCTGTGTGCATCCCTAGTTGGTGCAGAGGCCGGGGAAGTGAAATTCTCCCCCAATTTTAAGCGAACAGTCTTCCGGAACCGACATATGAGAAACTAGATCGCGTTTTAATGGATACTGACTGGGAATCTAAATTTCCTATGGTGTCTGTTCGTGCTCTACCTCGTATCGAGGCTATATCAGACCACGCACCCATTCTCCTAACTACTGGTTTGCCACGACCACAACATAAACGCAAGTTCAAGTTCGAACTTGGGTGGTTGCTTCGGGATGGCTTCCATGATATGGTCAAGGAGGTGTGGGAGAAACCGGTGGCCGGGCCTACCCCAATACACAGATGGAATAACAAAATGCGTGCATTACGTAAATTCCTTGGTGGTTGGGCTAGGCATACGGTAGGTATCCTCAAAAAGGAGAAGCTTCGTCTTTCATCTATCATTGATGAATTAGAAGCTTTGGCAGAGGTTAGACCTCTATCTGAGCATGAAATCGAGATCAAGAATCATTCAAATGCACAGATAGCTAACATGCTGCGTGAAGAGGAACTCAAGTGGTACCAACATTCTAACTCTCAGTTTATCCTAAAAGGTGATTCGAATACTAGATATTTCCATGGAATCGCCAATGGCAGACATCGGAAGAAAGTTATTCATTCCCTACAACAGGATGAGGGCACGATTGAGGGGCATGAGCAACTTAAATCTTATATCACTAATTATTATAAAAATCTGTTCGGAGCCCCAGAGGAAGGAAACTTCTCGATGGATGAGTCCTGAACAGATGACATCCCCCAGGTCTCTGATGAGGAAAACAGCCTACTAACAGCTTCATACTCCGAGGAGGAAGTTAGAAAGGCGGTTTTCCTAATGGAGCATAACAAAGCTCCGGGTCCGGATGGTTTTCCCGCAGAGTTCTATCAGAACTTCTGGGAAGTCATCAAACCGGATCTCCTACTTTTGTTTAGCGACCTTCATGCTGGCCAACTAGAATTGTTTCGCTTAAACTTCGGTGAGATTATTTTATTACCTAAGGTTAATGAGGCTGAAAGGATACAACAATATAGACCTATTTGCCTCCTTAATGTTAGTTTTAAAATATTCACGAAGGTTGCGACTATTAGGTTGAATTCGGTTGCTGAACGTGTGGTTCGCCCTTCACAGACAGCTTTCATGCAAGGCAGACACATCCTAGATGGAGTTGTTGTTCTTCATGAAACAGTCCATGAATTACACCGGAAAAAGTTGAATGGGGTGGTACTCAAAATAGACTTTGAAAAAGCTTATGACAAAGTCAAGTGGCCATTTCTTCAACAGACTCTTAGGATGAAAGGATTTTCTGCAGAGTGGCGCGCTATGGTTCATAGCTTCGTTTTTGGAGGTAGTGTTGCCATTAAGGTCAATGATGACGTTGGACACTATTTTCAAACGAAGAAGGGATTGCGACAAGGTGACTCGATATCGCCCATGCTATTCAATATAGTGGCGGATATGCTAGCGGTCATGATTGAGCGTGCCAAGGTTGACGGCCAAATTGATGGGGTAGTAAATCATCTTGTTGATGGTGGTCTCTCTATACTTCAATATGCCGACGATACGATTCTCTTCATGGATCATGACCTCGAGAAAGCGAGAAATATGAAACTGATTTTATCAGCATTCGAGCAACTCTCGGGTCTCAAGATCAATTTTCATAAAAGTGAATTGTTTTGCTTTGGCGACGCTCAAGACGAGGCCCACCTGTACGCTGAACTGCTCGGATGCGGGTTGGGCCAGTTTCCAATCACATATTTGGGGATACCGATACATTATCGGAGACTCACAAATGCTGAATGGAAACACGTCGAGGAGAGACTGCAAAAAAGACTTAGCAGTTGGAAAGGTAAACTGCTGTCTCTGGGTGGAAGATTGGTCCTCATCAATTCAGTACTAAGTAATATGGTACTATATATGATTTCCTTCTTCCAGTTGCCGAAAGGAGTCTTACATAGATTGGATTATTTCCGATCAAGATTCTTTTGGCAAGGAGATAGCGAGAGAAAGAAATATCGACTGGCCAAATGGAGTGTGGTTTGCCGTCCCAAAGACCAAGGCGGGTTGGGCATTCATGACCTTGAGGTTGAGAATATGGCCCTCCTCGGCAAATGGTTGTTCAAATTACTGACGGAAGATGGTGTATGGCAAACCCTCCTAAGGAGGAAATATGTGGGTTCCAAGGCGGTATCCCAGGTATACTGGAAGCCTGGGGATTCCCACTTTTGGGCGGGTCTAATGGCTACGAAGAAATATTTCTTCTGCTATGGATCCTTCTCAATTAAGGACGGCTCGGAAATTAGATTCTGGGAGGACAAGTGGCTAGGAGATGCCACACTCCGGGAACAATATCCGGCTCTATACAACATTGTGCGCCACAAGGGTGATACTATCGCCACGGTAATGGAATCTTTTCCGCCAAATGTGACGTTCAGAAGAGATTTAATTGGACCCAGACTCCAATCGTGGAACATCCTGCTCCAGCGGTTGTCCACGGTGCAATTGTCACATGGGTCTGATGTTTTCCGATGGAACCTCCATGGGAATGGACAATTCTCAGTGGAGTCAATGTATAGAGCGTTACTCCAGTCTGATGTGCCAGTTGATAATAACAAGAAGATCTGGAAGATGAAGATACCTCTTAAGAATAAAATCTTTGCATGGTATCTTCGTCGCGGAGTCATTCTTACTAAAGATAACCTTATTAAGAGGAATTGGCATGGAAGTACGCAATGTGTCTTTTGTCACCATGATGAGACAATAAAACATATATTCTTCCAATGCAAATTGGCTCGTTCTATATGGTCAGTCATCCAAATAGCTTCTAGCTTGTATCCCCCTTGTAGCGTTGCTAATGTATTTGGTAACTGGTTACATGGGATTGATCACAGGTTTAGAACTCTTCTCAGGGTGGGAGCGCTTGCCGTTATTTGGTCGCTTTGGCTATGTAGAAATGATAAGGTTTTTAATGATAAAAGTACTTCTCTGATGCAGGTTATCTACAGATGTACAGGGACTCTTCGTTTATGGTCCTCTCTACAACGCGTGGAGAATCGAGACCTGTTTACGGAGGTGTGTACACGATTGGAGGCTACGGCGAGGGATACTTTTACCCAACATGGGTGGCAGCATGATCTTAGGATTGGCCCCCCTACGCTTTAGGCGTTATACGGACTCTACATGTCTCTTTGTATTTCGCCTTTTTTATTTTTTGTTTGTGTGAGAGGACCTTGTTTGGCTGTGTGCATCTTAGTTATGCAGAGGCCGGATGTAATACTTAAATCTTTTAAGTAATATAAAGCGCCCCTTTTCGAAAAAAATGTATTACATGACAATTTTCTTCTTCTCAAGGAACCAACATAGCATCGACCACGGTGGATGTAGGAAACCTCACTCTCTCACTCAAGAGTGCATGCAACTGGGTAGCCTATAAATAGTCACCCTTTTGGTTCAACATTAATTAAACCTGTGACACGAAGATACTCTCTGAAGGCTCGGCTCCCTGATCACAACGAAAAGTTCACTGGCCGTCTAAAAGCACTTGAATTATTCTTTTTTCCAGAGGTGCAAAATGACCTTTACAAAAACAAAAATATATAGATTTGTATAAGAACATTAGGGCAGAAGAGAAGTGATGAACCACGTGTTGTCACTAGAGCAATATAAATCAATATGAAACTTCAACATTCAATTGCAACTATGTTTTAAAAAATTGTACAGTCATGCCCAACCAAACAGTGTTATAAAACATAGCCTAGAAAATATGAGGGAGGCCAAGTGTGAGATAAGAAGAATGGAAGCAAGAGACAAAGAAGTTTCTCATCATGTTCCAATCATTGATTTGTACTGAAACGAATAAAAATTTCCCAATAGTTGTATGCTTGAGAGGCATCGGTAACTAAAGGATTACTCACATACTTGTGGTGCAATGATGTGGCTTAGGCTATCAACTTTAGGTGTGTCTTTTTCTCTTTGACGGAAACTATGGCGGGCTTACGCCGGCCTGAACTTATATTATCCAGGGAGAGATGGCAACATTCAGGTAGTTACATAGGGTGAAGAAAAAGAAAGATTACAAGGGGGGCAGGCCCCCAACAAATAGCAAATGACGATAGGCTAAACTTTCGCGGATAAACGATACAACATGGTGCCCCAATCCTTTAGAAGGGCCTGCTTGGCAGCATTTTTGCAACGATTAGACCAGAACAATAGATCCTCTCCAGATCTTCGTAGAGTGGCATACAGATCTTCATCGTGAGCACGGAAGACCACAATATTACTCCGCTTCCAAATAGACCAAAGAATGACAATGATGACTGTAGTGCGAACTTTATCAATTGAAGTGTTAGACCACAGATCTTGAATATATTCGACTTCGGGAGGAGGAAGAAGAAGTAGATTGTCCCGAAGCAACTTGTCGGAGCAGTAAGTGACTTGAGGTTTCTGGCTCATCGCAAAATGGGCAAGTGTCGGAGCTTGACATCCCATGCCGGAAACACCGATCATTTGGAAATAGTCTGTCCAGGAAGGCTATCCAAGTGAACAACCGATACCTTTTTGGAGCATAGTTCTTCCAAGTAGCTGTGGCGTACAGCCTAGCTTCACACACAGAAGCATATGCTGATCTTGCTGAGATCGGCTTGTTGTCGATACGTCCAACACGACGGTTAGCCACTAGAGGGTTCAGAGTTACAGTGGCAATCATAACACGCAGCGCAGCAAGTTCATGTTCAGCAATCGAGGAAATCGTAGGGCGAAGGTCCGAACACAAAACCGGGTCACCTAGAACTCTAGCCACCGAAGCATTCGGCCTAGCAGAGTGAGAGAAAATAGCAGGGAATCGAGCAGCAAGTGTATTGTCAGTCAACCACACGTCAAGCCAAAAAGCAGTAGCAGTGCCGTCTCCAACATAAACTTTGGAGATATCACGGTATAAATTCAAACCTTAGGTGTGTCTTATAAAAGGCCCAAAATCCAAAACTTGTTTTGGGTGCTTTCGAAGAAACTATTGGCCACCAATACGTTGACTCTTCTGCCTTACCATGGCTCAGGTTTCCCAGAGACGATGGCGCAACCCACCCACGGTGGGAGAAAATATCATAGCAAGATGTGGTGTGTTGTGTGCAGCCATCGAGTGACTATGATGGTATTATTCAGCAATGCTCAATCATATTCGCAACCGCAATGTGATGCCTAGTAACACTGCGACTGCCGATTTCGTCCATGTTTCAGCAAAAGGAATATTTAGGGGAAGTTGCTACGATACGATGTTGTAGCTATCCTGCAGCGACTTTCTGTGTTGTCTAGTTTAAGATGTGATGCTGTCTGCCCAACTGTATTTTGTTCTTATGCAGTTTCTACTTCTACACGCTTGAGCTCCAGATTTGCATGTGTTCTGCAGGAATAGCTCTGCTCTCCTGAGCGAGTGGCCGACGAGCTGTGGGGAGCCTGCTCCGTTGTGTCCTTCGGCATGACCAACATGTAAGCTTCGGCTTGTCCACCCCTGCTTCTCCTTGCTGGTTGAGCAGTTGAGCGTCGCAGCATTGTCCATCTCACCTTGGGACGTGCAAGACGCAAAGGTTTCGCTGGCCTACAAGTATTACCAGCTGTTTTTTCTGTCATCTCATTTATTGTCGATGTTACGTGGCTGCTGATTGGCCAGCCATGGGAGACGCGCTTATCATTGTACCCGGTCCCATAATCACCCGTTATGTTAATCAAGCTGCACATCAGTAATAATAAACACTCTGAAGTCGGAAGCAATTGTTGTTAGCTTGATTTATGCAGAATTTTAACATCACATCGTGGACATGTCATACCGTGAAGAAGCAACAAGGAACCATTTCCCTGCTGCAAAATGATCTTTAAGAAAAGATAAGCATAGAACCTTCCGTGAGAAGAGAAGCAGTCAACCACGTAATCTCTCCATATAGCCACAACAAAATGAGATAATCAACGCTAGTCTTTATTTTCTATTCTAGCTTCAAAATTCAGCTGCACTTATTTTTTTGAAATATTTATACACCTGTGGCCAAAGAAACAATGTTATAAAATGAGGCTTCGCGCAACGGCCGGATGGGCAGGAAATGGGCGACGGCCTCAGTCAGATCGGGCGAATTCCAGTCCGGACTGGTAGTGTTCTTGGGCCGACTTATACAGACCGGACCGACCAAATATACGAGCGGGCTGGGACCTTCGGTATGTCGAATCGACGCGGCTGTATCCTGAATATAGCTCCACCTCCGAAATCAAGGTCGCTTATGTAGTTGGAGACGACACTTATTCATTCATGCTCCAGCTAGTTGCTCCAAAAGTCGAACTGATGGAGAAAGATGGGCAATATATTTCTACACTTTCGTGGGATTGATATTGGATTGTCTAATCCTTAGATGTGGGATCGATATAGGCCGCATAATGTTTTGTTTAAAAACTGCGTTGGCAGGGTCTTGAATGCAAGACCTCTTGGCTCGGATACTATATTGAATACATGCGTCGAGCAATTGTTCCGAAATTCTGAAGTTCAGGAAGGAGACGGGTAGTATATTTCAACAGCTGACGATATTTTACAAAGGTGAATATGGTGATGTAGGGGCGGGGGGGATCCTCGCTGTGCTGGGTGAGGATGGGTAATATAGAGGCGGGATTGAGCGGGACCATGGCGACAACGGTGGCGACGCGCAAAGGGGAGCCTTCTTGGAGGATATTGTGGTAGCGGCACACGAACAGGCTCAGGCATCTGTTGCCGTAGTGCTCGGAGGGGATCGGGGCATGCCTGTGACGGCGACACGAGATCATGAGACAAGAGGAGGCTTGATGTGATTCGAGAGAGGGAGTTGGGAGCGTGGCTGGGACATGTTGTGTGAGGGCGGCGAAACCGTCCGCCCTAAAGCAGGCCACGACGAGCTTTTGGGACCATGCATGCAACAGTGCTAATCAGAACAAGCTGAGCCCAGACGCGCTTTTCACAGCCTTGACGGGCCAGAGTCCTCCAAATCCCGTGAGCTTAGAGTTTTTAGGGGTGACTTAAAAAAATCACAATCTTGTGAGGGCTTTCGAGCAACTGTTGACGCCAAAGATGAATTTTCACAAAGAAATTGAGCTATCATTGCTTTTGGGAAGCACACGGTAGCACACAATCACGGTGATCCTTGCGCCTCCCCATTCCTCCTGTATAAATATGGTACTTGGGCCATGCCATGCCAGCCCGACCCGAACCCATTGTGCTTCTGGCCATGGCAACATAAGAGAGCTACATCGGCGTCTAGCCTGTAATTCGCTGCTGCATCCATTTCATTTCTTTGGGCTCACATGAGATTGAGGAATCGGGAGAAAACCTGAGATGATTACAGTTCGGCGAATCAGGCAGTGATTTCTAAACGAATCGAGCAAATTTGAACCCCGATCAAGATTGAGTTTGAGGCCTCTGCCAGTGAATCCAATAACTATGTATTAAAGTATTCAAGGTACATAGATTTGAGTTGGATCATTATCTAAGCTGCTTAACACGACACATATCTTGTCGGCTGGGCTCCCCCTACCCCAAGTCTACAGGCTATTTGAATGTTTATGCTCAGGTATTTAGAATCATTTCAAACATTTTCTAGGCATGAAAAATCATCTTTAAGAAAATTAGAATATATGGACTTGAATAAGAACTGCATGCGGGAAGTGAAGTGATCAACCACATGTTCTCTGACGATATGACCACATCAGAATTAGAGAATCAAGAGCTAGAACATTCAATTGCATTTATTACGCAAAACATTGTGGATACTAGCGCCAAATAAAACAATGTTATAAAAGAGGGAGGCTAGTGTGAGAGAGAAAGCCAAGAAAATGAAGAGATGTGGAAGTTTGTGACCATGTCCCGAATATTGATTTCAAATGGAACCAACAATGTTACCAAGTGTTACGCTTGAGAGGTGTCGGGAACTTTGTGATTACTTCCCTTCTTATCCTAAGATGTGGTACTAGTTTGTTAGTGGTTCCATGATGTAATCTCAGGTTACCGCTATTAGGTATATGTCGGAGAAGTCTTAATGTCTGAAGCTGGTTTTGAGTGTTTTCAAGATACATAGGGACTTGAAGAATAATTGTCATCAAAGTTAGCTACTCTTCCTCGATGAGGGCACGAGACACATCTCTCTGTAGACCGGCCAGTAGATTTATTAGGGTACATGATTTGACAGCTACCTATATGTTGTTTTCAGGCCGTTCCAATGTATTACTATGTGCTATGACACGTAGGCGATAAAGAGGTGGAAGAAAGAACCAAAGAGATGTTATCCCGTGATAGGAAACCAATTGTCCGTGAGTGCCAGGTCCATTGTACGTTAATACACATACTTGTTTTCTTTGCAATACGGATTCAGGACTGAAAGGGCGATGCCGAGGAGCATATGCATTGTGGTTGTGAGTGCCATGACCTTGGCAGTGAGCGGACTGATGACTTCGAGCGAGGAGGTTAATACCATGAGAAGCTCGCTTTCAAACATCGAGTAGTTGCTGACCTTAGAGTTGCCCTTGCCCTACAACTTCACGATAAACTTGCAAAGATAAGGCACCACCCACTTCGACGTGATACTTTCTAATTTGTGGAGATTCTGCAATAGGAACAAATCAAGGATTTTGAAGTGCCAATCTGAATCCACGTTGCTTTCACCTATCAGCAAGCTCTGCAAAGTTTCTATTCCATACAATGCTAAGGTATCAAGCTGTTGTGACCTTCTTTTGCCGATAAATATTGGTGAAATATGGAGACATTGCCAGCCTTCAACTCCTTGTATATTAAGAAATCTCACGGGAAGGTTAAAAAAATTGTCAAGGGAGTCATGGCTAGTAACCGTGAAGCCAAGAAACTGTAAAAATGTCAAATTCTCCAACTCCTCGATGTATGCTCGTGTTTTGTCCTGTGGGAAAGGACCACTTTTGAACAAATCGAGCACCCTCAACTGACTTAGTGCAGATATAGTCCCATCTAGGATAGTTCTCAAACAATCCGTATATCCTAAATCCAGGTACCTCAGACTTGTCAATAACTGCATCTCTACTGGGATCAACTGGAGCGGCGTTTCTGAAATATTAAGGTGCTTCAAGTAAACTAATGCTCCAATATCTGATGATAGTTGTTGAATACCAGTTCTGAGCAGACTCAAGTGGGTGAGATATGGAGCACTTGTAAAAAAGCCCATAGGAATCTGGCAAATCCTCATGTTCATGTCCAGTACAAGAGTCAATAATAGGCGAGGTGGGCAACTGCAAGAATCAGGAATGGCCACATCACTCATGTACCAAAGGGAAATTCTTTTGGCAGTGATGATCCACTCTCGTGGCTTCACAGCTTCCCCAAAGTGTCGACCTAGCCAGTTCTTGTTTGGTCCATCTCCTTGTTTGGTTGTAACTATCCAAAGAGCTAGATCTCGGATGATATCATGCATCCTGACATAACTTTCCCCTCTAGGATGTTCTTCCAACAAGCACGCTCTTTTTAAACATCCAACGACCGAGTGACCTCTCAAATAGTTGTTCCTCACATCGCCATCATCATCTATTAACCCATGGCTCATCCAAAAGTCTATTGTATATGGCACATAGACACAATCATGCGTAGTCAAAACAACGGAAAAAAAAACATTGTTTCGTCCTCTCATCTGGCAGGTGGTCATAACTAACATACAGTACATGATATAGGTCAGTTCCTGCATTTCGAACTTTGTGGAATTGAGACTATTGAAGCAACATAATGGAATGTTCCCATTCATGTTTACTTTTTTTTGATGACATAGCCTGCCCAACTATCTTGAGAGCTAGTGGAAGGTCTGCACATTTTTCCACAATGCTCTTGGCATAGCCTATGATACGGGAGTTACTGTAAGTTAGTCTATCACAGCCAACATTTGCTTCAAAGAGACTCCATGCTTGGTCAAACTTCAACCTTTGTAACACAATTACATGAGCATGTGCTTGCATTCCATGACAGACATGTTGTAAACGTGTTGTGATTATTATCATCTGCCTATTTCAGGGCCTATTTGTGTGGATCCTGCTTGCGGTACACCAATCTTGACTAGGTCGAGTGTTTGCCAAAGGTCATCTATCAACAACATAAACTTCCTTTCCTTCAAGAAGTTGTAAAGGGTTGCAGATCTAGACGTGGAGCTTTCGTCCTGCCCTAATGCCAAGCCAAGCTGGGACGTAATATTGCGCTGAACCGTACTCAGATTTGGTTGCTTACCTACTTCCACATAAATGACATGATTGAAGTCATGCGCTTCTGCAGCGCAGCTGAAGGCATTGTTCAATTGTTTAAGGAGAGTTGTTTTGCCAGTACCTCCCATGCCACATATCCCAATGAAGCTAGTGCTACAGCCTTTTTTGATGTAGACAACAACCCTATCTTTGTACTCGTTTTGCCCCACGATGTTAGGTGGCAGAGGCAGCTCTCTGCCAACTGTTGGGAGCAAACTGAAGATACTATCATCCTGGGGAATTCTTGTGCTGAGCTCATCAGCATCACCCTTCTTCTTGGTGGCAGCGCTGCTAATTTTGTAGTTGCATAAACAGTTCCAGGAACAACCAAAGATATGTTTTCTCCTTCCCTCGTATTTATTCTTTATCATGTACGACTCGCCTCTCTATCCACTGTTTTGCTTGCTCTGTAGGTCTCTTGCTCTCTATTCACCCAGTTGAATCTTCTCCTCAATACTGTCTTTGGTGTCTTTCAAATCTGCGGCAGCTTTTCCTAGTTTAGCAACATTAATCTTTGGCTTGAGACAGTAGCCAAAGTGCTTTTTAATTGGCTTCCATATCTCATTTGTAATGACGCTGACTATTGGGGAGGGTATCCCATATGAAAACTCGGACATGGTGCTGGTAAGAGCAAATGATCCTAATCAGTACATGCTGAAATTACTAGGTCGCCAGCAGAATTATATCAAGAACAATTTTGCGGGGTTAAGTAGGTTTCTGTGAAGAAAAAGAGTTACTTTAGCTTTCAGTTTAATTTTTTTAGGAAGGATGTTTATTTTGCTGATAACTAATAGGAAAGTATGATGTTATCGACAAATCTATCTACATCGATATGGCATATTTTCTAGACTAACTTCTGTTAGACTAAAGAAGAAATAGTCCTGAATATATTGCTTGGCTAAGAGCTTCGAGATACATATGCACTATCAATTGCATAGTAGGTAACCAAAATTGTGTATATAGAACAATTCTTTCTTTATTTATTTTTCTGCAAGTAGTGTTATATGCACAAATTAGGGGTAGCTAGGACAATTCACCTAACGCCAAAGTATGCTCTGATGTAGACCAAATAAGTTTCTGAATTTCCTGGAAAACCTTTTTCAATGAAGATTGAAGGACATCCAATCAGACATTCTCTGTCAAAAGAGTGAGTGAGGGAGGGAAGGAAGTGATCTTTCGGTACAGGACCTGTTGGTTGTGGCCGGAGGATCTCGAAGCGCATCAAGATTCAAGAGCAAGGAGCCTTCTGCTGCCCAAGATCAAGTAAAGGGGTCAGAGGAGTTGTTGACCAAACTAGCTACTCTTGCTGGGGAAGGACAGCGAGAAGGAGCATGAAACCTCACAGTGGTGTCCACCTCATTAGTCATCTCTATCTAAATGATTGCATCGGCGTAAAAAAAGGCTCCATCTACATATAAAGAACCGGAAGCGGTTGTACCTCTTCGCAACCTTGTCCACGGCTATGAGGGGTGGAGCTGCTAACCCGTTAAGTGAGTACTTAATTGGATAGTATCACAGTAGTTCAAGCGTTGATGTCATGTTGTCACGTGTACGAATTAATTAGTACGTGTGCCAAGGAGTTGTATTGTCATGTACCTAGAATCTCTACTTCTCACACGGTGCTTCAGAGGTTATTTATCAATTTGGTAGAATTAGTTCGAGACAAGTGTTGGGCACTCTTAAAAGAAAGATAACATTTCTTACAAGAGTTCCCATGGTACATAAATTTATTTACCAAGTCTTGGCAATTATCAGGGCACAAGGTGAACCTTGGGTAATCCGTGTTCATCGGGTCAGGGATACAAGCCTCTCTCATTGTGGAATATCAGCAAGAGATGAGCGGAGAAATGATTTCATCTTATCGGAATCGAGTCGGAAGGAAGTTTTATATGGGGCGTTACATAGCACTGGATAGAGCGAACACCTGCACGTCGAAGTTTTTGTATTAAGGTAGGTTTTTCTACTTAGATGGATTAACAGCGTGAATTACTGTTACTTCATTTACCTAGCTTCGTAGGATCAATCATTTGTCATCAACATATATAAAAGGATGATTGATGTTTCTGGACATAGTCTTATTGTGCAAGACCATTCAACTGAATTATCCTATCAGGGGTAAGACTGCATAATGTAATGTCATCTCATTTATTAGTAGCTGGTGGAGGCTGTTTG
Source organism: Elymus sibiricus (assembly GCA_039707655.1). NCBI lineage: Eukaryota > Viridiplantae > Streptophyta > Magnoliopsida > Poales > Poaceae > Elymus > Elymus sibiricus. The sequence continues at coordinate 68,493,121 of CM077675.1, forward strand.
TGTCATTGCAGAATGCTGACTAGTGTCAATGCACATCGCCTTAGAAATATGTCTTTACTTTATGGTAATTAAGGTGGACAAAAAGAAACAGAGGGGTTTACAATAAATTCTCATTTTTTTTAGAAAAGGAGGAATACCTCCGGCCTCTGCATCAGCGCGATGCATGCAGCCCCATTTATTAATGAAACAAATAATCCGCGGTTCTGAGAAGTCTCCAAAGGAACAAAGTAAATAAAAACACAGAAGTGCCACAACCGGCTAAAATAGGCCTAGATGCCTAACCATCTATCCTATTACTGGACTGCCATCCAAACCGGTTGTAGATATCCCGCGCTACCATCTCCCATCGGGTAGACTCAGTAACCAAAGGCTCCCTGGTTTCCGCAGGAGTGAGTAAGGACCATGTACGGATCCACGCCGATGCTCTGTGCAGTACCTGCAAAAAATGTATATGCGTTTGTATGTTAAAAACCATGTCATTCCTGCAGTTCCATATAGCCCAAAGAAGTGCACATACTCCTATACGAATGTGTCTGGCATTAATCGTGTCAACTCCATTTAGCCACGTCCCAAACAATGTGTCAATGCTATCTGGAGGTATAATATTAAAGGCTATACGGACCGTCTGCCATAGGATTCTTGCAAGCGGACATTGGAGAAAGAGGTGTTTGATTGTTTCCTCGTTATCACAGAAGCTACATCGTGTATCCCCCCCCCCCCCCCCCCCCCAATTACGTTTTGCCAAATTATCCTTAGTGAGAATTACCTTCTTGTGAACAAACCACATGAAGACTTTGATTCGTAAGGGTACCTTGACTTTCCAAATAGGAATCGATTTGGGGATGATCGTTGTATCAATGAGGTTTAAATACATCGATTTTACTGTAAAAATACCATTAGTCGTTAGCTTCCATTGAAGCCTATCAGACTCGCCTGATAACTGGACATCCATGATTCTCCTAACTAGGTGTAGCCAAGCCTGCTACCGATGGCCTATCAATGCTCGTCGAAATTGAATGTTTAGAGGATTTGACTGTAAAATTGTGGCCACGTATGCCTCCTTACGCTGCACAATATTATAGAGAGCTGGATATTGTATGGCTAGCGGCGTCTCCCCCAGCCACGTATCCTCCCAGAATCTCGTACGCTCACCATTTCCAATAATAAATTTGGTTCTATGAAAAAAGGCTGCTCTCATTTTCATCAACCCTTTTCAGAATGGTGAATCATTGGGTCTGACATTCACCTGGGCCAAGGTGTTAGATTGTAGGTACTTATTACGCAACATTTGTACCCACATACCTTCTGTCTCTACAGATAGCCTGAACAACCACTTACTGAGCAGACATCTGCTCTTTACCTCTAAATTCTCAATCCGCAAACCTCCTTGGTCCTTGGGCCTACATATAATGCCCCACCTAGTCAGTCTGTATTTCTTCCTATATTCATCACTCTGCCAAAAGAAACGGGATCGATAGAAGTCCAACCTTTTGCGTACCCCTACCGGCACCTCAAAGAAGGACAGAAGGAACATAGGCATACTCGTAAGAACCGAGTTAATTAGAATTAGTCGTCCTCCATATGACAAAAGCTTACCCTTCCAGCAGCTTAGCTTTTTCTCAAATCGATCCTCAATACACTTCCACTCTTTATTGGAAAGCTTCCGATGATGAATGGGAATTCCTAAATAACTAAGCGGTAGGCTTCCCAGTTCACATCCGAACAATTGTTTATAAGCGTCTTGTTCATCTTTGGCTCTCCCAAAGAAAAACAACTCGCTCTTGTGAAAATTTATTTTCAAGCCTGACAACTGTTCGAATAGGCAAAGTATAAGCTTCATATTTCTTGCTTTTGCTATATCATGTTCCATAAACAATATGGTATCATCAGCATATTGTAGAATGGACACCCCACCATCTACAAGATGTGGTACAAGTCCACCTATCTGGCCTTCCTGTTTAGCCCTTCCTATTAGATTTTCCAACATATCCGCAACTATATTAAATAGGATGGGTGACATTGGGTCTCCCTGCCTGAGACCTTTGAGTGTTTGGAAAAAATGTCCAATATCATCATTGACTTTAATTCCAACGCTCCCTTTTTGTACAAAGGATTCGACGTGTCTCCTCCATATGTCATCGAATCCCTTCATACGTAATGCCTGTTGCAGGAACGGCCATTTGACCTTATCGTATGCCTTCTCGAAATCCACCTTGAAGATAACCCCATCGAGTTTCTTCGAGTGAATTTCATGCAGGGTTTCATGCAAGACAACCACACCCTCCAGTATGTTTCTGCCTGGCAGGAAAGTCGTCTGACTAGGTTGCACCTCCCCCTCCTTCTTTGGCAACAGCGTGACTGTCCCAAAGTTTAGGTGGAATAGCTGCAGGTGGCCATTGAACAAATCCTGGAACATCGGTAATAAATCACCTTTAATAATACGCCAGCATCTCTTGTAAAACTCAGACGGAAACCCATCTGGACCTGGTGCCTTATTATTCTTCATTTGCGAGATAGCCTCAAAAACCTCTTTCTCCGTAAATGGTGCGGTTAATATCTCATTCTCGTCCGTCCCGAGCTGAGGTATGTCACCGACCATCTGCTCATCCATGGATACATAATTATCCTCTGGAGCCCCAAATAGTTTCTTATAATACTCAGAGATGTACAATTTTAGATTTTCGTGTCCTACAATTGTACCCTCATCCTGCTCAAGTTGATATTTTTTTTCTTTCTGTGCTTTCCATTAGCAATCAGATGAAAAAACTGCGTGTTGTCATCACCTTGTACTACTTTTCGCACTTTCGCTCTAAGTGCCCACTTCAACTCCTCCTTCTAAGGAGTTGTTTGAGCTTTTGTTCCGCATCCGTTTTCAATGACCTCTCATTGTCATCTAACAATGCATTTTCGTCCTTTATATCTAGCTCATTTATAAGATCAAGCAGCCTTTGTTTCTCTTTCTTATATATGCCACTTTCATGTTTTGCCCATCCCCGTAAGAACTGCCTGAGGTGTCTTATCTTATTTTGCCATTTGTCCATATTCGAGGTACCTCCCGTGTCTCTAGCCCATTCTCTGGCTATGAGGTCCACGAATCCTTCTCTTTCAAACCAGGCCAGCTCGAAAGAGAATAAATTTTTGTTTCCCACATGTGTTGCCTCCCCCGAGTCAACAAACAATGGGGTGTGATCAGAGATAGCTCTCGGCATGGCTCTCACTGTCACTCGTGGGAATTTCTGCTTACATTCCACACTCGTGAGAACCCGATCCAACTTCTCAAAAGTCGGAGTAGGTAGAGTGTTCGCCCAAGTAAATTTCCTGCCTGATAGCTCAATCTCTCGCAAATCAAGGCTCTCAATGATTGTATTAAACATGAATGACCGTCTGCCAATCAAATTATCATTATTTTTCTCATCTCTTCTCCTGATGATATTAAAGTCACCCCCTACTAAAATCGACAGCCTCTCGTCCCCACAGATCCTGACGAGGTCAGCCAGAAAGTCCCTCTTGAGCTCCGGTTGGGCCGCACTGTACACCGCCACAAGTGCCCATTGGAAACCGTCCTCCTTGGAGCGAACTCTGAATTTGATGGCAAAGTCCCCAAACATCACGTTTCGGACTTCAAGCGTCTCGCACCTGACCCCAAGTAAGACCCGCCCGGACCTTCCTCTTGATGGTAAACAGTGCCAATCAAAATCAATACCACCGGAGAGAGTAGTAAGAAATTGTGATGTAAAATTGTCTCTTCCAGTTTCCATTAATGCAATGAAATCAAGTTTATGTTCAAGTGATGCTTCTGCTAGAAATCTTGTTTTAGCCAAGTCTGCTAGACCTCTGCTATTCCAAAAAATTCCTTTCATCTTTCATCATGAAATTTCTTAGTAGTCTTAAACCTTGCGCTTCTGCGTACTGCTGAAACCGGGTACACCTTCCTCTTCCAGGAACGTTTTGGTTTATCCGGTCCAGCCACCCGGTCCACATAACCGGTTTCTGGCTGTGCGCACTCAGTCGCTTGCACAGGGGCCATATACCCCTCCACAGCTAACTCATTATCCTCCTCCGGCATCAGTGACGGTGGCACAAGATCCTCACATAGACGTTCTAATCCCCCATCCCCAGTGCATTTATATCGGAATCATTCATCGGCTCCACCGACGCAATCTTCCTCACCATCTCGATAGCCCTATCAGCCTCTAAGTCTAAAAGATCATTCATGGATTTTGAAATTTCCTTTCCATTACTACCCAACGATACCCTGAGTTTGCTTGCACTTAAAATAATTTCTTCATCCGAAAATGCAAAATAGAACAGCTTGTATCAATAGTAATACCTGTAGTGGTCTCAATGTCGCGAAGCTTGGCCGCCCTCAATGCACGGCCCATCTGCAGCTCATCGACATCCGGCTGCGCCTGGAGACGGTTACTCGTCCGCCTGCCCTCGCTCGCCGGGTCTGGAATCCCTCCAAACGTGATGACCTCCTCGGTGGTGGGCCCTGTCAGCACGTGGCCACCTGCCACATGTCCGACGTGGCTAGCGCACGTCACGCCAGCAGGCTCGCGGCCACCTTGGTCCCGAACCATAACGCCAGTGCCGCCCGCCGCATTGGTAAGCCCCGTCGGCACGTGGCCACCTGCCACAAGACCGACCTGGCCAGCGTGCACTCCACCGACGGAGGCGCGACCGCCAGTCTCGTTCCGGCCGATGCTGGTCTGCACTCCTGTGTCTCTGTGTGCAAGTACTCCCGGAGCTGGGTTGTGGTCGCCAACCACATCTCCAGCCGAACGTGCCGTCTCCAGAGTGGTCACTGCGAAAACTTGGTTGTGGGCACCTAGCCCACCGTCAGCTGAGCGCGTCGTCGTCGACACAGTCAGGGTATGGCCACCTACCAACATCCCAACTGCCTTCGTCCTCTCTAGGCAAGATGCTGACCCCAGAACGACCGTCTGTCGAACCAGAGTCCGATCCTTGGACCTTGGTGTCACAGACCGCCTAGGTGAGGCGCCTTCCACCAACGGCCCCGAAGGCCTCGGTGTCGCCGGAGGCGAAAGTGGTGGCAACTCCTGTTCAACTGGATCATTCATCTCCGCCCTGACACCCCATAGCCTGCCAGGAGCGGAAGAGGATCCAAACGACCCAAACCTCAGCTGATGAGTCGTGGAAGAACTATGAGTCTGCTCCCTAGTAGAACCATTATCCGCTGGCTTGGCCAACGGTGCAGAACCTCTGTCAGCAGTATCCCTCTGAGCCGAACTGTTGTCTAGATTCCCGTCACCGCCATGCCCGTCATCAGTGTCCATATCAACCTGCTTAGCCAACTCCTGAAAGTCAGCATTCTGCTCTATCTCAATATCCAAATCAAAGGACCTGCCATCGTACGTCCATCTAACAGTTTCCGGAATATGCTCAATGCTGACCACGCTAACACGCAGGCGAGCCACTCCCTACGCACGCGTGAAAGGCATGTCCGCCTCCTCGGTCTTCCCAATTAGCGAACCCAGACTCCAAGTGATCAAAAAATCATCCAATATCATACGTGGTGCACCAAGTAATCTGACCCAGAGTTGAGGTAGCGGGGTTCCCTCAGGTTCCTTCTGAGTCCATGCGTCAAACTCAAGAACACACGTACTGTTCGGAACCCTACTCATCCCAAACGTTAGAAGTCTCGCAAGCTCCTCCTTAGTAGGGAAGTTAACTCTGCAGACATGCTCATCTAGCTGGATAGGATCCCACTGGAAGCTAGCAGAGACTAACTCACGCAGCCTCTGAACAACCCTATCCATAGTCATCGTTCCACGCGTCACCCAAACAATACCCGTCCTGGAACTCTCCGGACTGGGTGCCGTGGAAGAAGAGCGTGGAGACTCAAAGAACATAAGCTCCGGGCAGCATGCCCCATAGATAGTAACCACCGGTTTCGGCCCCAAAAGTAGTGGGCACCCGCTCGTCCCGTGCTTTGGCTTGCGGCATATATCACATAGTTCCACCGAACACTCAGCCACAAAATGCCCCGGTTCTCCACACCTGTAACAAGTCATTTTTTCTTTTTTCCGCGCCCACTTTGATGGTCTCACCCCATCAGACTTCTCACTACCCTTGTCAGACCCTGTGTCCCGGTTTGCAGCATTCTTAACAGTAGATACGTCCACCCCGGCAAGAGAACGAACCGCCTCAATGGCCTCTCCCGGCAGTGACGCTGAACCGTCGGCCGAGCCATCTCCGGGAGCTTTCTGCCGCGCCTTATCTGCCGCCTCCAATTGCCTAGGAGGAGGATCAACACGAGGTGGGTCTCGACGCGGTGGTGGCCGTCTTCCACCCCCTCGTCCACCTGTAGGACGGTACCCCGGCCTCTGCCTGGTAGGACCGGTCGCACCCTCGACGAAAGGGCCGGGGGGCCCATAGAAGCCCCATCCACCTCCGTCGCCTCGGCCGCCGGTAGAAGATGATCCTCTGTGCAAACCCTCGCCATAGGCGTTATACCCGTCATCTCCCCAACGACCATGAGCAGGGAACCGTTCCACCTGCGTCTGGAAGCCACGGCCACCGCCAGTCCCGCCATGACCACCGCCTATCCCGCCACGGCCGCGGGCTGCACCCTGCCCACCGGTCTCCGTCCTCCCATCGGCCGGACCAGCAGCCGTTCGGGCAGCCGGTGGAGCTGGTTTTGGCGGCGGCTGATTTCCACGGCCAGCCATCAGCACGACAGCGGCTGGCTCCGGCGGCGTATGCGCCCTAACACGGGAAGCCTTGCCCGCGCACAGGGATGGGAAGCCAGGGTTGTTTCGGTGTGGTCTAACCCTAGACTCGAAAGGTTTAGGACCCTTAGTTCTGCCCGTCAAGTCGAATATCAGAGAAGGGATATCGATCAGAGTTCCTTCGACAGCGATGCTCTAGTCAGTCTCGGGATTAGCTTGGGCAGCGGTTGTGCGAAATACCCAATTCCAGCAGAGCCCACCACTAACCCGTTTCGTTTCAGCCCAGCTTGGCCCAACAGAAAATTCATGGCATATGCATTCAAAAATAGAGGGGGTACAGTATCAAAGATTATCGACGGATCCACCTAATCTTTGTCATCATGTAACACATTCATGATCATATCTGTCCAACTAAGTAGAAAAGGATAGATGTGTTGTTGCACCTGGAATAGGGCTCTTATAGGTGCTTCACCATGTCACTCATGTTCTTAGTTGGTACAGTACGACATAAACTGATCAGTGGTGATTATGTCTATGAAACATGGACTGGTTAGGGGCTTTGATACAAGTCATGCACATGGGGTTCACCAAGAGTTGTGGTATAAGATTCCTTCTTGACATGTGCATGATCAGAAATTAACATTATACTATATTCTTTTGTGGCAAGGTATCCAGTCGAACAATCAACAGTACAATAGACAATTAACCTCTTAGACAATTGATAGTACTATAGAGAGCTTAATCCACCATTAATATTTTGCTGGGCAGAAGTGTTTCACTCTAATTGTAATCTATTGGCCATTGCGGAACTATGTATCCAGTAATAAAAGAGAATCTCATGTACAATTGAGGAACTAGGTACCAAAGCACTGGCATCTCTTATGTATACTTTACTCTAGCAAATAAAAAGAAACAAATGTAGCATTCTTGTGAGCATGACACCGGAAACAATAATTGCATGATCATGCTTCATATAGTATTTGAGAATCAGTCATATCTCGAACACTGCTGGTTTGAGTGGATAAATGCAAGGTTGTGTGAAACCATATTTGACATTTTGTCTAAAACAACACCATAAATATAGGTACAAAAAACATAGAGAAGACTTTGAGGGGCACTTCATGCCTTTTGTATCTTTGTCACTATCAGTAATCAATCAAGCTGGTAGGAAACCTTTACTTTGAAGACTCCATTTTCTTATAACAGAGTTAGGTGTATATGATGTAGCTAGGTGAGCAAGGTGCACATGTATAGTAAACAATTGAACATTTTTTTTCTTGGTTGTGGAAGAGAAAGAAGGGGTGTGTTAACTTTTGGTTGCGTGCACACAATAAAGTGAGTTTTGCGGTACGGTTGACTTTGCACATTCTGTACAATATCAGCAAAAGAAACAAAGTTGTGCAGAGAGAGTGGCACCAAGTTTGCATGAGGAACCAGAGTAGAGAGCCGTGATTGGTGCCCGATCCCAAGGTCGAGCCGTGGGATCAAGTTGGCCCTGCAGAAGTACATTCTGATGGGTGGCTACATGATGTACGGTGTGGAGCTTAACCCATCGGGTTTGTATGGCAAGACAACGTATCCTTACCAGAATAACATCCATCGGCATCCTAGTGTTGGTGGCTTTGGCTCTCTTGATTCGACTTCTATTGCTCGTAGTATTATCTGAAGGATCTGCTCTTTTGCATAGCAAGGATAATGATGGCAGATAAAGAGGGGGCTCAGGCTCATAGCAAATAGTGGCGAACAAGGAAAGAATGGAGGCAATGGTATTGTGCTTTCTTGTACGGCAAACACCTAGATCATACACTAGGCCGGCCCAGATCTGCCAAGCGGAGTCTGGCAGTGCGATAAAGCAGGCAGACACAATGATATGGATAACCCGAATGCAGGACAAAATGAGGCAACAATATTGTGCTTTCTTGTATGACAACTCTACTTCTTCCGCGGCGTCTTTGATCATCATCCTGTTGCTGCTGCCACGGCATCTAAAAAGGAAAGAATTGTTGCACACCAGGGTGAGGCGCAAGATCATTTAGCTTGATTTGATGGCTCTCCTAGCGGCCTGCACCATCGGCTCCAGCAGGAAGTTGCAATCGTTTGTGGTTGTGGTCGCACTGGTCATGCACATCCTGACCTACATTGGAATCAAGGTGCTGATTGAAAATCTGCCTGTGCGTTCAAGTCTACAGGGTGCCACATTGCCACCATTTGAAGCGAGGCTGGGGTTGTGGTATTCAATTTGGGATCACCTGTTAAACTAGACTAATATTCTGGACAATTGTGCTTCTGTTTAAGATATTTCTCGATATCAGTATGTTTCTTGAGTAAAATGGTTACCAAGAGGTTGCATGGAAGTGTGAGTGACTGTGTGAGCACACATGCCAGGTGTATGTAAGAGACCAAAAGAAGATACACTTGACTGGTGAAAGGGAGATGTTTCAAGAGGGATAGATGGTGAGTGAGAGACTTCCTGAACTGAAGTGTATTGATTTGGTTGTGTCTCATGCACAACACAATTACACAACATGCATACCTCTCCTTTGTGGTGAGTGAGCCACTTCCTGAAGCTGATTTATGATGTGAGTAGCTAGGAATAAACCATGGACTTTTGCATTCACACTAGGAATGGTAGCTTGAACTGTGAATCTGTGATGCAGGCCGTAATGGCCACCATGTTGTCGCGGATGTAAACACTGTAGCTTGATTGCCAGAGGGGGATAGCGTATGTGATGCAAATTGCAGCAGGGTACTGAGCACCTTCATCCAGACGTTCGGGCCGACTGTGGCGGCCTGCAGATCGAGCCATCTACATTCACATCAACCTATATCCTGGTGCTTTTGTTCCATTTATATATTAACCATTTTATGTAATTTGTTAGGGACAAGTCAGATTGATTGAAGAAAGTACTTTGCTAGTCAACATGCAGTAAAAGCTAGAGGCATTACTGGCTGGAGGTGTTGATGCTGTTGGACTGTATTTGACAGCATGTCTACGACCTGCTTTCAACTCCGCAAGTCCAACCTAAGTCTCTATCAGAGTGAGCTGTTCTTCAATCCAGTGCCCGAAACCTTTCAAACTTGGATCCCAAAAATAGTTGGAATTTTATGCCAGACCCACTTGTACTTCTTTGCTTGAGTATAGCAATTTCGAGTTGTCGACTGACTTGTGCTGTAAAGCATTCGTTAATGAACAATTTTTTGAGCCAGCAAATTAAGAAGAAAGCATAGACCTATCTGTGAGGTTCTAAAATTTTGGGTAAAGATGTTGAATCCTCGATGAAATTAGTATTTTATTCGCAAAAAAGAAGAAGATGAAATTAGTATTTGAGAAGTATGTCAACGTTGTCAGAGATGACAGGTCTGCTCACACGCTCATATATGTTGGAATGGATATAGTACTTGAGAAGTCAAGTCAAATATGACCTTTCTTTTAAAGATAACACGCTGACTAATCTCATATGAAAACTCAGACATCAAGAGCAAATGTTTTGGATCAGTATAGGCTTGGACTACTAGGTCAACCGGAAAAGTATATTGGGAACGATTTTGCAGAGTTTAAGTAGGTTTTTGTCAAGAAAAAGAATTATTTTTACTTTCGGGTTTAGAAAGTTTGCAAGTTTGTTTATTCTACTTATAACCGATGAAAATATGGAGACTTCAAAAAATCATTTATATGGATATGGATATCTTCCAGACCGTACATCGTAAAAGAACTTTTTCTCACAACAAATAAATATAAGAGTCCTTTTTTCCCTTTGAAAAAAATGAACACACTGGACCCCTTTTTTTTGATTTTCTTGCTGAGGTTATCACAGTTTATATAGTTTTCCCTCTACTTTAATGAAAAAGGCAGAGCACCTGCCGTTCCGGTCAAAAAATGAACTTGTTTATTTTCCAAATAATTAATATCAACAAGAAATAATAAAAGCATGCTAACATAAAATGAAATTCCTCCAACTGACAATACAATTTGATGATGTGGAAGTTCACTTTATGTTGTGTGCTCTTTCAATTCACATAATGATAGCTGATGAACATCCTTATCCGACCATATTCACTACGAATAATATGAACCTCAAGATTAAATATACTCCCTCCATTTCACAATGTAGTGCCCCCGCATTTCCCGAAATCTAAGTTTGACCATAAATTTAACCAACGAGACCAATTGTAGCGGCATGAGAAATTATACCAGTGAATTTGTATTTTCGATACGAATTCAGTAGTATAATTTTTGCTCCCGCCGCAATCGGTCTCGTTGGTTAAATGTATGGTCAAACTTAGATCTCAGGAAACGCGGGCGCACAACATTGTGGAATGGAGGGAGTAAAATATTACTCAAAGCCTAACATAAGTTGTCTCCTTGGCCCCTCAGCTCTGTTTGGCATTTTTTTCACCCACCACATTAAGTGGAAAGCATACCAAACATAGTTGAGGGGCCAAAGAGAAAATTTATGTTAAGATTTTTTGTGGGAGGAGGATCTTCTCAGTCTACCGGAGCTGCACAAAGATGACAAAGATGATGTCGCGTGGGAGGAGGAATTTGATCTCCTGGATATCCAAGCAAAATGGCTAGCAATAACTAGGGTTCTTACTAACAAGGGTTTTAGGGTTTTAGCCAGTCAGCGCTCTATGCTAGCATACTATCGGCATGGAATCCTGCTATGGTACGTTGAAGGCTGATTTAGGAGAACCTTATCACTACAAGTTGGATACCTGAGTGATTGGAAAATGGCTATGCTCAATGGTCCATGACTTTTTCAGAATTAGGCAGTGATCTTAATGGAGGATGATTGGTTCACAAACCCTAGGATGCTGGTGTTTGATAAAATCGCGGTGTGGGCACGAGTTCTAAAGTTACCAGATAATTATTGAATGAGGTGGTGATATAGGGCATGTGCAGGAAAATGGGTAATATATTAGAAGTGTAGATTCAACTTCCAGCAGGTTATGTTGGTTTTTTTAGTGAAGGTAAATCTGGACGTGAATAAGAACTTAGAAAAGGTTTGTGGCAATTACAAAGGCAGGGAAGAAGTATTGGCATCAAGTTAAAATGAAAAAATGCCGATATTTTGCAACAACTGTTGGTTGTTAGGTGACGTGGCTTGAGACTACGTAGGTATTCCCCAAAGAGGAAGGGATGATGCAGCATAGCGACGGTAAGTATTTCCCTCAGTTATGAAACCAAGGTTATCGAACCAGTAGGAGGATCATCACCACCCAATAAGCAGCACATGCACACAAATAACAAATACTTGCAACCCGACGCGAAAGAGAGATTGTCAATCTCTCTATGGTAAAAAGATAGATTAGGTAATGATAGATAGGAGAGATAGATCTCTCAAGAACACAAAATAAAAAGGGCAAATAAAAAGTGCAGCAATATATTTTTGGGTTTTTGGAATAATAGATCTGAAAACAAAGAGGCAAAAAGATAGATCAGAAAGCAATATGTTGGAAAAGTAGACCCGGGGGCCGTAGGTTTCACTAGTGTCTTCTCTCATGAGTATAGCACACGGTGGGTGAACAAATTACTATTGGGAAATTGATAGAAGATCAAATAATCATGACGATATCCAAGGTGATGATCATTATATAGGCATCACGTCCAAAATAAGTAGACCGACTCCTGCGTGCATCAACCACTATTACTCCACACATCGACCGCTATCCAGCATGCATCTAGTGTATTAAGTTCATGGAAAAATGGAGTAATGCAATAAGAACGATGACATGATGTAGACAAGATCTATTCATGTAGGAATAGACACCATCTTGTTATACTTAATGGCAACGATACATGCGTGTCTTGCAGCCCCTTCTGTCAATGGGAAAGGACACCACAAGATTGAACCCATCACAAAGCACCTCTTCCCATGGCAAGAAAAATCGATCTAGTCGACCTAACTAAACCAAATATTCGAAGAAGAAATACGAGGCTATAAGTAATCATGCATATAAGATATCAAAGAAGACTCAAATAATATTCATGGATAGAAACTGATCATGAACTCAAAATTCATCGGATCCCAACAAACACACCGCAAAAGTTTACATCAAATAGATCTCCAAGAGACCATTGTATTGAGGACCAAAAGAGAGAGAGGAGGACATCTAGCTACTGCCTACGGACCCGTAGGCCTATGGTGGACTACTCACGCATCATCGGAGAGACACCTATGAAGAAGATGAACCCCTCCGTGATGGTGTTAGATTGGATCTCGAGGTTCTGGAACTTGCGGTGGCTGGATGTGTTTTTCGTCGACTATCCTAGGGTTTTCTGAATATTTGGCTATTTATAGGCGTCAGAGGCGGTGGAGGGGGGCATCCGCCAAGTGCAAATTAAGGGAACATTCTTCAATATTGGTGAGACCAAGCACATCACAAAAAGATTTCGAAATCGTGGAATAGAAATTTCCAACTCCAACTTTTCTTCAAAAGATTTCATCATAACATCAACGATATGTTTAGTAAAAGCTTTATTTTGTTCATAAGCATGGGGTGAATTCAACATGGATTGCAGCAAAGAAATACATTCAATCAAAGAGCAACTATCATAATTAAAGTCTTTGCAATCCAAAATAGTGGGCACATCACTAGTTAAGGTTTTGACCTCTTCAAACCCACTTTTATCAAATTTTTCATCAAGATTTTCACCCTCCAAATTATTGGGACGCCTTCTAGCTAAAGTTGACTCTACTTCAGTCCCTTTATCATCAATCTTAATATTACTAGACAATTAACCAATAGAAGAAACACCTATCACTTTAAGATCTTCATCATTTTTATAAAGGCAATCACTAGAAAATCTTTTTTCTAAGATTTCTCTTTTAGCTCTAAGCATAGCTGTTGTTTTATTCCTTTCATCCATAGAGACATATAAAGCTTTAATTGATTCATCAATCTTAGGCACAAAAGCTTTCAACTTAAGATTTTCAACATCATGAGAAATTCTATCAATGCTTCTAGACATATCATCAATCTTATTCAACTTTTCTTCTATCGTAGTATTGAAAGCCTTTTGCGCATTGATAAATTCTTTAATTTACTCTCAAGATCAGAGGTGTTCCTATTATTATTGTAAGAAGAATTACCATAGGAATTACCATAATTATTAGAGGAATTTCCAGGAAAAGGCCTAGGATTAAAATTACCTCTATAAGCATTGTTATTGAAATTGTTTCGTGAGACAAAGTTCACATCTATGGGATCACTATTTTGCTCAATCAAGGTAGACAAAGGCACAACATTAAGATCAATAGGAGCATTTTTACTAGCAACCAATTTCATCAGAGCATCAACCTTGTCACTCCAATTACTAATTTCTTCAACCGAATTAACTTTTTTAGTAGTAGGTGCTCTTTCGGTATGCCATTGTGAATAATTTGCCATAATATTGTCTACCAATTTAGTAGCTTCACCCAAAGTAATTTCCATAAAAGTACCACCCGCGGCGGAATCTAAAAGATTTCTAGAAACAAAATTCAATCCCGCATAAAAAAAATTGTATGATCATACAAAGATTTAAACCATGAGTAGGACAATTTCTTAGAATCAATTTCATTCTTTCCCAAGATTGTGCAACATGTTCATGCTCAAGTTGCTTAAAATTCATGATTTGTGTCCTTAGGGAAATAATTTTTGTGGGCGGAAAATACTTAATAATAAAAGCATCCTTGCACTTATTCCAAGAACTGATACTATTGCGAGGCAAAGAAGAAAACCAAATTTTTGCACGATCCCGCAAGGACAAATGAAATAATTTCAACTTCACTATATCATTGTCCACATATTTTTTCTTTTGCATATCACACAATTCTATGAACGTGTTTAGATGGGACGCGGCATCCTCATTAGGAGTACCGGCAAATTGATATTTCATGACAAGATTCAACAAAGCGGCATTAATATCACAAGAATCCGCACTAGTGGCGAGAGGAGCAATTGGAGTACTAATAAAATCATTGTTATTAGTCTTGGAAAAATCACACAACTTGGTGTTTTCTTGAGTCATCGTGACTACGCAAACAAGAGATCTGACGAGAAAAAGGCAAACGAAAAAGAGGGCGAATAAAATGGCAAATTGGTGCAGTGGGGGAGAGGAAACCGAGAGGTAAATTGCAAATAATGTAATTGCAAGGAGATGACATTTGTGATTAGGAACCTGGTAGATAATGATGGAGTCTCCTCGGCGCCTGAGATTGGCACGTAGAAGAGACCGCTTCCTCCCTGGCAACGGCGCCAGAAATTACTTTGACGTGGCTTGAGACTGCGTAGGTATTTCCCCAAAGAGGAAGGGATGATGCAGCACAATGACGGTAAATATTTCCCTCAGTTATGAAACCAAGGTTATCGAACCAGTAGGAGGATCACCACCACCCAATAAGAAGTACCTGCACACAAATCAAAAATACTTGCAACCTGACGCGAAAGAGAGGTTGTCAATCTCTCTACGGTAAAAAGATAGATTAGGTAATGATAGATAGGAGAGATAGATCTCTCAAGAACACAAAATAAAAAGGGCAAATAACAAGTGCAGCAATATATTTTTGGGTTTTTGGAATAATAGATCTGAAAACAAAGAGGTAAAAAGATAGATCGAAAAGCAATATGTTGGAAAAGTAGACTCGGGGGCCGTAGGTTTCACTAGTGGATTCTCTCATGAGTATAGCACACGGTGGGTGAACAAATTACTGTTGGGCAATTGATAGAAGATCAAATAATCATGACGATATCCAAGGCGATGATCATTATATAGGCACCACGTCCAAGATAAGTAGACCGACTCCTGCCTGCATCTATCACTATTACTCCACACATCGACCGCTATCCAGCATGCATCTAGTGTATTAAGTTCATGGAAAAACGGAGTAATGCAATAAGAACGATGACATGATGTAGACAAGATCTATTCATGTAGGAATAGACCCCATCTTGTCATCCTTAATGGCAACGATACATGCGTGCCTTGCTGCCCCTTCTATCACTGGGAAAGGACAACGCAAGATCGAACCCATCACAAAGCACCTCTTCCCATGGCAAGAAAAATTGATCTAGTCGGCCTAACTAAACCAAAGATTCGAAGAAGAAATACGAGGCTATAAGTAATCATGCATATAAGAGATCAAAGAAGACTCAAATAATATTCATGGATAGAAACTGATCATGAACTCAAAATTCATCGGATCCCAACTAAAACACAACAAAAGTTTACATCAAATAGATCTCCAAGAGACCATTGTATTGAGAATCAAAAGAGAGAGAGGAAGCCATCTAGTTACTGCCTACGGACCCGTAGGTCTATGGTGGACTACTCACGCATCATCGAAGAGGCACCTATGAAGAAGATGAACCCCTCCGTGATGGTGTTAGATTGGATCTTGAGGTTTTGGAACTTGCGGTGGCTGGATGTGTTTTTCGTCGACTCCCCTAGGGTTTTCTGAATATTTGGGTATTTATAGGCGTCAGAGGCGGCGGAGGGGGGCCCCGTGGAGGGCACAACCCATCAGGGCACGTCGGGGGCCCCCTGGCGCGCCCTGGTGGATTGTGGCCTCCATAGCCCACCTCTCTGGCACTTCTTTGGCCCACTGGGTGTCTTCTGGTCCAGAAAAATCTCCAAAAAGTTTCGTCGCGATTGGACTCCGTTTGGTACTGATATTCTGCGAAGTAAAAAACAAGCAAAAATAGCAACTGACACTTTGGCACTATGTCAATAGGTTTGTCCCAAAAAATGATATAAAGTTTCTATAAAGTGATTGTAAAACATCCAAGAATGATAATATAATAGCATGGAACAAGCAAAAATTATAGATACGTTGGAGACGTATCATTAGGCCACTGGTAGGAGGATTATGGAATGGGGGAAGATGATGGAGCTAAATTTGAGCGGGAGAATTTACCCTTGCGTACGAGTGGAGGTTATGGCTCTCGTCGTGTTTCAGTTGAGTCACTCAATAACTGTTATCCTTGCTTGTGATGTTCAAGAATCATGCATAGTTTCAAGATCCAACTCAAGTGCATTTCCAAACTCAACACCTAGGCTCATGGAGGCGAATTTAGGTTCCTATTATTCTTGAGGACCAGGCTTTACTGGTACTCACGCATTTATTGAGGACTATGCTTGATACATATCTGAGACTAACAATCCTAATACTCATACTTAAAAAGGTTGTATGCATCCCTAGTTGGTGCAGAGGCCGGGGAAGTGAAATTCTCCCCAAAAAAAGTATTATTTTGTAAGTACTTTGTGAATATTTAATAAAGTGGCTGCACGCATCGCCCATATGAAGAGGTCGGGGGGTCTTCCTCCTTTTCATAAAAAAAACCATGTGCATTTCCGAGGTATGTAATTTTTATACCTCCTAAACAATTCAGTGTTTGAACCTGAAATTTTTATACCTCCTAAGTAATTCGGTGTTTAGAACTCCGCCGTTTGAGATGTTCCAGAAACATGTAAAATTTGACAACTCAACTCATATTAATTTCAGAGATATGTAAATTTTATACCTCGTAAACAGAGTTTAAACCTGAAATTTAACTAGTTTATAGAACTCCACAAGCCACCCCTTCAAGATAACCATAATTTTTTGAGGGTTTTATCTTGTAACTTTCAAACATCCTTTGCGAGTTGTATTCACGGTTTCCAATGGATGCTTCGTCAGTTTTATATGTGTACATGTCTTGCCTATGTGTGCCTATGTTGCACTTGAAGCACGTTGGCACAATAGGTTCTTCAACAAGTTGTGTCATCGAGATGTGCCAATTCCAGGTAATGGCGGTCATCTATGTTATCTTGGTGAGAAGGTCAATCTGATAAGATGGTATAAGACGGTTATCAATTGAGTTTGTTCCTTAAACTAATAGTATTTCTACTGTGGATTTAGCAAGTTAGATGTGGCATGACAGCGTTATTACCTCCATATTTAAAATAAATAAAAACACATACTAACGGCGTGTTCGGGAGCCCTCCAGGGTCACCGATAGGGAACTCGGTGAGAACTTGGCACCTACAGGGTCCGCACGGAATCAGGGACCATGACGTGAAGCACGCCGACCCTATAGGTGCCAAGCAATGTACTCTTCATTTCTACTGTGCATGTAGCTCGTGACATTTTAACGGGGACAAAACGACTCCATGTCACGAGCTTGAGATGCATGGGGAACTCGGTGAGAATTTGGCACCTATAGGGTCGGCGTGCTTCATCGCATGTCCGCGCGGCCTGTGATCCGTGCTTCATCGGCACGGGCCTTCACAGTCCTCAACTACTATTGAATTTGAAAGAAACAAAACAGCATCATATTTGGAAAATATGCAGCCATGATTGTATCCTTTGAAGATGCAGGATGTACACCGTGTGCCATAGTGGCTTCCCGTCTCTTGTCAATTTTATGTCATGTTCTCTGCGTCGGATCAGTCAAGCCAAGCTGCGAAGGACTCAAGCTAATCATCGAGTTGGATTTTCTCCTTGTGGTTGCTTCTTGTTCTTAGCCAGGAGACCATATGGCTGGAAAGGCGCCATGTCAGTTCGGGTATGCCTATACGTTCGTTTGTTTTTCCTACAAAGTACTCCAGCTGATTTGTCTCGTCTCAATTATTGGTAATGTCATGATGTGGCTGATGTTAACAAGCGTATGTTTTCATCCACTCACTTAATCAAGTTGCACATTAAAAATCCTAAGTAACACTCTCAAGGATAAAACAACGGTTGCTAACTTGATCTGGGACAGACTTCAACCCTGGACGTGTCAGACCATGAGCAAGGAACATGAACTAATGTAAGGAGGTTTACTTTATGCTGATTGTTTCTCAACCATGAACTGTATCTTTCAGTTTATTTATACTTTGCGTTCAGTCATCTCAAAGACACTTTAATTCATTAATGCACCATTTCTGAACTCCCACCTGAAGCGCTCTTCAATATTGCAATTGACATGGTGTGTCACACGACTCTGAATCTTTATTCTACACTCTTATGATGATTTGTATTTGCGTTGTGTTTATTAGACAACTT
Organism: Elymus sibiricus; assembly: GCA_039707655.1. Taxonomy (NCBI): domain Eukaryota; kingdom Viridiplantae; phylum Streptophyta; class Magnoliopsida; order Poales; family Poaceae; genus Elymus; species Elymus sibiricus. The sequence goes on from CM077675.1 coordinate 68,511,824, forward strand.
TGAATCCGTACTCTATTGTCTGTACTTAACTATGATGATTTGTATTGGCTTATTAATTTCCCAACAATTCAGCATATCAGGACGATGGATCGTGGAGACGGCGTTGTGATTCGTGTTATGTTTCATCTTTTATTGTTTCTTTAGTGTTCATGCAAGCTTATACTTACCGATCTGGTGGCATGTAACAAAGCATCAAAAATAACTTTGTTTATTACACCCTCCGTACCTAAATATAAGATGTTTTTGTAGGCTAGGTATGGAGGGAGTAGTTTAACTTGGGAAGTATTGTAATTAAATTTTTATAATAGTTAATTTAGAACCGGTTTACATATTTGGGTTATGATTGAAAGGGGATGTTAAAACGGTGTGGTAACCACCTCACATTTTTATGCTTACTAAATCTCTCCCAATATAAAAAAGTCTTGGCTATCAAAGTAACTAAATCACATGTAGAGAAAAGAGAACTAATCTGGATTGAAATTAATTAACACTTATTGACCTATATAATAGTTCGAGTTCCGTGAAGGCTTCTTTGCCATGGTTTGCTAGCAACATCCTGCTTTGGGTTGCTCCTATTTATATATATGTCATGAGCGCTTCAAATATTGACAACTACACCATGTGATGGTCGTTGAAGAAATTACTGAGCCACAGACAACATTGATCACCTGCAGAACTCCCCAATATAACTAGCTTATTCCACATGTAGTAGGATCACATTTAGTTGCCAGGGGAATACAATAGTACGTACAAGAGGAGAACAACAATGAACAACAGGATAAAGAACACGAACGGTCATATTGCGTGGTCTAGCAGGAATGGGATGCATTGAAAAATGATGAAGCCACAAAGCACTACACGACCAGCGACTCTTCTTTTGTAATTTTAGGATGTACACATCGCGATTCTATGTAGTTAAGTTGGCGTGAGCCTAAACACCGCCCTGTGGATATCTGATCACGCAAGTGTCATGCTAGATCGTGTCTTGGTCTCGTACGCCATAGTGGACCAAAACAATGAGAAAGTTTCATTAGTGACATGGTATGTGCCGACAGAGATAATCTATTCCAAAACGCCAACCGCTTTAGAGAAAATGGAGTAAGGCCACGGTTTTCCATTAGTTAACACAATTCAAGTCACCCCAGAGCGTTGTGGGAGGAGAAATATGTCATTCCTCTTCCATGTTGTGGTGGCCCGGGTTTGTGGGAGTCATAGTGGGATAAATGATGCTGCATGTAGGTGTTACGTCGAGGTCTAGTGGTGATAGGATGGTTGGCTTCTCCTGTGGAATGGTTGGGGGTAGATGAGTGCAATCTCATCTGGCGATCTGCCTGTCCCTGCATCATGCTGAATGTTGTTGTCGTCGAGTAATTTCCAGCTCGTTTGGGAATGGAAGCCTGGGTGCCAAGCTCGTTTGGCACCCAGGCTTTCATTTCATTTGATGCAAATGAAATGAAAACACATATCTGCAATGAATTCATTTGGTGGGATTTGGTTTCCAAATCCAATTTTCCTGTTTGGCTGCCATATGGATTTCTAAAATGAAACGAATGCCATATGGTGTTCGGCTGTCAGTTTGAATTATAAATAATCAACATGCACATCTGACTCTATATATTTAACACATTTACATTGTGCATTTTTTAAATAATCAAGATCAAAAGGATCTGAATAACGTCGGTTTCACGCATTCAAATATCTCAAATTTATTCATCGCAAGTGCAGACAACAATAGTGGCAAGATCTTCAAAGGACCATTAAAACCAACATCTTCGAAGTTTCAAAGCTTGTGTTAAGAAGGAACACAAAAGTCTATAGAGTGGCATCACAAATGCATTACAGCCATAAAAAATAAACTTTGCATCCCAGAGGCTTGAACTTGCATCAGGACCACTCTAGTAAGTCTTGAAGAGGCTTGAACTTGCAACAGGACCACTCTAGCTAGTAAGACTTGAAGAGGCTTGAACTTGCATCAGGACCAGTCTAGTAAGACTTGAAGAGACTTGAACATGTGGCTTTTTTGTTGTCCACCAAATATGATGAAAAGCAAAGTTATTGAAGTATTTATAAAATGTGAAGCTTCTAAAACTCTATCTTAATTTATTTATTGGCAGGATTGCAAGTCATCACATTTCGGAATGCTATGTATTTTCTTTTGGGTTGGAAGCTATAATCCATCTAGATAAACAAAACTACTTTCAAGTAGTGCATATACAGATTCTTAAAACAAAGTGCATATACAAGTTAAAAAATACATTGAAATGGTGTAAAGTTCTCGGCCACCCAATATGCCTCGTCACATACCTAGAAAAACATATATAAGGATGCTCCTAACTCCACACCCCTTTAGCAACAGTGAGTTAGTACATGTCTTAACAGGGAGTACATGACAATAGGGTATGCATCCACGGCTAATTAACATGGAACACATGTTTCCATTGGTCCAAATTAAAAGCTTAGTCAGACGAACCTTGCAAAAACGTTGCCCCCTCTAAGATCTGGGATGATCTGCAGGGATGGTCAAGATGTCAACTCCTCTCAGGTGTCCAGATCCGGTGTGCTCGAGGTAGATCCGGTACTGAACCTGCTAATTTGGTGTGTTTAGGGTTCAAGAAAAAGAGAAGTCCCTATGTGGAATGGGGAAGAGAGTATAGGTGGGGAAGGACACCTACCAGGGACCGCGGACGTCAACTGGGGGTCACCGGCGGCTGCTCCCGGCAGCAGGACGGAGGTCGGGGCGGAGCAACTAGGGGTCACCAGACGCCGCTCCTGGCAGCAGGACAGAGCATGGGGCGGAGCAACTGGGGGTCGGGGGGAGGGAAGGGAAGGTTAGGAATAGGACATGGAATAGGAGAACAATGGAGGAAGAGGGATCAGAGAATGAGGGACGGCTCGCCGAGGGCGGCGAATCGGAGCGCCATGGATGTGCGGGGTCGGGGAGGAGAAGAGCTGCGGCAAATCCACATGAATGACAGGGTGGGCGCGGGATTTGGGTACAATGCGACTGAGGGGGGGGGGGGGTGGATTTGGGTCGAAATGGCAATTCGATTCCAATTGTCATTTCCATGGCAGGCAAACAAGTTGACCCCAGAATTCGCAAATGAAATCCACCAAATCGACCCCAAATGATGGGTACCAAACGAGCTTTGTAGTTTGTACAAGACATGCGTTTCTGAAAATGGAAATCGGAGAGAATGCTCTCTTTAAAAAGAAATGTTATTCACACATATATGATTTAAGTTCCGTTGTTCTCTATGTATGTTGGAGGGATTTGAGGAACGCATTCATCGATCCATCTGCACCTGGGCAATCGGCGTCAATTAGCTAAATCTCTTATTTACTAATTGGACGCACCTTTTAAGTCTTCTCATTAATCCACGTCATCAAAATCAATTACACCGTTGGATTACAAAATTTACGTCCAAGATAAAAAGAAAACTTGCGTAACAAAGATTGTCCCGTCCAAAAAAATTTGCACCTCACACGTCCAATGTTGTGAAACAAAAAAAAACTTCCATCTGTTTCTTCAAAAATACTCCTTTCATAACAACTTTGCGGATAAAAAGGAAAAAAAAGGAATCCGGTTGATGACCCGTGAATCTCTATGAATAATCTTCTGCCCATTAAAAAAGTAAAAAACATCTCTCTACAAAAAGATGAGAAACGTCACAGATCCTGTACCTGGCCGCACCTTTCAACCCTTCTCATTAATCTACGTCATCAATATTTATTACACCATTGAATTAAAAAATTTACTTCCCATAAAAGAAAACTTGCCTAACACAAATGATCATGTACAAAAAAATATCACCTGACACGTCCAATATTGTGAAACGAAAAAAAAACATCCATATGTTTCTTAAAAAAGTAGCCTCCTTCCATAACTATTCTACGGATAAAAAGGAATTTTTTTTTGGATCTGACCTATATACGATCTGTATATCAAACAAAGAAAAGCGTAGACGTGTTGTCAAAAAGAAAAGAGAAAACAAATTATATAGATGGACTGATCTGCACCTCATGACTAGATGCGTCCTCCTTGTCTACATTGTCGTCCTCTTCTGGTTTGCACGAGTCCACGATTCGCCCACGAGGCCACGAGTCCCGCCGCCTGCCGTAGCAGCGTTTGCCGTCGGATGCCATAACCTCCTTCGGTATCATTATTGCAGCGGCGTCTCCATCTTATGTCTCCGCCATAATCCCAATGGTTGGCGTCCAGCATGGTGTTTCTCTCACCTAGAACGCTCCCGTTGGTTGACTTCTACAGATTGTCGTTAAACATCAAAGGTAGCCACTTCTTCAGTTTTGACGAGACTGATCCTGTACCCATCCACGCCATCACCCTGGGACTGGAAAATTTATCTAGATCCAAATGATCCTCAGGTTTGTTCTTACAACCAGACTTAACCTCATGAGTTATAAGATGCGCATGAATATAATTAGTGATGGGTGGGAATAAGGTTGCTAGGATGAGTGACATACTGCGTATGATACCCATGAATACTGAGTAGATGATACTAGAACTAAGGATGTTGTTTTCAGATTCACTGTACTTGAGATGCTAATCTAATCACTGTTTTAATGTAACTGCGTTCTGAACTGTGAAATCTCGGTATGCATAGGTGAATAACAAGAATATGCTACAGGATTGCTAGGCGTACCTCCTCTTAGAGTTTCCTTATGAATGTGACCCCATCTCAAACATGGCCGCTCAGTCTTTTGCCGCAATTTTAATGTAAGAATTATTTGACACCGATGTTACTAGTTGTTTGTGCACTCCTATATACTTTGTGGTAATTCTGAAACTTTAGAGCATCATTATATTACTATTCTATCCCTTCTCACTAGCATAATTTGATTACCTTTACAAAGTGGCGCCTAGTAAAGATTTTTGTTATTAACCAACTAATGATGTGCAGTTTAAAAAATAAACCAATGACATGGTAAGAAACACATACAGCCAAATTTGGTTTCACAGCTATACTAAGTTTTGTGGTAAATATTTTACAGAAGGTGATCTTCATTATACACCCCCCCTATGTACCTCCATCATTTACTATTTTGACATACTAGCCGGGATCACAACATGTGCTATATTAAAAGATTAACTCCATAAAATTGATATATTACAAAGAAGATGTTGTGAGCACTAATTGTGTTTGTTTATTTTGAATTCAATGTATACAATATTTTTCTAAGGCTGGTATGCGTAATGCACATAATAAAACCTTTACTATCACGATTCTTATTTAACGTTTCAGACTCTTCCAACCAACAATGACAATGCTCTAGGCATGGGGATTCATCAACTTCTCTAGGCATGGGGATGATGTTCAGCAAACAGAACATTCTTATTACTGTTTCATTTCTTTGGACATTTAAAATATTATTATTTGAATAGGCTGTCTAGAAAAGCATATTCTGTACTGATCCATTCCTATAGGATCTTGGCCATTCCTATTCTCCAAAAGAGATGTCTAATTATTGTATTCCTCTTAATATGTTAATAAAGCAAGCCATCTGATGGTGCCATCTATTGACACTGCATTGCGAAACGGACATAAGATATATACCTCACTCATTACTCTTTATGCATTCACTTTCTTCTACACTTTCTGGTGTTTGTATTTCTTTTCAAGCTATTGTACTACTCCTGATGGAAACGTTTCATAACTACAGAGTTCTTATACTGATATGTTAGTTAAGATATATTTTATTAGTTTCCCTTTCCTGAAGAGCTTACTTATGGGAATAGGTTTGCAAACATTACTAAGCTATATTTACGCGGTGAGAAAGATTTTTGGTTTGAAAAGGATGACCGATTAGAGGCCTTCTAAATGTAAAGTGGTACCAGGTAGTAAATGAGTTTGTTTAGCTCATCTTATTTTCGCCGCGACAAGATAAATTGTTTGCTTTTGCATAAGTCTGCTTGCTTGGTCTATATCCTCCTTTGTTAGTGGAGACTATTCATTTTGATATATCGACAATAGAATGTCGAGAGATAAATCGCCGAAGAGAGTCAATATAAAAATATGCATTGGCCGTGTAATGGCACAATTAGCAGTGAATTAGAAGCCGACAAATATGCTAATGGGTATCTGCTATAAAAGATGAACGGTCAAGGTTTTCAAGGCAAGGATTCATAATATATGTTGAAAAATTAATGCCATTGATGGAGTGCTCAAGTAAGTAATAAATCTACATTATGCTTCTATGAACAAGTCAAGAAATATTGCACATGTTAGCAATTAAATTTCACATTTAATGTGCATATTATTTCACTTAACACCTCATTACTAATTATAAATTAGCAACCAATACTAGAATATGTTGTAAACCTACACGTTCGCATGACTCTTTCATAGTGGGAAAAGTTTGTAAAATTGTAACACATAAAAGTTAAATAAACAAAATAAAAATAATAGTCATTGTATATGTACCATTACAGCAAATTATGATTAAAGATAAATATGTATTCAATTGGAGAACAACGTGTGTTATCATAAATCTCACGAAAGGTGTCTCAGTTTCCAAATAACATGACACACATGGCATTTGATTTTCCATTGTGGATCTTTGATTTTGTACAATAAATGTATCACCTTTTGCAACGAAATTGACTATGTAATGTTTAATTGAAGGTACTAGCCCGTGCACCTGCACGGGTTGATGACTAGTCTTGTATAATTGGTTGTCTAATTATGGTATCTTCAATCCAAGATCATAAAACCAAATGTTTCCTTAATTTCTAGACCATACCATATGTTATACAATTACTACACGTTCAGGGTAATCCGTTCTTGTGATGCGATGCATCCATGCACCATTTTCTAAAGTCATGCATTATCAAGCAATAATCAGCGACACTGCATACGTTGCACTTTACTCCGGGACCGACAATAAAAACCACGCACAGCGGCGGCCAGCCGGTCTTACCCTAGCACAAGGCGAGGGTCTCTCCTGCCTCCCGTTGGCGCCGTCGCCGATCTACCTCGTCTTCTGTGGTCTTAGGGTCATGAAGGCGTGGTGGATCCCGGTCTTTGCCGACGGGAGGGCTCCGTTTTTTTATGTTTTTTTAAGTTTTGTTAGGCTTTGTGTCCTACTCAGAGATGCAAGGAGGAGGCGTCTCTCTGCAGATGGAATAAGGTCCTCCCCGCCTAGCCCCCATTCCGGTGGTGTTCCTAGCATCGTTGGATTGTTTGTGGGAGGTTTGTCTCCGGCGGATCTCATGGGATCCGGTCTTCGTTCGTCTGTGTTCGTGTGTCTACAAGTTGGATACTTCCAATCTACTCTTCTCTTCATCGGTGGTGGTTGTTGTTCTGGTGCGCTGGTCCTATGAGGCCTTTAGCACGACGACTTTCCGATTGTCTACTACAACAGGCTTTGCCCGGCTCCGATGACGGAGGGGCGATGACGGCGGCGCGCCTTCGGCTCGCTTCAGTGCTTGTAGTGGTCGCTAGCTGGTCTAGGGACCTGGGTGTATTTTTTAATTCTGGTGTTCTTTGAAAATTTTCCTCGCAATTTTTTTTTTCTCCGTAACTGCATGCTACATACTCAATTGGGAAAAGTATATTTTTCGTCCGTTTAGCTTTATCGATAGTTTTGAAATGGTCCCTCAATTTCAAAACCAGAAAAACCTTCCCTCAACTGTCAGAACTGGTTACTTTCCATCTTTCCGGCTACTCGGGGTGGTTTTGGGCTGACGTAGACTCCGGGTGCTGAAGCCCTTGGGTAGAAAGAAAAGGAAAAGACACACACATGCAACACTCATGTTTACTTCACTGATACCAAACGTCAAACTGCTGATGTGCATAGCGCTCACACAGGTTATGCTGCTCTCACCGGCCATTTTAGCGCATCACTACAATATCTAAGCTCCCTCGAATGTAAGCGCTGTGAGTGCTCTGGGTTTGGGAGGGTCAAGTAACCACGTCTCTTATTTTTTTAGAAGAGCCATTTAGTATTTCTTAGGAGAACCATGGTCTCTTACTAGGTGAGTAGGTATGCATTATAATCGAAGTCGCTCACATATATGATATACGAGTATACACTCACCCCTACGATTGCATGCACGCACACATTATCCCTATGAGCAGACTGAGCTATCATATCATCTTGAGATTAACGAAATCGCAACAGACGACTTCGTAGTCAATGGGAATGTCTCTTCCCGCACATCGCCAAAATGCAAGTATCAATGTTAAGTTTGAAACTTGAACTCTGATAGACAGGGGATACCAATGCCTTCCTAACCATCGAACGATAGGTATTATCTATTGTTTGGGTCAACCATCCAACTACCTGTGTCAACCCTTGATGGGTTACGTGTCACTTACTCCCTGAACTAAAACTACAACATTTATTTTAGTTCAGAGGGACTACTTTTTTGCGAGATAGGTATTGCAAAAAAGTAGAGGATGTAACTTCTTTCTCGAGAAAAATACAAGTATCAATATTTATTTTTCATCCGTATTTTTCTTGTTTTCAGAGGGACTACTTTTCTTGATAGGTATTGCTCTATTTTTCTACCATCATGCCTCATTCCCCATCCATCTCTCCATATTTCTCCCCTTCTCTCCTGCCGGTACGCTCGAACCATCACCGCCTTCTCCACACCACACAGTTGCACAGGCACCCGGCCCGTCACCTGCTCTTCCACGTCATGTGGTTGCACGGGTGCCACCAGTAAATCACCGTCTCCTTCGTACCACACGGTTGCATGGGCGCACGGCCCACATCGCCTCCTCCACACCACAAGGCTACAGTTGCATGTCCACCACCACGCCGCACACCCTGCCCATGTGCTAATTAATACCAAACCACCCAAGGTAAGTTATGAAATATTGGTTGGTCAAATTATAGAGGTGAATGATTGTTGTACATGAATACTACAATCAGAAGCCTCAGTTGTGCATATCATAGTTTTGAATTAGTTTTGCAGATGAATATTATCATGTCCAACCAGTACTATGGTTTAACCCTGCAGGTCCGGGACATGCGTGACGCCAACCACTACTTTGGATATGTTTTTGGCAGTGTTGCTAACATATCATTTTGGTGAAGAACAATAGTTGTAGAAAAACTGAGTAATTCCTACCAAGTAAATTATGATGTGTCTTATCGTCTGGACATAGCCTGCAATGTAATAAAGTGTGTCTTACCAAGTAAATGATGATGTGTCTTATCGTCTGAACACAGAAGTCCCATGGAATGAACAACAACCCCCAACTCACAAATACAGCAGCAAGGAATCTATTCTATTCTATCTATTATCTATTATCTACTAAAAGAAAAATACAGATGAAAAATAGAGCAATTATCTAGAAAATCCCACGTTAATCAGAAACGTACGACCTTTTTTTTTGAACAATCACCGGGGGGAGAGGGTCCCCACCTGTATATATTACTCAAAGGCCCGAACACGAGTTGTACATTACATTAAGGGTTACATCGAGAGGAGAGGTACAGGCGCCAAGACATGGCAGCCTCCCTACTAACTGGGTCCTTAAATCTGAAGGCCCAAAGCGTAAAATCTGAGATGATATTCCTAACAGTATCTAGGGTAGAGTGCATCTCGTTATGGAAAACACGAGCATTTATGGAGTCCCACAGCTTCCAGTGGATGGAGAGGACGAAGGTAGGCCAAATGTTGATGTCGAGGCCAATCGGTGTCGGAGTATCCCAGATGAGGTCGATGGCGAGAGGGACCTGGAAGCCCAAGCGTGACCAGACCTGAGCCACCCATGGGCAGAGGAGGGCGAGGTGCGTCGCATCCTCGAGAGAAACGCCGCAACGAGGGCAAGACGAGCCTGTAGTGATGGTCTTGCGCTATAAGTTCGCCATCGTGCTTAGCCTGTTACGACACAGGAGCTAGCCGAAGCTTGACCTTGATAGGTGCCTTGGAACCCCAGATGTACCCAGCGTTGAAGTCGAGCTCATGGTCGGAGGAAAGCAGTGAGTAGGCGTACCTCGATGTGAACGAGGAGCCGTGGGTGAGGAACCTGTCATCAGGCGCATCGCACATGGTAACATCCTGCAACAAAGACAAAACAGACCCAAGCTCGGCAGCAGCCACATTAGTTAGACAGCTCCGAAGAGTAGCGAGTAAACCATTATGCATGATATGAGATACCAGGACAGAGGGGCAAGTGGAGTGAGAGAAGATGTGGGGGTAGGTTTCCGCAAGCGGAGTTGACAGGAGCCAAGCGTCAAGCGAGAAGAAGGTTGACGTGCCATTGTTGGTAAGGAGCGAAACATCCGACCTTTGATTATGCAGATAAGAAAACCACAATCATTGGATCAATTTCAACGTTAAATAAATTACCCACCAATGCCATTACGTTAAAACATGTCCCTCTCGGCTAAAAAAAACAAGCCCTCAGTTTTAACCCTAACAGGTAGAAATCTGAAGGGAGGGTAATGTGCAATACCTAAATTGCAGCCGGTGTGATTGTGATCTCCTCTAACGATGCCCTATCACAGAGGGGAGGGAAGTCCGTCGACCGTCGCAGGCTGGTCAGCCTGTTGCCCTCATCCACCATAGTTTAGGCTCCACCGGAACTTCCATCCCGCGACAAGCCAACGATGAGCATCTATGCATCCTCAACAGGACATAAATCTTTGTGTTTTGCGGGCATACTCCCGCCGGCAGGAAGCGATCAGCTAGCGCCTTGTACATGCGTGTCCAGCCGGCGGCTAGGTCGATCAGCTAGCTTGCTTCTCACGTGAGATCTCTATCCATGCAAACCAACTAGCTTTCCTTGTACGTACACGTTCTTGGCAGGAAGAAATCATGCTAAGAAGGTGCGCTCAGGTCCAACAAGTAGCATCATTGCAGCCTCAACATCAAGATGAAGGCGGCTCAAGAAGGCTACTAAACTAGCACGAGTATCTAGTAGCTACCAGCCATATGCACTAATTTACCTTCAAATTAACGTGTATCTTTCCTTGGTCTGGTTAGATGGGATCCGTGCACTTGGCCATGATAGTTTGGAATGCCGGACGGGGCCAAGCGAGACGAATTGCCTAGCTGATGTGAGGTTCCAGTTCCATATCGACTACACAAGATTGGAGGCATCTCTTCACCGCTATATATGCGACCAAGTGGTACATATAACTAAGATCCGTTTTGATGATGCAATGCTAGAGGTTATCATGTCTAGACTGTAAAAAGCCAAATTACAACATGAGAAGACATCATAAAATGTGATATTGACAATACCATAGTCCTCGGTATTTGGAGCAATTAAGGTCAGCTGCTTGCCACCTTTAATAGTGACAATTATGTATTTGGTATCAAATAGGTAAGACGCATAAACATATCGAAAATTATGTATTTGGTATCAAATAGGTAAGACGCATAAACATATCTTCTCTGCATTTTAACTTTCTCTTCGTTGCATTTCAAATCTCACGATACATGATAAATTCACCAACTTACTATCAAATAGGTAAGACGCATAAGCAAGAGACAGTTTTCTGGCAGAAACTGCCCCCGCGTCGTCCGCCTAGGCGACTCGGGCGGCTACTCGATCCGTTTTTCTCGGCAGTTCCCCGTGCGTCCTTCCCTCGCCGCCGCCGGGCTCGCCTGTGCGGTTGACGGCGGCGGCGGGGTTCCAATCCCGTGGCAATTTTGGCAGCGTTTTGGCGAGGTGCAGCGGTGGCTTTGGATGCTGTGAAGGCGGAAGTTGCAGCAGCGGCGGTGGCGCTCCGCGTGGGGCTCGATCCGACGTATTCATGGATGTTGGGTGGCCAGATCGGCATCAAGATGCAGGCCGCTGCCACTCATGGATGCCAAGGTGACCGATGGAGGGAGCCTCGCGGCGTCGTCAATTCCTCTGTAGAAGCACGAAACCACTCCTCTCTTCCACGTCAAGGAGTGGAGGTCTGCTCACACTCGGTCCGAATGGCCGCCTCCTGTGGCGTCTCCATCCGGTGCAGCACAACCGGTGCATGATTGGGAAGTGGAGATCCAACCTGAGAGCAGCGTCCAACATGCTCATGCCGTGGCCGTTGCTCCTCCTCGAGTGGCTTTTTGGCGTCAGGAAACGCAGGTTGAGGCGGTGGCCGAGTGCAGTTGTTGCGGCCGTCGCCAACATCTGCTGCGAGGAGGCGCGGTCATGGTGGTCTTCCGCTCGTGCTCGGGTCCAAGGTCACGTGCCGCCATGTATCTGGCCAACATGCTGCTGGGCGGTTGTCGGCCAAACGGTGGTCACCTGGGAGGATTAAAATTGTATGATCTATGTGCATAGTCGAGGACGACGGAGATAGTGGCGGCGAGTGGTGCTGTCGTCTCATGCAGATCAGCCTCGGCTGCCACTTGTGAGGATGATACAGGCATCCGGAGTGTCCCGAACTCGGTATTTGGCGGTGTCGACGTCCTTTCTCCTTGTCAAGTTTTCTTCGGGTGGTAACGAGTGGCTCTTGTCGAGTCTCGTCGGCCTACCCGTGTGGACGTGGTCATTGCTTGGCGTAAGGACCGTGTGCAAATGCAACTATTGGAACCGAGGCAAGTGGTGGAGACAATATTATGTGACTTCGATTGGGTGGTACTTCTCGAGTACCCAGTCTTGAGCTCCGGGGTGAAAACTCTGGTCTGATCCTAGTTGGTTATACCTGGCAATGGCAGCGTTCTTTGCGTTGTTACCATGAAGATGGCATTGCTCGGATTTTGCTCGGAATTGTTCTTCAAGGTGAAAACCACGATCTGACCTTCGGTGGTTGGATCCAGCGATGGTGACGCATGTACGTCGTTCCCTTCCTGGAGGCGTCGCTTTTGGAGAACACTTCTTGAAGTCTTTGTGTTGTCAAGAGATGCTTGGCGCTGATGGTCGCTGTTGTATTTCGTCAATTGTTGTTTTGATTGCTTCGATTTTCTTTTGTCTCTCTCCGTCTAGGCATAGCTTTGGTCTTGCGTGACTTTACTTTTTGCCGGCGTGATTATTTTCAGAGTGTGTGCGTTGCGTTGGCTGTGTGCATCTTAGTTATGCAGAGGCCGGGTGTGTATTCATTATCATTGTATCTCTCGATGCTACATTATGAATCAATAAAATACATCCTTTATCGAAAAAAACTATATAATATTTGATATTTACACTACATTCTCCAGTACAGTTTAATTCAGGGACAAGATAATACGGAGCATCCAACGTTCTAGAGATCATGGTACGCCAACAAGCGTGAACCCAAAATTACGTTTTGTCAAGAGTCGAGTGTATACAAGGATTACAAGCTATTTCAAGTCCGGAAAATCTCTCTCATTTGATATTCGTATGATAGAATTCTTGATATTTCAATGGCCATTCATGAATGACAACCTATTTCATTTTTGATATTTGTCTTTGGGTTAGGGGGCATGATCTCTAATAATCACTTCTCTCAGAAACTATACCATCATTAAGAACTTTTTCACAATTAGGTTTGTTACTTGTTGTGAATTAATAATCAAACAAATAAACGGTAGAAAAGTAGAACGGCGCAGCAATGCGCGCGTATGTTTCTAGTAGTTACTATGTCCCGCTGTAGCAGCAACTGCACTCCTCTGTGAGCCGCAAGGCGTACCCGTCCTACCAAGCTAGAGCTACAGGGGCAGCCACTGCAAGTCCGTGGCTGGCAGGACGACCTGCAATAGAAGCGAGCACTGAGCAGCAGGAGTAGAGATTGTCAGCAACGGCGGCGACATCGTCGGCACCGCCTCCACATCGTCACCTTCTTGCAGGCCATAGTGGCAGAACCACAGCAGCGCTCTCATCGTTGCCGGAGGCCGTCGCAGACTTGCAGCTCAACCTGGCGGGCCTCGATGTGCACACGGTATGGAAAGTCGGACCAAGACGACGGTGACAGAATTGGTGTCCCGATGCGCTCGGGTGCACTACCGCGTTGTGCCGGCGTTGAACACAAAGGCACTCGATCCGTCCTCGTCCTAAAGTGATACGTCTGCGCGCGTCGGCCTCGTTGTTGTCCTCTACCAATGGCATCAGCGTGGTCGGGAACTCGGGTTCGCCGCATGATGCGTGCAAGCTCCTACGGCGGGGTGCATGCCAACGGCGGGGTGGTGGTGCCTGCCTCATCCTGGAGGGATTGAAAGGGATTAAATCACATAAAAGTAAATCCCCCCCCCCCCCCCCCCTTCAATCCCATGGGACAGGGTTTAACCGAACAAAGCTAGAGGGTGGCAGGTGCGGTGCCTCGCCGGCCTCATCCTGGTGGTGGCACGGTCACAGCGAGTGGACCACGGGAATGGACTGGAGTAGTGGATGGGAGAGAGTGTGAGAGAGAGGTGGATATTTGAAAGTATGTGTATGATGTGGCACTAGCACGTCAGCCTAAAACCATCCGGAGTGGTCTGAGGGACGAATGGTATACGGTTTGATAGCAGAGGCATTAGGTTTTTCCGGTTTTAAACTTGAGGCACCGTTTCTGAATAATCAGTAAAATTGAGGGACGAAAAATATACTTATATTCATTTCTGGTTTTAGTTGTTTAATTGCATTTATTTGGTGCAATATCATAGTACACATGTACCAGGCCAAGGTATGCTATAAAAGGCATCATATGGCAAATATCAAGCGGGCTTGAAAGTAGAAGCAAGGAGGAGAGATAAAAGTTCGTCTTCCTGTTTCTAACCTTGATTTGAACGGGACAAAAACAATAACATGTCATGAGCTTGAGAGGCATCGGGAACTCACTGATCACTGCCAGCGTCTTCTGGCATAAAGTCTTGGCCGCGTTGCCTATGGTTCTTGCTTCGTCGGCTCCCACCTTCATGCTTGTTTGTTCTTGTTGGGTGTGGTACCACCAAAATGGAATGCCCTTTCAAAATTATGTAAGGACCACTGTATCCTTTTGAAATGCAAGCTCTCATCATGTGTCGATACCTGGTTTCCTTGTGTGGTTCCAATGCATATCGTTTATGTCAAAATGTATGCAATGGCTCATATATACTTGTTGCCTTGTAATCATGTGCCAACGAGAAAGGCGGCATTGTCGAGAGCATGGACCAGTGGCCGGCAGCTGTGTTAGGACGTGTGTGATGCGGGAGGCAATGAAGGTCGTGAACTGATCAGCAACATAGAGTCATATACTGAGGAGAGGATGTTAGCATGCAGTTGGCGATCAAACCTGCTGTAGTTGTTGGCAATTAATTTAGATTTTCTTTCTTCTTGCTGATTGGGTCTCTTCCTCACTGGGCCTATGCAAAAGGAAGAAAAGAGTACTCATATACGAGAATGTCTTCTCCCCTCACTTGCAGTCCAGAAGACCAAGGCTGGGAAGCCCATCTGCACGACAACCCCTCTACGCGATGCTCATGACGCAACTCACCGGCGTGCTGCTGTTGAGCCTGGCCAGGAGCTCCCTGAATGGCGTAACGCTATGCTTGGTGGCGGACACACAGATCACTGCAATGTCCCGTGTGACATAGTCTCTGTGGCTATCGAATGGCGGCAGGCCGTCTGAGATGGCCTTGAAGCGGAAGCATGCGGCGCCGTCCAGCGAGCCCAAGCCGCGGGACTTGAGCAGGCGTCGAAAGTTGTACTTGGAGTTGAGGAAGGTCATGAGGAAGCCCTTGGTGTGCAGCTTTGATTTGATCGATGTTGTACTTTATGCCTTCTTTTAACTTTTTTGTCGGGACACGTTTAACCCTTGTAGAAGATTTGCTCGATCCGGAGGGCTAAAAGAAGAAAGATTCGTTAATATATACAAATCAATACATTTGATGATCACTAGAGGGCAAATTAATACCTCGCCGGACTTTGTTAAATGGAGAAAATTTTCTTCGCCATCATTGTCAGCTGGTTCCTCTTCGTCTCTTGGTTGTTCTTCCTCAATTCCCTCACCGGATGGGTTAAGGTACTGTGAGCCATCATCTACTTCTTCATTCTCTTCGTTTCCGGAGCGTATCATGTCATACATGACATTCTCTTGATCACGGTCTCTGTCTCTACCGTCCATAGCTTAACTAATCCAGAACAAATATAAAACAATTAGAATGCATTCAATAAGCAAAACCGGAGATATGCAAATCAATACAAGGCAATGCAACAATATGATCATATAATATCACTAATACATCATCGAATAGTATCACTAATACATCTCGAATATTATTATATAATATCACTAATACATCATCGAATATTATCACTAATACATCTCGAATATTATTATATAATATCATTAATACAGATCCAGTTGACGTCTCGCGGCGCAGGCGGCGGACACCCAAAGAGAAGGAACCATGACAGGATCATAGCTCGGGTAAGATCTCTGAAGAACCTGCTAGGTATTGGAGAACCTGGCGTCCAACGCAGCCATGTAGCGTCGGACGAGCTCGTCCTCCTCCCTAACACGGCGACGTACCACCTCCGCGGGGGCCGGCTCCCTCTGCACCGACAGTGGTCCACGCGACCGCCACCAAAGAACCTCCGGGTCGACGACGGGACCCTGATTCCTCACCAAGCTGCGCGCCCCGAAAGGCAGCACCTCCCAGTGCCAGCCTGGCGGAGCCCAGTCCCGGACATGGCGCCTCTCAACCAGGTTGTTGCGACCGAGTCGACGACGAGGATGCTGGCCGGGCATCGTCGACTCAACAGCTACGCTATGCAACTAAACATTTAAACATCTAAACATCATATATCTGCCTAATATAAAATAACTAATGCCTAATAAAAAGTCTCATTTACTAAAACATATTAACATCTAAACCCTAAACATCTAAACATAATTTATCATCCTCCGGCGAACGTCGGGGACTCCTCCGACGATCGTCCGGGACTCCTCACCGGCGATCGTCGCGGACTCCTCCGGCGATCGTCGCAGACTCCTCCGGCGATCGTCCGGGACTCCTCACCGGCGATCGTCGGGGACTCCTCCGGTGATCGTCCGGGACTGCACACCGGCGATCGTCACGGACTCCTCCGGCGATCGTCGGGGACACAACCATAGCACTTAGGATGGAGGCGGAGGCGAAGGCGCCGGAGGCGGGGGCGGGGCCGGCGGCGGTGCTGCTGTGGCGTCGGCGGAGGCGGAGGCGGGGTTGGAGGCGGAGACGGAGGCGGAGGCGGAGGCGGAGGCGGGGCCGGCGGCGGTGCTGCGGTGGGCGGGGGCGAGTGGCGGATGCGCGCGGGGCCGACGGGGACAGAGGAAGGGGGGAGCGTTACCGGCGTTGCCGAGGAGAGGGGCAGCGATGGCGACGGAGGAGACCAGCGAGGAGGAGGTCGAAGATGAGGAGCGGCGACGGCGACGGCGCCGGGGCGGATTTGGGCAGCTTGGCGGCTTACGTAGTGGAGTGGCATCGGGGGAGAAACTGAGGAGAGGAAGGAGAAGGTGGGGTTAAATACCCCAACCGGGAGTAAAGGTGTATTTTCTCTTTTTTGTTTTGTTTTGTTTTTCTAATTTCTGTTTTTAGATTTGGAATAACTGTTAGAATATTTATAGTTTTTTAATGAATCTTTTTTCTTTAGGTCAAAACAATTCCAAGCTTTCTGTTAGTGCGAGTAGTTTTCTAATTTAAATAGTTTAAATTTGAATTCTTTTGAAATTTGTGGGAATTACTAGTTTGTGAATAACTTTACACTACTAGGGAAAAGCCTAGCAGTAGCGCGGTTTTTAGGTGTATCAGTAGCGCGGGTACCCGCGCTACTGATACGATGCTACAGCTAACTTGTAGCAGTAGCGCTGGTCGACCCGCGCTACTGCTATACATGGGTAGCAGTAGCGTGCTTTACTGGGACGCGCTGCTGCTAATAGCTGTAGCACTCTAGGGTAAGATGCGCTACTGCTAAACATGGGTAGCAGTAGCGAACTTTACCGGGACGCGAAGCCGCGCTACTGCTAGTTTTATTAGTTTCTGATTTTTTTTCTGCATATTTGTTTTGTATTTGTACAGGCTTTATACAATAATATCTAGCATATCATACACATACAAATGTAATCATAGCATACACATACAAATAGTATTATCAATTCATATCATCATCATAATCATCATCCAACACAAAGTGGTCTCTCGTCATCATCTCTCGAAAATAGCGATACAAGTCTCGAATACTTGCAACTACATCGTCATCCATCTAAACAATGATATTTCCAGAGAAGAGCTATCACTATGAGTGAGAGCGAAACTATGCAGTACATGAGGTGGCGGTTATGAGTCCTCTCTCGCGCTAGCGTGAGCCTCCTCAAGTAACTAGCTTCTGCTTCTTGTCTTCTTTTGAAGCCTTTATGGTTGGCGCCCGAGACCCCCTCCACTTGCGCCTGACACTCGGACCACTCGTCGTATACTCCCGGAACCTTCCCTTTGTACACGACATAGCACCGGTACTTTGCCATCAAGAATCTAGGTACCTGTTAGAGATGCATCTTCATCAAGAGAATGTACAATCATATGCAACAGAATATACTTGAGCAACACGAAAAAGAAAGGGTTAGCAACTAGGTGCAACATATAGTAAACATAAATAATCAACGCAGTTTCATCGTACGCAAACTAATTAACTAGAGGTACACAGGTCATCGTACCCAAACTAACAAAGTAGCGTTACGCAAGTTCGGTAGGGACCGTGGACATCACAAAGTTTCATCGCTACAGAAAGTATACAAGTTCAACTGACACATATCATCATCATCGGCATCGTAAATCACTAGAACTTCCATCCTTCCAGATCATCGAGGATGCACCCTAGCTTCTTGAACGGCGTGAGGTCCTGACGTTGCATGCCTATGTGAGTTCGGACGTCAGCTTGCGATATAGGTCCGTGGTGGAACATCCCCCTCTCTTCGACGACTTCTTTCATGATGATCGTCGCAATGTCCCTCTGGATGCGAAAGAAGTCATCTCTAAGTTTATAATCCGCTTCTCCTTGAGATTCTACCCACTTGCGGATATGATCATGGTTTCTGGTTGTCATGCGAAGCTTTTGGTGATCCCTTCTGAACTCCATCATGAGATGGAGGAGGTAGAATCCATCGTTCCAACTTGATTTCGGGACATGGATGCAGCAGAAGTTGGTTTTATGCGAGAAACCCGTCTTGCGGTTCCTTTGTTTCCTGATCTGCATGTGGCCACCCCTCAAGCTGAAGCCTTGGAGAGCACCATCTAGAATATTCATTACGTGGGTGTAGTCCTTCTTCTCGTAGTTTCTGGTAGGGTCAAAATACACGGCGTGGGAGACTCGCGGGTAAAGAACGATAAGGATGGCGCACCCGTTGCTGCGGGGAAAAGAACACATCAAATTATTCTCCATATGAGCGAGAAGGAATGATTGAAATGTACGAAAGGGTTGTCCGGCACCGACTTACTTTGGATGATAAGGCAGGAGGACAATTTCCTGGTCCTTCTTCTGTACCATGAAGTTTTCGAGGTACTCCCTAGCAGTTTTACGCTCAAAGTCGCCGAGACTCAAGAAGGACTCGTGCATGTAGTATGGATCCGCCACTCTGATTTGCGAGACGACTTCTCTCTTCATGACGGAGCTCATATGTAGCGCAAAAAGGGGGACGATTGTAAAATCGAGCCGCCTTGTCAGAAACATCTCGAAGATATGGTCAAACCGCAGGAAGAACACCTCCGCGGGCCGTGTGTCGACATAGCACTTCCCCTCGGGCACACGAGCCGTGTATGTCGGATATCCTGGATCCTTCGAGGCTAGTAGGCTTTTCTCAGTCGACAGCACATGGTCGTGCAGTCTCCTGAGATCCCCTGATATTGCCTCTAGAGGTTCCGGCGGTAGGATCGGCTCGCCCGTGACATGGATCATTGCCGCACCTTTGACGGGTACACGCTCTTCAAAATCCGCCGTCTGGCTGCTATGTGCTCTGGCTTCTTTGTAGGCAGCAGAGCCTTTCTTCGGCGGTCTCCTCCTCTCCTTTTTCTGCTTGGGCTGACCATCCAAACTCTCCTTTTTCTTGGGCTGATCTTCCAGACCCTTGCTTAACCCCTGCCATAGTGTTGTCGGGCTAAGCACTGTACGACCCTCGGCTAGTTGAGCCTGTGTTGAGGCGGCATCTTCAGGCGTGTCCTGTGAGGATTGCATGAAGATAGACTTCTTGCAATCAACCCTGCTAGGACGTTCCCGCCCGGGCAGATCATCCATCTCCTCATCAGCATGCTGATAGCCCGAGTCGTCATATGGTTGACTCATCAACAATTCCAAGTCATCGTCATAGGCGCCTGTATTGAGGAACTGAAGAGGGTCCTCGTCCATCTCATCATCCATTCTTTATTCTACGGGGGCGATTACATCAGCCACTATTGGACCCCCTTCCTCGCGTCGTCCGCCGCTATCACCCGGCACTACTACAGGCGCTGGTAATTGCATAGGCGGGGTGGTGGTGGTCATACCTGCTTGCTGATGTGTGGTTATTGGTGTGCTCTCGGCCGGCTCCAGACGAAGAAGATTCTTCGGCCATAGCAGCACCCAACCCTTGCAGTTTCCAAGCCGCGGCGGGGTCTCGTCGTCCTCTCCCCCTAGCTGTACTGGAGGAGGCAAATCCTCGTGCCCCGATTTCACACTCGACAAGGTAACCCTGAAGTGCCCACCGGGCATCGGCTGGCCGTGGAACGTGAGTTCCAAGGGCTTCGTTATCACCGCCTTTCCCACGTCCACCTTCTGGCCTTTGATCAAGTAGAGTACGGTGCACGGGGTTTCATCGGCCTGCAAAGACATGTCTACGGCGTAAAACATCCGAAAGGCAACGAAAAACGGAATATTCTAGATATATGTTGGTGCGACATGTAATTACCGTGAGGGCGTCGAGCTCAGCCAAAGACGAAGGCCCGCCTAGCGCGCCAGAGACTGAGGACGGGCTCCTATGAGCGGGTGCGGGTGCGGGTGCGGGTGCAGGAGCAGGCGCGGTTGCGTGAGCAGGTGATGGTGCGGTTCTGTTGTTCACCGAGTTGCTCCCGACGAAGCTGGGCATGGGGAAATCATCTACCGTCTTGTCTGGATTTTCCTTCGTCCAGTTGATGATAGCCGGGACCAAGTTAGTAGCGAAATCATTTCTGCAGGCATCTACAGCTGCAGCGACTGCCTGCTGTAGCAACTCATTTTTCTCCTCGGCTGCTTTTTTCGCATCCTCAGCTGCTTTTTTCTCGAACGCAAGCTTCACCTTCTCGTCGATGTCCACCTGACTGAACTTCTTTTTCTGCTTCTTGGCCTCCGGGCCCTCGTTGTAAAAGACCTTCCACGTGGCGCCATCTCCGGCGCCGTGCACATGTCCATATTGCGGCCGCTGGTCCAAAGGGAGTCCCTTAAGTTCGTTCAAGTCCCGGTTGAGAGGGGTGTCCCACTTGGGCCTCATCGACAAAGACTGGCTTTCGGCTGCAAGCTTGTGTTGCTTGTCCTGCAGAAGGAATGTGAACCATTTACGAATGTGTAGTCAACTTGATCAGAAGCTAAATGTAAGGTGGTAAAAGAATAATTACCAGTATTCTAATCAATTTCCTCGTGATCGGGTCCGTGTAAAAAACCTTCTTTTCCTTGTCCCACTTGTAGTGGGCCCTGATAAAGTCATGCTCCAAGGGGTTGGTGAACTTCGCGAAGGGGCCTGGGAGACCCGCGGCTTCACCGCGTCCTCCTTATCCCATATGGGCCTTTTGCCAACGTAGACACGACTTCCGAGGCGTTGGTTCCCCGTGTTCCTTTGCTGAAGGCTCTTCAATTTCGCAGCCTTAGCCTTGGTTGCCTCGGTAGCGCAAGTGTCCTTGAACTTTTGGAACTCCTCTTCCGTAAGTGTCGTATTTTCCTCCAGAATCTTGGACAGGGGTTCCTCAGCCTCAATAGCTCGTTTCACCCTCCCTTTCTAGGAGGCCAAATCATTGCTGAACATGCCCTGGGCGTGATTGTTAATCTTTTTCATCTTCTTATCATCCCACGGGTGTTCTATGGCGTCATCCCGGTCGGGGAACTTGAATCTCTTGTGCAGCTTCGTCAGGAGCAACTGCATCAAATGATTTTTACCCCTTATGTCATCGTCGTTGATGCTCGCGCATTCCCGTAGGATGCATCCGACTTGGTTCCCGTAGCACTTATGAGGTTCTTCCGGCTCTAATGGCTCAAACTTGCCAGGGGCCATGTTTGTGATCACCAGTCGTCTGATGCCGAGTTTGTTATGTTTTCGTATCCTCTGCTTCTTCTGCTTCTTCTTTTCGGTAGCGGCTTCGGCGCCGGTACCTTCCCCGCCGGTATCTTCCCCGCCGGTACCTTCCCCGCCGGTGTTGGCGCCGCCATCGGTGCCGGCGCCGTCGGTGTCGATGTCGGCGTCAGTACCATCAACGAGGCCGTCCTGCAAACCTTGACTGTGCTTAGCAGACAAAAAGTCGAGGTACTGTTGTTCACCCTCATAATCCATCTCGTCTGCATCGTGGTCAGAAGGCTCTGTTTCTTCGTTGTTCGACATGTTTCCTACAATTAAGTCTACTTGTTTAATTCTTAAACTATAATAAAAATGAGTAATGACATAAAAAACGGTCTATGTTTTGACGGAATGCCGTCTCCCAGCAAATTCCAGCACTCGATATGCCTACTTTCTAGCACAAGTCATGCCAAAATTCACGGGAAATTTCGGCATGACCTTTGCTAAAAAGTGGACATATCGAGCGCCTGAAATTCACCGGAACGGAAATGAATCAACATTCCGGCGAAACATAGGCCACTCGGATCATTTACCCTACACATAACCATCATTGTCCAAATCACATGTCCACATATCATATAGGGTTCATATAGCAACAATAGCTTTAACTAAAAAATCAAATAGCAACAATTCTGTTTTTTCTTTAAATACCAATAAAAATTCCTTGAAGAAAATTTGATACCTAGCTAGGGTTCATAACTAAATTCATCACCCCAAAAAAAATAACTACCTAGGGTTCATAACTAAATTTGATACCTAGGGTTCATAACCTACTGCCCTAACTAAATAGATAACCTAAATTAACCTACTGCCCTAACTAAATTAACCTAAGAACCCTAGCTAGAACCCTAATGGCAGAGACAGAGGAGCAGTGGGGGGCTTACAGGTGGTGCAGGGCGAGGAGGCAGGCCCGACGACGGCCGAGGTTGGGAGGGGAGGAAGCAGAGGAGGGAGGCGTGCTGCGTCGGGGTCGGGGCCGGGGCCGGGCGACGGCGACGGAGGCGTGCGGCGTCGGGGTCGGGGCCGGGCGACGGCGAGGGAGGCGTGCGACTTTGGGGTCGGCGTCGGCGCTTGGGCTCCGGCGAGGGATAGGGCGAGGGCAGGGGCTCCGGCGACGAGGGCGAGAGGAGAGTGGGGGAATTGGGGGAGGAAGCAGAGGAGGGAAGCCCGCGCGGGGGGCTATGTGGAAGTAGCAGTAGCGAGTTTTTGTAAAACGCGCTATAGCTATATCAAGTAGCAGTAGCGCGTTTTACGGAAACGCGCTACTTCTACTTGATATAGCTATAGCGCGCTTTACAAAAACTCGCTACTGCTATCACTCCTCTATTTTCTTTTCTTTTCTCTTCCTGTTTGTTTCTTCTATTTTCTTTTCCTTTTATTTTCTTTTCCTGTTTGTTTCTTCTATTTTCTTTTCTTATTTTTCTTTTTTTTCCAAGAGCAGGAACGAAGGGAAGGTGGTACAATGTATATAACTAAGGCGATATATATATTGCATCATTTGACGGTTAAGTGTGTATACAATATAGTAACATATATATTACATCATTTGACCCATGCATAACGGTTAAGTGTGTACACAAAATAGGAACATATATATTACATCATTTGACCGATAACGGTTTCTCGATCAGTGTCGACGTTTTCGTTTTTGAGTGAGCTTCTTTCCCTTAAGCTTCTTGTTCGTTGACGAATAATTGAGCCCCTCATTGTGACTTTTCCTTTAAAATGGAGTACGATCTTTCTTAGGTAATGTAGTATTGATTCTTCTTTTGACGTATACTTCATCGTCATTGTCATCTTCCCTCATCGGGTTGCCGTACTGGTCGTTGTCTTCCTCATTGGCGACTCCATCCATTCCAATGATGTTCCTTTTGCCTCTCCTCACGACAACACGGCTGGGATTTCTCGGGTCGGTTATGAAGAAGCACTGTGTCACGTGCTTAGCGTGTACCCATGGCTCATTTTTTGCGATGGCGTTCATGGTAGCGCTCTTGGCGTCGGGTATAGTCATGGTAGTGAAATACCGGTTTTCTCTTTCGACATTCTTAACCCATCTGACACGGAACATCGTCGTGCTGTGCAGTCCAGAGTAGTCAAGCTCCCAGATCTCCTCGACCCTTCCGTAAAATATCTCAGTTGCGCCGTTGTCGCTGCCGGTCATGCATTCCATTGTCACCCCTGAGTTCTGCCAATCACTGTTCATATCTTTGGCCTCCGTGTAGAACGTGTATCCGTTGATATCGTATGCCTGATAGGTCACGAGGTTGGCCGAGGGGCCATGTGCTAAGGCGTATATGAGCAATCCGTCCTTAGAGCCCTGTTCCGGGTGATTAGCAAGAATATGCTCTTTGAACCAATGCAGGAAAGTGGAGTTGTGCTCTCTAGTAACTTCGGCGTCTGTCCCGCATACCCCCCTGTCACGATACTTCTTTGCGATGGTTTCTTTGTGCAGTGTCACGAAAGGATCTACCTGGTCTAGGTGTTGTAGCACTACTAAGTTTGCTCTGTCAAAGTCGTTGCGTCGATCTGAGTAGGCCACATGCACTTCCCTGCGACCGTTGGAGTGACCTTCTCCTTCGAGCCTCCCAACGTGCTTCTTAATGGGAAAACCAACACCAGGAAGGTCTCCGCCATATAGATAATTCTCGCAGAAAGAGATGCACTCTTGTGTCAGATAGCCCTGGAAGATGCTTCCATCCGGACGGGACATGTTACGAACGAATCCTTTGATGACCCCATTCATCCTCTCGAACGGCATCATGCTATGCAGGAATGAAGGCCCCAGGTCTATTATGTCGTCCACAATATGGACACACAGATGCACCATGACATCAAAGAACGCGGGCGGGAAGTACATCTCAAGCTCATTTAGTATCACAACGATCTCTTCCTGTAGCCTTCGGAGCTGCTTCACACTGATCGACTTTCGGGAGATGACGTCGAAAAAGTTGCAGAGACCAATAAGCATCTCACGGACGTGCTTGTCCATTATCCCTCTAAGGGCAACAGGTAGTAGCTGCGTTATCATCACATGACAGTCATGGGACTTCATCGCGCTGAGCCTTTTCTTCTTCGTGTCTAGAAATCTACTTATCTTCCCACAGTAACCGGAACTAACTTTGACTCCGGTAAGGCACTTGAAGAATTGATCGATTTCGGCGCCGCTACGCTTACGTGGAGGTCCTCGATGCTCAGCCTCACCATTGAATAGATCTCCATGGTCTCTCCACCGATCATCCCTCTCGAGCCATCTTCGATGCCCCATGTACACGATTTTCCTAGACCCGCCATCTTTCGTTGACGTTAGCTGTTGAGACGTCGTATCATCCATGCACCGCGTGCATCCGCAATATCTGTGGCACACCTGGCCATCGACATATCCGTAACCGAGATAGTCGTGCACCGTCGGCATCAGCGCGGCTCTCATATAGAAATACTCGCCTTTGCTGGCGTCCCATGTCTTCGCCGGTGTTTTCCATAACGTGTCTAACTCCTCTTGAAGTAGCCCCAGATACAGATTAATATTATTTCCCGGTTGTTTCGGCCCTTGAATCAGCATGCTCATGTGTATGTACTTCGACTTCATGCACAACCAGGGGGGGTGTTGTACATCCATACAAACACGGGCCATGTGCTATGGTTGGTGTTCTGGTTGCCAAATGGATTCATGCCATCGGTACACGCGCCAAGCACGATGTTCCTTGCATCATATGCGAAATATCGATATTCGCCGTTAAACGCTCTCCACTGGCTTCCATCCATGATGTGTCTTAGCTTCGGATCATCTCCATCGTCGGGCTATGTCCTCTCCGCGTGCCAACGCATGAGCTTTGCTTCCTTGGGATCTACAAAATAATGTTGCAGATGAGGAGTGATCGGTAAGTACCATACAACTTTCTGGGGAGATTTCTTCCCGGCCTTCTTGTATCGAGAAGCATTGCACACCGGACAGCTGGTTTTTTCCGCGTGCTCCTTCCGATAAATTATGCAATCGCTGATGCATGCATGGTATCTAACGTGCGGCAGATCAAGAGGGCACACGGTCTTCTTGGCCTCATCCACACTAGTAGGACATAAATTCCCCACTGGAAGAACATCCTTTAGGTACTTGAGAAGCTCATCGAGGTTAGTGTCGGTCCATTTGTTTTTAGCCTTCGTCTTCAGAAGTTCGAGCGTGAAACTCAAGCGGGTCACCTCGGGATCGCAACCATCATACAATGGAGTGTTCGAGTCAACCACCAGTTGCTGCAGCTTGGCCTCCTCTCTAGAAGCAGCTCTGTCAGTACTCGTCTCCTTGTGTAGCAGTTCTTGAACATGAGGGTCCCGCACGATTGAACTTAGTACCGACGAAGTGTGCAGCGTGGAGTCCACGTTTTCTCCGCCGCCATGTCCGGCCTCTTCTCCGCCGCCATGTACGGCCTCTTCTACGCCGCCATGTCTGGCCTCTTCCCCGCCGCCATTATCGTTCATCTCTTCGTCTTGCCCCGTGTCGTCATTGCCTGCCCCGTCGGCGTCCTCCTCCTCCTCATCATCATCATCTTCAATTATCCACCGAGTATAGCCATCCATGAAACCAGTCATGAGCAGGTGCGCCATCACACAACCATCCTCATAGGGGTCGAGCCAAACTCCTCCTTTGCATCTTCGAGACGGACATATAATCTCTTTCTGGTTATTTTCATTCATGTCCTTGCACCGCCGACCGCCACCACCTTTCCACCATCGTTCCACTGACCATCATGAACGCCTGCACGGTAATAATAAACAAATTGATTATAAAAATGCAAGCATGCATCAAAGACATACAAAAATTCGGCATGACCTTCCCTAAAAATAGGACATATAGAGTTTGCCCGAAATTCGTCGAAACGGAAATAAATCGACATTTCGGCAAAACATAGGCAACTCAAGCACAATTCGGCGGCAACTCATCCCACACACACAATTTCCATCATATCGCCCGATTATGTCATATCGCACGCATACACATATTTCCATTCTTGCAAAAGCACAAATTTTTAATCACCTATCTCGAGATCGAGCACGGTGATGATGATGTCGATCGGTGTCGCCACACCACCTAGTGGAATGATCAAATTGGACAAAGCTTACTTCCATGACATGGCTAGATCTAGTTAGGGAGGTACATAGGTCACTTCATTAAATGCTAGATCTACCTAGCTAGTTTGGGAAGGAGATGAGGAGGGGGAAGGAAAAAGAGAAAGGAGATGCATTAATGGAGGTGGTGTAGTTAGCTAGGAGCAAGAAAGAGAGAGAGAGGGAGGTAGAAGAAGGAGAGTAATGGGGGGGGAGAAGTAGTGAGGAAGAAGCAAAGTGAGGGAGAGAGGAGGTGGGAGCTAGGGGAAAGTGAAGGAAGAGAGGATGATGGGGAGGGGGGATGGGGGGAGGAAAAAGGTGGTGGCTTGGCAGAAAACGCGTTGTTGCTAAAAAGATAGCAGTAGCGCGCCTCAGGGAGATGCACTACTGCTAAGTGGGGCCCGCCATGTGGCCAGGTTCAAACTTAGCAGTAGCGACCTACCATGGAAACGCGCTACTACTACTCTTTTAGCAGTAGCGCGTTTCTCTGTTGCGCGCTACTACTAAATATAGCCTGGCGGCAACGGTGCGTGCAATATTAGTAGTAGCGCATTTTTGGAAGATGGGCTACTGCTAACTTTTTAGCAGTAGCGCCTGTTCTACACGCGCGCTACGGCTAAGTAGCAGTAGCGCCTCTTTTTAGACAGCGCGACTGCTAAGTTTCTGTGTATAAGGTTTTCCCTAGTAGTGTTAGTTTAAAAATAGATTTTTGAGTGATTGTTTTTCCTGTTGTTTAATATTAGTATGTTTTATCATTATGTTAAATTTGGGAATTTTTAGGATAATTTAAATAGGTGTTTTAATCAAAACCAGATTATGTTTAACTCTTTTAGCCTTATACCTTCATTTGCTTTAGTCAAAATCAGCCAAATGAACTCCAGACTTTTTGTGCATTCAATATGCACCATTCTCAGCCACATCTTCAAATTTCAACCATTTCTAACTTCATTTGCTATTTTTCATGCATTTAATGATTTTTTTTAGCTAAATGACCCTGAAATTAAAAAGCACTACAAATGAACTATGAAAAGGTAGAAACTTGGCATGGTATCATCATTTCACCCACATAGCATGCGCTAAAAAGTTGAGAGGGTTACGGCAAAAACTTGATGCACTTCGTGTATGAACTGCACCATCTCCTTCGAAGTACGAGGGTTTCGGACGAAAACTCATCTGTTACAAAGTCATTTCATTTTTTTAACTTATTTCAACTTCAGACTTTTTGTGCATTCAATATGCACCATTCTAAGCCACGTATTCAAATTTCAACCCTTTCTAACTTCATTTGTTATTTTTCATGCATTTAATGATTTTTCTGAGCTAAATGACCCTGAAATTAAAAAGTACTACAAATGAACTCTGAGAAGGTAGAAACTTGGCATGGTATCATCATTTCACCCACATAGCATGTGCTAAAAAGTTGAGAGGGTTACGGCAAAAACTGGATGCACTTCGTGTACAAACTGGGCCATCTCCTTCGAAGTACGAGGGTTTCGGACGAAAACTCATCTATTACAAAGTTATTTCATTTTTTTAACTTATTTCAACTTCAGACTTTTTGGGCATTCAATATGCA
This sequence comes from Elymus sibiricus, assembly GCA_039707655.1. NCBI lineage: Eukaryota > Viridiplantae > Streptophyta > Magnoliopsida > Poales > Poaceae > Elymus > Elymus sibiricus. The sequence goes on from CM077675.1 coordinate 68,540,631, forward strand.
CCATTCTAAGCCACATATTCAAATTTCAACCCTTTCTAACTTCATTTGCTATTTTTCATGCATTTAATAATTTTTTGAGCTAAATGACCCTAAAATTAAAAAGCACTACAAATAAACTATGAAAAGGTAGAAACTTGGCATGGTATCATCATTTCACCCATGTAGCATGTGCTAAAAAGTTGAGAGGGTTACGGCAAAAACTTGATGCACTTCGTGTACAAACTGGACCATCTCCTTTGAAGTATGAGGGTTTCGGACGAAAACTCATCTGTTACAAAGGCATTTCAATTTTTTAACTTATTTCATATCCAGACTTTTTATGCATTCAATATGCACCATTCTAAACCACATCTTCAAATTTCAACCCTTTCTAACTTTATTTGCTCTATTTCATGCATTTAATGATTTTTTTGAGCTAAACGATTCTGAAATTAAAAAGCACTACAAATGAACTCTGAAAAGGTAGAAACTTGGCATGGTATCATCATTTGACCCACATAGCATGTGCTAAAAAGTTGAGAGGGTTACGGCAAAAACTAAATGCACTTCGTGTACAAACTAGACCTTCTCCTTCGAAGTATGAGGGTTTCGGACGAAAACTCATCTGTTACAAAGGCATTTCATTTTTTTAACATATTTCAACTACAGACTTTTTATGAATTCAATATGCACCATTCTAAGCCACATCTTCAAATTTCAACCCTTTCTAACTCCATTTGCTATTTTTCATGCATTTAATGATTTTTTTTTGAGCCAAACGACCCTGAAATTAAAAAACACTACAAATGAACTCTGAAAAGGTTGAAACTTGGCATGGTATCATCATTTCACCCACATAGCATGTGCTAAAAAGTTGAGATGGTTACGGCAAAAACTGGATGGACGTCATGTACGAACTGGACCATCTCCTTCGAAGTATGAGGGTTCCGGACAAAAACTCATATATTACAAAGTCATTTCATTTTTTTTAACTTGTTTCAACTCTAGACTTTTTGTGCATTCAATATGCACCATTCTAAACCACATCTAAAAATTTCAACCCTTTCTAACTTCATTTGCTATTTTTCATGCATTTAATGATTTTTTTGAGCTAAACGACCCTGAAATTAAAAAACACTACAAATGAACTCTGAAAAGGTTGGAACTTGGCATGATATCATCATTTCACCCACATAGCATGTGCTAAAAAGTTGATAGGGATACAATTAAAACTGGATGCACTTCGTGTACAAACTGGACCATCTCGGCTTCTCACTAGAGAAGAAAAGTGATGACGGTGAAGCCAATCACATCCCAGAGTGGGATCTTGGGGTATAAAACTTTTCTTGTCGTGTGTCCCTTGCTTATTGCGCCGTAACCATGGACAATCTTCATCATTTAACAGGATGCTTGGGTCAGTCTTCACTATTAAGGGAGGAATTTCATCAAACTTTTCATAATCTGTTGACATGTTTGTCTTGTCCTCCACTCCCACGATGTTTCTTTTCCCTGAAAGAACTATGTGGCGCTTTGGCTCATCGTATGATGTATCCGCTTTCTAATCCTTTCTTTTTCTCGGTTTGGTAGACATGTCCTTCACATAGAAAACCTGCGCCACATCATTGGTTAGGACGAATGGTTCCTCTGTGTACCCAAGATAATTGTGATCCACTGTTGTCATTCCGTACTACGGGTCTACCATTACCCCTCCTCTAGTCAGATTGACCCATTTTCATCGGAACAAAGGGACCTTCAAATCACTTCCATAGTCAAGTTCCCATATCTCCTCTATGTAAGCATAATATGTGTCATTTTCCCTATTGGTGTTTGCTGCATCGTCAAAGCGGACACCACTGTTTTGGTTGGTGCTCTTTTTATCTTGGGCAATCGTGTAAAATGTATTCCCATTTGTCTCGTATCCTTGGAAAGTCAATACAGTCGAAGATGGTCTCTTGGCCAACAAGTACAGCTCATCTTCAACAATGTCGTCATTCATGAGATGTGTTTGCAACCAACCGCCGAAAGCCTCAATGTGTGTACGCTTAATCCAGGGGTCAGACTGCTCCGGGTTCTTGGAGCGTATAATATCCATGTGTTTCTCGATATACGGGGTCACCAAGGTAGAATTTTGTAGAACTGCGTAGTGTGCTTGCGCCCAAGAATGCCCGTCCCTACATATTATTGATTTTGTTCCAAGCGTGCCTTTTCCACGCAGTCTCCCCTCATGCCGCGATTGAGGAACACCAATCGGCTTAAGGTCAGGAATAAAGTCAACAGAAAACTCAATAACCTCCTCTGTTTCATGGCCCTTGGAGATGCTTCCTTCTGGCCTAGCGCGGTTACGAACATATTTCTTTAAGACTCCCATGAACCTCTCAAAGGGGAACATATTGTGTAGAAATACAGGACCCAAAATGGCAATCTCTTCGACTAGGTGAACTAGGACGTGCGTCATAATATTGAAGAAGGATGGTGGGAACACCAACTCGCACTGACAACACATTGGACCAAATCATTTTGTAAGCTTGGTAGGATTTCCGGATCGATTACCTTCTGAGAAATTGCATTGAGGAATGAACATGGCTTCACAATGGCTAATCAAACATTTTCTGGTAGAAGCCCCCTCAACGCAACCGGAAGCAATCGCGTCATGATCACGTGGCAGTCATGAGACTTTAGGTTCTGAAAAAAATTTCTCTGCCATATTTATTATTCCCTTTATATTCTACGAGAAGCCAGATGGGACCTTCGTACTGAGTAGGCATTCAAAAAATATTTCCTTCTCTGCTTTAGTAAGAGCGTAGCTGGCAGGACCTTCATACTGCTTTGGATGCATGCCGTCTTTTGCATTCATATGTTGCTGGTCCTGCCGTGCCTCTGGTGTATCTTTTGTCTTCCCATACACGCCCAGGAAGCCTAGCAGGTTCACGCAAAGATTCTTCGTGACGTGCATCACGTCGATTGCAGAGCGGACCTCTAGGACTTTCCAATATTCTAGCTCCCAAAATATAGATTTCTTCTTCCACATGGGGGCGTGTCCATCAACGTTAATCGGAACAGATTGTCCGCCAAAGATTACTTGTAAATCCTTGACCATATCAAGTATATCATCACCAGTACGGAGGATAGGCTTCTTTCGGTGATTTGCCTCACCTTTGAAATGCTTGCCTTTCTTTCTTAAGGCATGCTTGGTCGGAAGAAATCGACGATGTCCCAGGTACACATTCTTCTTGCATTTGTCCAAATATATACTTTGAGTCTCATCTAAACAGTGCGTGCATGCATGGTATCCCTTGTTTGTCTGTCATGAAAGGTTACTAAGAATAGGCCAATCATTGATGGTTACAAACAGCAACGCTCGCAGGTCAAATTCCTGTTGTTTGTGCTCATCCCACACACATACGCCTTTTTTATTCCATAGCTGTAAAAGTTCATCAACTAATGGCCTTATGTACACATCAATGTCGTTGCCGGGTTGCTTAGGGCCTTGGATGAGCACTGGCATCATAATGAACTTCCGCTTCATGCACAACCAAGGAGGAAGGTTATAGATACATAGAGTCACAGGCCATGTGCTATGCTTGCTGCTCTGCTCCCCAAAAGGATTAATGCCATCTGCACTTAAACCAAACCATAAGTTCCTTGGGTCATCTGCAAAGTCCGGCCACTTTCTCTCGATTTTTCTTCACTGCGACCCATCAACGGGTACTCTCAACTTCCCGTCTTTCTTACGTTCTTTGTGCCATCGCAACGACTTGGCATGCTCTTTGTTTTGGAACAAACTATTCAACCGTGGTATTATAGGAGCATACCACATCACCTTGGCAGGAATCCTCTTCCTCGGGCGCTGCTCGCCCTCAACATCATCACCAGGGTCATCGCGACTGATCTTATATCGCAATGCACCGCATACCGGGCATGCATTCAAATTCTCGTACTCCTCACCGCGGTAGAGGATGCAGTCATTAGGGCATGCATGTATCTTCTGCACCTCTAATCCTAGAGGGCAGACAACTTTCTTTGCTTCGTATGTACTGTCGAGCAATTCGTTGTCCTTTGGAAGCTTCTTCTTCATTATTTTCAGCAACTTTTCAACTCCCTTGTCAGATACACCATTCTCTGCCTTCCATTGCAGCAATTCTAGTGTGGTACCGAGCTTTGTGTTGTAATCTTCGCATTTTGGGTACAACCCTTTTTTGTGATCCTCTAACATGCGCTACAACTTCAACTTCTCCTTTTCACTTTCGCAGTTTCTCTTTGCATCAGCAATGGCCCGACCAAGATCATCAGCGGGCTCATCTGATGCCTCAACTTCTTCTTCATTCTCTTCCCCCATTGTAGTACCATCATATTCAGGAAACCCAGGATAGTTGTCATCATCCTCTTCTTCTTCACTCTCTTCCATTAGAACCCCTCTTTCTCCATGCTTGTTCCAAAAAATATAGCCGGACATGAAACTAGACGTAAATAGGTGGACGTGAATGTGTTTTGCGCTAGAGTAAGTCTTATCATTCTTACACACACCACATGGACAACACATAAAACCATCCCGCTTGTTTGCCTCAGCCGCACGCAGAAAACTATGCACGCCATTAATGAACTGGGGAGAGCGTCGGTCATCGTACATCCATTGCCGGTTAATCTTCATTACACAACACCGAAAAGACCAAATTAATACAAGTTCATACATAAAGTTCATACACACTTATTCTCATAAAACAACATACAACTATCTAGCTAAAACATTTAAATGCAACAACAAATGCGATCAAAATCGCAATTAATGTAACAATTGATCCAACAGTATAATGATACCAAGCCTCTTTATTAATGGCATATTTTCTAATCTTTCTAATCTTCAAGCGCATTGCATCCATCTTGATCTTGTGATCATTGACGACATCGGCAACGTACAACTCCAATTTCATCTTCTCTTCTTCAACTCTTTTAAATTTTCCTTTCAAATCCTCATTTTCTTTTTCAACTAAATTTAACTTCTCGACAATAGGGTCGGTTGGAATTTCCGGTTCAACTACCTCCTAGATAAAAATATCTATGTCAACTTGATGGGCATAATTGTCATTAACACGAAATGCAACAAATAGTTATAAAAAAGAATATACCACATCCGAATCGTAAACCGGACGAGGGCCGACGGGCACGGATATCAAAACCATGGCACTATAAATAACAAACAATCATACAAGTAATAAAATTATGCAAGTAACTATCTAAATCATACAAATACGATTTTTTTTATAAAAAGGATAAGAACAAGAAGAGGCTCACCAAGGTGGTGCCGGCGACGGGACGGTGCGGGCGATCGACGGTGGTTAGGACGGGGACGGAAGGCACTAAGTAAACCACACCTACACACATATGCAAACTAAGAAGTTAATTTGAGCTCCAATTGCATATAAATCAAAAAAACTCCCACATAATTACACCCAAACTAAAACTCACAAATCACTATACTTATAAAGCATTGCACGAGCTGATCTAGCAATAAGAGATGAAAGGACAAAGTTGCTAACCTTTGTGAACACTTGGATGGATTGGGGTGCCTCAAATCTTGACAAATCTTGACAAAAATGGAGGGATGAGCTCGAGAAGAGGAAGAGAAAACAGAGAAAGGAGAGGATGAGCTCGGGCTGAAAGAACCATCTATATATAGGGAAACATTTAGTCCCGGTTGGTTATACGAACCGGGACTAGAGGTCCATCTCTAGTCCCGGTTGGTATTACAAACCGGGACTAAAGGGGCTCGCTGGCCCCAGCCTGGCGCAACCCTGCCACCACCCCTTTAGTCCCGGTTGGTTACACCAACCGGGACAAAAGGTTCCATCTCTAGTCCCGGTTTGTGTTAGCAACCGGGACTAAAGTGGCTCGCAGGGGCCCCAGCCTGACACCAGCCTGCCACCACCCCTTTAGTCCCTGTTAGTGACACAATCCGGGACTAAAGGTTCCTCATGAACCGGGACTAATGCCTAGCCTAATGAACCGGGACTAGTGGTAGCATTAGTCCCGGTCTATAAGCCAACTGGGACTAATGCTTCGATCAAAGGACTGTTTTCTACTAGTGAGGATGGTAGTTTTCGGTTGATCAATGTACTTGTTTTTGTCGTTTTTTGTTGATTAATTTGACTGTGTGCACCGATTGATACACGGGCCAGGGCTCATCCTCCTTTTATAAAGAAAAAAAAAGAAAATCATGGGCATGCAGAGCCAAACGGACGCAGACGATAGAGTTCTAGCAGTTGCTGATCCGGCCGCGTTGTTCTTGCAAAGCTGGCTTTCGTAGTGTTAGACGAGGCTTGTAACGAACCCAGGGATGCTAGGATCGAAACAAGGATAGATCGGGGGAAATAGATCAGGTTCTGCTTGTTACTTGAGGAAGAAGAAGGTGAGGTACAGGAGAGGGAGGTGAGATACAGAGGAGGGTAGGTGAGATACAGAGTTCACACAATTCACACATGCCTCTCTCTGCCTACGACGCACGCTTAAGTAACACACACGCCTCAGCTCGGTCTGTGGGCCAACCCTGCCTGGCCTGTGGGCCCACTCCTTACTTGTCCACTTCATCAACAGAGGGATGCAGGTGTGACAGGGCTGAGATCTCCGGAGAAGGAAACCAACACAGCCGCGCTCCATCTGCCTCCAGAAATATACGACTTCTAATCTCCCGATTTAGAGCGCTTCGGCTCAATTCCTTTGTCCGGCGAGGCGTCAACTAATCTTGCAAACCCAACAGATGCAAGGTCTTCTATACGGGCGGTTAAGGGCCAAGGCCAATTTTAGCTTGTATTTTAATCCCAATTTCCCAATCTCTCTTTTTTTAGATGGTTCCATTTTAGCTTTTTACTTTATTTTCGTATGCATGACGTCCAAGAGTTTACCGAAAAAGGCTTTATGCCCCGCTTTATATATAAAGCAATCGCCAGAGTCACCATAAGTCACAAACAAAGTTGCAAACGGAAAAAAAGGAGCACGAACACAAAATGCAGAAGGTTATGCTGAAGGCGAAGCTCAACAAGTCCTAATGGAGAAAACAAAAGACAAAGGCAGGGCCGGCGTTTCCCAAACGCCCGCAGATACAGTAGGGCGCCTATTCGGGCTCCGGCGGTGGTGGACGGCGAGGAGGCGCCAAGCGACGCGCCAACAAGCAGAGACTAGCCACTAGCGAGTCGATGTCGGCGCGATCCGAAGCTCGTCTAAGCGGCTTCAACAGCTGCAACAAGCCAACAAACCACACAATCTGAAAATAGCATCAGAGGATCGGAGTAACGTGGCGTGCTAAATCACAAGTTTGTTGCAGATCGTCCACATGATCCAGACTAGGACCCCAACGCCAAGCCACCTACTGCGGCGGCGGGCGTTAGCGGGGCCGGCCTGTAGCTATTGGAAGAGACACAGGAAGTTGGAGCGACACCAAACGCCTCCCAAAACTTCCCGGAAGTTTTCGTAATATACTTTTATCTAATATAAAACACTAATTTCGCTCGTGTCATTCTTTTCATTAACGATGTCTTACAAGATTGGGATGGACAATTAACCTCATAGATTTTATTAGTGAGAGATTTCACGATGACGTTCGACTATGTATGCAAGTGATAACGACATGAACAAGAACATCAACAACCATTTGAGCAAAACTAGCAATATGTATGTTATAAAAAATGGAAATGGTATGTTAATGAGGGAACAAACTTATAAAAGTTTAGGGTACTTAAGGTAATATATATTTTAACGGTTCAAACAATGCATACTACAAGAAATAGTAATCAAATATGATTTACTTTAGGAGCCACAAATTTATTCTAAAAAGAACTATTCACAATAAAGATGTTGCCCGTGCAAGTGCGTGGGCCAGGCCACTATGCTAGTTAAATGAAAATAAATAAATACCAATGTATGGTTTGATAAAAATGCTGAGGACGTGGGCACGGCCGAACACTCAGAATTTAGGGATATTTGTAAAAGCTCATATCTATTATAATAGTTCACCGGATTAATTCTATATTTCTTTCCTATGACCAAACATAAAGGATCCTATTTATGTTTCTCCTAGTAGTAGTGATTTACCTTGTCTATAAGACTTGTGTTTGAGTGTTGAGAATCATTTCAAGTATTAAAAAGGCTTGCAAAATTATTTTAGAAAAAGACAGAAAATTATATAACAACTTTCCAAGGAAAGAGATGTGGTAACTCACATGCTCTCTGCCCATATGGCCAAACTTAATTATATTCATATCTGAGCTTCACTATATATATAATTGCATTTATTTAGTGCAACATCATATTGTACACCCACACCAGATCAAACTATGCTATAAAAGGCAGCATAGGGCAAGTATAGGGGGGCTTGACAGTAGAAGGAAGAAAGCTAGACAAAACTTCGTCTTCACATTTCTAACCTTGATTTTAACGGGAACAAAAAGATTACATGTCATGAGCTTGAGAGGTATCCGTGTTAAGCTTCATGCACTAGCCAACGCAACCAAAAGTCCGAACTGATGGAAAGGGCTAGGCAATCCACATATACACTTCAACACCTCCTCTCACGTGTGACGCGGAAAGTCAACACGTGGACAGACTAAGAGGTATGGCTCAAGAGGCCTATACGTGGACAGATAGGGGGTGGCAGCAATTTTTTGAATAAACTGCGAAAGCTAGGACTTGAACTCAAGACCTTAGGCTCCGATACCATGTTAAGCTTCATGCACTAGCCAACGCAACCAAAAGTCCGAACTGATGGAAAGGGCTAGGCAATCCACATATACACTTCAACAATCCGGAACTCAGTGATCACCTCGCACAGCTACTACCAAAGTAATTGGGCCTCAAACAGTAGCAGCCAGTAGGACTTCGCATTTTCGAATGAGCTGGCAGTGTGGCCTCACAATAAAAGTTGGCTCTAGTGCATTTTCTGGCTTACTACCTGCGCCGGATCAGCCAACTGAAGCCACAAAGGAATGACCAATCGACATGCTTTGTCCTGTTGCAGTGGTTGATAGAGCTAGGCCCGGGGGTCCTATGGCCAGGGATTGTTCATGTCATCATGTGGCTGATGTTGACCAACGATGGGGGGCTTATCATGGTGCTCCCCAATCGTACATTCTCGTAATAAGCTGCAAGTTACTGATACTAAGCATGTAATACGTTGAAGGTTGAAAAAACTGATGTTAAACCAGCGACGACGACCACTGGCCACCCACAACATCAACCCCACCTTTGCCGTCTTTTCGGGGAAAATAGACTAGCACTGATTCTATTTTCAGGGAGCTAATGTTTACCCTATGCGTTTACTTTATGTTGAATGTTTATTAACCAGGTGCTTCATTGTTCATTGATGTTTACTTCATCTCTAGCCCATCCCCTAAATAATAGAGTAGTAAACCGCCGAGTAAACCTTAGTGCAGTATTTTTTTTTCTCTAAAGAAAAGTTGTTTCTAGGCAAAGCGCAAAACATAGAGGTATAAAAAATATCGGTGCAAATTCTAGTACATAAACTTAATTCGGTCCATATTCTTATGATTTTACAAAGAACATAAAATACATTCAAGATATAAGGTAGAAATTAAAACTAATCCGATTCATTAGATTTTTTCACAAGTTGCTTCCCTTCTAGTCCAACCGCCAATCATTCGGTCCGGCACATTGTTGTCGCCGTGTTCATCACTGCATAGGTCGATCACCTCGGTACTCCCTACCGCCTACTCTGCGTAGAGCCGTCGTTTGGCCTCGACGCGCTTCGGGAACCACCAGCACATCTCGCCCATGTAAGACTCACCGCGTCTTCTGCCATGCACAGCTCGCGGGCCATCCGGTCCTCCCACCACTCTCGGGCATTGGCCACCCGGTTGACCACCAGAGGCTCCGCAGGCGGCAGATAACCATCGGGGAAGTTGTGGCGGGAAGCAGGACCTGCCGTATAGGTGCACTTACTTGATGTTGTATGAATGCAGCGCCGAGTGGAAGGAACCCGTCCTGTAGGTCTTTCCAGTGTCGAGGTCATAGATTTCAGCCACCCAATGGCGCTGACGCACGACGTGCTACCTCAACACCAGCGGCGGGGGTGGTGCGGTCAGGGATGGAGCGGTATGAGGAGGTGCCGCCAGCGCGGAATAAGGAGGCGTTGCCGAAGCGGTAGGAGGAGGCGCGGGAGGAGGAGGTGGAGCCGCGGCATAGATCTGCCGGCCACGCGTTCATGGATGGGCAACGGGGAGCGGTGCCGGCCGCCAGATCCGGCCATGTCGCCTACGGGGCGGGTGCATTGGCTGGAGGGCGACGAGCGTGTGGATTAGGTGGCGAGGCGGTAGATTGAGTTGCGCATCGGAGACGAAGGGAGGGGGAGTTTTCACTCTAAGACTACCCACAATGGAAAGTAACATAGAGTAGTAACATTCATATGTTACTAGTCTAAGTTACTACCTCCATGGTGGGTAGTAACATAGGGGTAGTAACATTGAGTCTTTCATTTATTAACTTATAGACTCATCTTGTCTTTGTATGTGTTATATTACTCATTGTATGAGTAACTAGCTATGTTACTCAATTTCTCTCTCTTCTCGTTAATTAGCTGCCGCATCATATTTTTTGCTTAGGTGACATCTATGTTACTCCCACTATGGGTAGTCTAAGGCCGAGCGGGCGAGTACTTTTACTCCTCGGCCGCTACTTGGAGTAAAAAAATTACTCTGTCGGATTTAGGCGATCGGCTAGGTTTGCTTTAGAGGAGTGAACCTGGATTTTACTTCTCTAATTGGATTGACGGCGGCTGGAGATGCCCCTATGATGAACGTTTATAACTAGGAGTATATGAATGTCGCGTTCAGTAATCTGCTCAAATGCGTGCGACACGTCTGAATTCATCTTGCGATGCAACATTTCTAGACTCGCACATCGCGTCTCAATGTTGGAACTGATGCAGTCTGTCACACACGCAGCTCTGAAACTTCTGTATGCTCCATTATTACCATGATTCGTATTTGTGTTGTGTCTGTCAGACAGCTCTGAATATGTAATATGTTGTCTGTAGTACACTATCATGATCCGTATCTGTGTATAAGTATATCCTACCAACCTGCCAGCTATATAATAGGATCTGGACAATGGATCATTGACGTTTGTGCGATGTTTAATTAGTTACTAGTGACTGGGGCGCCACCTGGTGGCGCCATTTGTGGCGGGCGTGTGCGCATTTATCTTGTCTTAACACATTCAGTTGTCATGTTTGGTCCTCAGTCTCACTCATGTCCATCAATATGGGTGTATGCTATGACATTAGGATCTATTAGTAGCACATCAATCAAACATACATATACTATATTATTTGAGTTCGGGTACACCTATTATTTGAGTTTGAGTACACCTAAAGGAGGATATGTACCACTCACCCATGGAGCATAAACGGGTGAGACGATGCATTACCGTTAATCCAAAAGCAAAGACAAGCTAACATGAAGTTCTTCAGTTTGGCTGAAGAAAGGGGCCTCATGAGGCCACAACTAAGGAATCAAACAAAAAGAACACTTTCCGAGTCCTCCAGAGGCTTGGCCTCATCCATATCCACATCAGAATCAACATGATGCCTTTTATCGAAATTATCCTGATCTTCATCTTGATGTACCCAACACAAATGCTACATGGATTTTAGTCAGCTGTACTCCCCACCACTTCTGCACATACCCTTTCACACACCGAGGAGCAGCGACTGATGCAAGTCGATCTAACCTAGAACAATGTATAATTACCTAGTGATTCGCTGGACCTGAATGGCAAGATACCTAGCATGCACATGGAAAGTGAGAGTAAGAATAAAATAATATTCTCCCTCAGATCCAATGAAAGTGTCATGGCTTTAGTTCAGCTTTAGTTCAAATTTGAACTAAAGCCACGACGCCTTTTTTGGATCGGAGGGAGTACCATTTACTGATACGATTATGATTGTGCGCAACAAATTGCCTGATTCCAAGAGATCATAGTTAAGCATCATATATTTATTAACAGTGAAAGTCTTAATTAAAGGATACAAAGAGTGTAGCCTTATCTTAAATAAATAAAACGTCTTTGTACGATAAGATTCTTACTTCAGCGTGGAAACAGTCGGTCCAGAAGAGCTATAGATCAGTTCCATATATTAGATTGCAGAAGAAAATGCACCATGAGACATATTGTACTGCAAAAAAGGGAGACTAAAATACTTGAAAACTTCGAGGATTCTACACCAGTACACCGTGAACCATAATATTTGAAGCTTGTGAAACGAACAAAAAACAGACTAACAATGTACATACAACTGTATGTAAAATATTTTACTGTGATGAATGTCAGGATGGGCGAAGGTGAACCAATAACACATAAGAAACTTCTGTGCTGCGGTCGAAGAAAATTACAACAGCGGACCAATGGCACTTATTTACCTTCAGCTGTCGATTTTCAAAAAGAGTCTGCTCACCAAATATAAGCTGAATCTCTAATTTCAGTATCTTATGAAAGCATGAAACCAACTCTATAATTCACCAAATTTTATATTATTCATACGTTGATAACTGTACAACGCGTTATACTCCATGGTGACCAAGGAAAGCTATATACCTTATTGTCACTCCTTTATGTTTAAAAACGGCTAGATATGTACTTCAAAACCAGAAGCGGTAGAGAGACTACAGAAACACAGATCATTCCAACCTGACCTGTTTTAACAAGAAGTATTAACTTTGATAAAGTGCAAATGAAAACTGAATCTGCAATCCCATTTCATTTGTTCTTTTTTATTTTTTGGCAAATGGAAAGTCCATTTCATCCTAATACTATGAAGAAAAATGCCAGTGTCAGAAAATGTCAATATATGTGATATGAACCTTCTAGCAATCCATAATACCAAACATTATAATTTGTAGACAGCAACCTGCAACTTTGCCTCTTCCATCCTCAGACGACAATTTCAAATCAGGAGTTGGTGGCCACTCATTAAATTTTGACTTGAACGGTACTGTTTCGTATCCCTCAATCATTTTCATAAAATGTGATTTTGTTCGGGTACCATCAGTGAGCAATATGTGATCAATAGTAAAGCATACTAAGCATGCAGAAACACAAGATATAAACCATGAGCATGCTTTGATTGTAGGATTAGGAAACTGTTTCTAGAGAATGCTATATGATATTTCACCAAGATAGTACTTCTTCTAAAATCATCTGAATATATAATGTATTATTTTTTCTTTCCGAGACCGACACAAGTAAACATTCCGCAAGAACATGTATTTGTTCATGCACCCAGATTGCTCCAGAATATTATCATACTTCTCTACAAGATTATATTTGACTAATAGGAATCAATTTGATGTGTTCTAATATGTGGTAGCAAGTGAGAATATTCATATTCAAAAACTGGCAACAACTCTCAAAGCGAAATGCACCCAAACATCGTTTGTATCAAGAAAATCATGTGTCGACGATTTAAAATCAATAGGCTCTAGCTGTCCTTCAAAACTGAGAAGTCATAAAAAATGCTACCCAGCTCGACATTTTCAAGAGTTAATATATCTCATAGTCATGGTTGAAATCATGCTGATAGCAAATTACTAATATTGACTACTGATGATATTGCGCTATGGATAGTTAATGTTAATCAATTACCATTGCAATTTGGCCGCAGCTTCCATGTCTTCCCGAGTCTGCTCTAAATGTATCTTCCTCAGAAGAGGAGCAACGCCCTCAAACAAAGCCCGAAAATCACCAGCTTCAGCCAGTAAAACAATGCAACTTTAACCTCTCGCAATCCAAATCACAAATGACATAACTCTGCCAATGTGGACAATCACAACACATAAAAACATAAGGCAAAAACAACTATACAGGTAGAAGAGCAGCTAACATTGAAGCACCCAAAAGAAAATCATACTTAGATGCACCCACGTCAAGGAAAAACGAGATTACCTCAGGCTAGGTTGAATGGTAGTGCAGTATTGGAGCGTGCTCACCGAAGAAGCCAAGTCTTCCATCGGGACAAGGGACTGCAGTAACAGCAGCACAAACCCACAATACAATCACAAAAACTGCAAGCACACATCCACCGAAAAACTGAAACTTGTGTGCATGGATGAAGCCGAGAGGGCACCTAATTCTCTTCACGCAACGAGAGAAGATCAAATTTTTAAACGGAGAACAGATAATCTGGGCAAGAAATTCTGCCGAACAGCTCAACTACAGCAGAAAACTGGGAAGTGATGCGCTCACCTCAGAGATCTAATACTCGACATTACGGATCTAGATTATCGCTGGGCTAATTGATGAGAACAAAGGAAGAAACGTGTCGCGGTGTGCGCTCCTGTGGTCATTACTTGAAGAAGTAGCAGGGGAAGGAGATGAGGATGTGGTGCTGAGAGAGAGGATGGGAAGGAGAGAGACGACCTTCATGGACCGGGACAAATCAATCCATCGTCTGCCGCGTCGTCGTCGACTAAGCCGCTCCTCCTGCACGGGCAACCCTTCTACTGCCGCTTCCATGGGGTCCGCCTCGCGCAATGGAGAGGAGCCCTAGTGCGGTGGATTTAGGGAGCGGCGGTGGAGCTGCAAGAGGGGGTGCGGGGAGTGGGGTTGGGGGAGATGGAACGAGAGAGAGGTCGCGTGTGCGAGTTTCCTTTCTATCGCTATCAACTTCCTCCCTCCAATTGGCTACTGCGAACACCAAGATCTGTGCCGACGTGGACAAAAAGGACAAAGTGAACCTCTCATCCAATTGGCCAGCACGAACCTCTCTCGCCATTGGCCACCACGCACAGTGCCGATGTGATGATGTGGTCTGCGCGAGAGGCCGCCCTTGTAGTGACGCTTATTGTGTTTGATTATTTCTTCAGATTTTCACGCTCGCTGGCCAGGACCCTCCACCGCTTCAACATTATTGTAAACTTTGTGATTTATTTGAAACGGTTAAGCATGTTTTTCAAGTTATTTTCACTGGTTTCTGCTACAAGGTAGTGAGAATAGACCGAGGAGGTGAAGCCTATGAGCATCTGGCTTAGCATAGGTACACCCCCACCACCACGTCGCCTTCCTCCGCACCTCACGCCACGCGACCCATTCCAACCGCAATGGCTGGCTCCCGCTGGTCCGGGCGGGCCAATAGCTCCTGTGCGACGTATTTCATGTGAATTTAGAAGGAGTGCGACGTTGTTCGGGCGAATGGTTGTGGTGCGACACATTTGAGGGTGTAAATAGCTCAGGGCCACATGGGGTGTTAAATGGTGTTAAATTGATCATCAACCAAGGCCATTTATGTTAAGACATGTGGGTCCAACTTAGTTAACACTGCATCGGGTCAAAACAGCTGACCTTGCCCAGCCGCCCGACCGTGCCCCTCACTCCCACTCTGTCCCCCCCCCCCTTCTTCTCCGGCGGCGGCGGAGCCCTTGTTCTCACAAAATGGTGAGTGAATTCGAACCCTAGTCCCGTTCCCTTCTCGGGCCTGTTGATCTCAGCTTGTTTCCTGTGTTTTCGCTTGTTGAATCGATATGTTGTGAGGGGAGCCCGTGGGCATATTGAGATGGAACCACCAGATTCAACTTCGAATGGGTAATGTGCCTCTCTCCGATCCAATTTTGAATGCAATTAGGGCCTCATCTGCTCTTTCTCACGGGCGCCCCTTTCTCACACTGTCCGCCACTGACAGAGGGGATGCTGCCGCTCGGACCTTCGAATTGACGATCAATTTCTTTCCATCGAAAGCAAAATTAGTTGATGGTAGCATACAGAACATTGAGAGAGACACAATCATTAAATGGGAGGTTGAGTTTACAGAGATTGATCCACAAGTTCTACAGAACATGGGAGAGAAGGCAGTGAAGAAATGGGTGAAAAAAATTGGGGAGAATATTGTTTGGGGTCCAGAGCAAGAAGTATCAGTGTTGCGGTTTGATGATTGGAAAGGAGAGTATGTCAGAATAGAAGATGGTGAACAGATTGTTGAAGAAATTGATCGGAAAAACGGCTGGACAAGAAAACGGGCTAATTTTGTTGCTGAGCTCGTTGATCTGAATATTTTTTCAAAGGTTGGATATGTACCATCACACTTGGCTGCGCAAATGGTAGATGATGATTGGGCTTCACAGAGGCCATTGATTCCCATGTTTACTGAACTCCAAGTAATAGCCGAAGAGGGACAAGTGGCTAGAACTGAAACTGCAGCTACTGTTGATTGGAATGCAGTTGAATTAGATGAGCCTACTGATTTGGTCATTGCACCAATGCCTAACATTGAGATGGCCAAACTTTTTGGCATTCCAGTCGATGGCAGAGATAAGGAGAGTGGTGAATCTTTGTTTGCCTGCTAATGCTGATGAAGATTTAGATGGACAGTTGATGGAACAAGCTGCAGATGATGTAGATGATGCACATGATGGTGAGCTGGTGCATGTGTATGACAAGGAAAACTCTGTCATTGAAGTGGGGAAGTTGTGGCCAAACATGGATGAATTTAGGATGTGTTTCAAGACTTATGCAGTAAAACATGAGTTTGATGCCAAGACTGTTTGGACTGATAGAAAGAAGTTTTATGCAAGGTGCAGAGGATTTGATGGTAGTGTCAAGCCTTGCAAGTGGTACATATCTTCTAGACTGCAACCTGATGGAAGTACTGTCAGGGTTAACCAAATCCCTAATCAACATACTTGTATTACAAGTTCACAGAGAGTATCAACCATGACATCACAACTTTGGGTTGCAGAAAAGATCACCCAAATTTTAGCCAAAACACCAAACACTACTGCAAAGAAAC
The DNA here is from genome assembly GCA_039707655.1 of Elymus sibiricus. NCBI lineage: Eukaryota > Viridiplantae > Streptophyta > Magnoliopsida > Poales > Poaceae > Elymus > Elymus sibiricus. Next base: position 68,557,390 of record CM077675.1, read on the forward strand.
TCAAAGTAGACTTGGAAAAGATGTACCCCATTAAACTAAAATATACCACAATGTGGAAGGCAAAACAAAGGGAAATGAAAATTTTATATGGTGATTGGGCCATATAAACATTTAGGATGCTTTACAACTTCAAAGCAGAGGTGGAGAAGAGGTCACCTGGCAGTGTGATACGTCTCCAACGTATCTATAATTTTTGGTTATTCCATGCTGTTACATTATCATTCTTGGATGTTTTACAATCACTTTATAGAAACTTTATATCATTTTTTGGGACTAACCAATTGACATAGTGCCAAAGTACCAGTTGTTGTTTTTGCTTGTTTTTTACTTCGTAGAATATCAGTACCAAACGCAGTCCAATCGCGATGAAACTTTTTGGAGATTTTTTGGACCAGAAGACACCCAGTGGGCTAAAGAAGGACCAGAGAGGTGGGCTGTGGAGAGCACAACCCACCAGGGTGCGCCAGGGGGCCCCCAGCGTGCCCTGATGGGTTGTGCCCTCCACGGGGCCCCTCTCCACCGCCTCTAACGCCTACAAATACCCAAATATTCAGAAAACCGTAGGGGAGTCGACAAAAAACACATTCAGCCGCCGCAAGTTCCAGAACCTCGAGATCCAATCTAACACCATCACGGAGGGGTTCATCTTCTTCATAGGTGCCTCTCCGATGATGCGTGAATAGTCCACCATAGACCTACGGGTCCGTAGGCAGTAGCTAGATGGCTTCTTCTCTCTCTTTTGATTCTCAATACAATGGTCTCTTGGAGATCTATTTGATGTAAACTTTTGCGGTGTGTTTGTTGGGATCCGATGAATTTTGAGTTCATGATCAGTTTCTATCCATGAATATTATTTGAGTCTTCTTTGATCTCTTATATGCATGATTACTTATAGCCTCGTATTTCTTCTTCGAATCTTTGGTTTAGTTAGGCCGACTAGATTGATTTTTCTTGCCATGGGAAGAGGTGATTTGTGATGGGTTCGATCTTGCGGTGACCTTTCCTAGTGACAGAAGGGGCAGCAAGGCACACATGTATCGTTGCCATTAAGGATAACAAGATGGGGTCTATTCCTACATGAATAGATCTTGTCTATATCATGTCATCGTTCTTATTGCATTACTCTGTTTTTCCATGAACTTAATACACTACATGCATGCTGGATAGCGGTCGATGTGTTGAGTAATATTGGTAGATGCAGGCAGGAGTCGGTCTACTTATCTTGGACGTGATGCCTATATAATTATCATCGCATTGGATATCGTCATGATTATTTGATCTTCTATCAATTGCCCAATAGTAATTTGTTCACCCACCGTGTGCTATACTGATGAGAGAAGCCACTAGTGAATCCTACGGCCCCCGGGTCTACTTTTCCAACATATTGCTTTCCGATCTATCTTTTCGCCTCTTTTGTTTTCAGATATATTATTCTAAAAAAACCAAAAATATATTGCTACACTTTTTATTTACTCTTTTTATTTTGTGTTCTTGAGAGATCTATCTCTCCAATCTATCATTACCTAATCTATCTTTTTACCGTAGAGGGATTCACAACCTCTCTTTCGCGTCGGGTTGCAAGTATTTGTTATTTGTGTGCAGGTGCTGCTTATTAGGTGGTGGTGATCCTCCTACTGGTTCAATACCTTGGTTTCATAACTGAGGGAAATACATACCGTCGCTGTGTTGCATCATCCCTTCCTCTTTGGGGAAAAACCGACGCAGTCTCAAGCCACGTCACAGTGTTGTGGAGATAGATATTGAGGTATCGGTCGAAGGTGAAGTCAGGTTCTCCAAGTTTTTTATGGCTTTGAAGCCTTGCATCGATGGCTTCAAGTCAGGGTGCCGTCCATATTTGAGCATAGAATCATCTTTTTTTGACAGGCAAGTGGAATTGTCAGTTGGCAGCATGCAATGCTCTAGATGGACACAACTGGATGTTCCCTTTTGTTGTTGGCTTGTTTCAGTCAAAAACAGAGGCTTCATGGACATTGTTCATGACGCGGTTGAAAAGATGCCTAGGGCTAGTGTCACCTTTGGCTATACACACAGATGCATGTAAAGGGCTGGAAAATGCAGTGAAAATTGTTTTCCCACATGCTGAGCAGAGGGAGTGCTTCGGCCATTTGTGGATGAATTTGATCAAAAAAATTAGAGGAGAAGAATTTGGGCGCATGTGGCCAGCAGCAAGATCTTACACTAGACAGACACACACATATCATCTTGATAAGATAATGGCAGCATGCAACGAGTTTGGTCCATGGCTGAACACCTACCATTCTTTGTTATGGTATAGGTCAGGATTCAACACTGCCATCAAGTGTGATCACATCAACAACAATTTGGCAGAAAGTTTCAACAACAAGGTGAAGCAGTTAAAAGATTTGCCTGTGCATGACATGGTTGACCAAATCAGGATCATGCTTATGCGGTTGTGGGAATTGAGAAGAAGGATAGGTGATTGTCTGCTAGGTGATAAGCTTCCAGCAGTGGTACAACAGGTGGTCAACAGGAGCAGAAGTCTTTCACATTTGTCTGTTGAAAAATCTTCACTTTCGGATGCTGAAGTTAGAGATAACAAAACTGGAAGGAGGCATGTTGTTAACACTCAACTGCATGATTGCACTTGCCTCGAGTGGCAACACACTGGTAAACCATGTGAGCATGCCATTCTTTTCTTAGCATCCCAACCGAAGATAAACATGCACCCATATTTGCATGAATATTATTCGGTAGCAAAATTCAAAGCTGCATATGCTACTCCAATTCCAGCACTTACAGATCAGTCTCAGTGACCTGAAGTGGAGATTGAATTTTCCATGTGTCCTCCCTTGACGAAAAGAAAGGCTGGCAGGCCTAAACAGAGTAGTTTCAAGGCATGGTTTGAGAAAGGTGGGAGTAGTAAGAAGGGAAAGAAAGATGGAAAACCAAAAAGGGCCCAAAAAGGTAACAAAAACATATGCAAGTTGTGCCAGGAACTTAGGCACAGAGTGGGATCTGTCAAATGCTGTTACACTCCTGAAAAGCCAAAGTATGTTCTTGTTTATTTGTGTGTGTTTTGATTTGGTGCTTTTTTCCAATTACTATATCTATGACATTTTTTCCAATGGCCAGGAGGAAGCATGCAAGTCAACCCCTTGTTGTTGAAGAGTGTTGGCCAACGAAAAAAGCAAGAGTCAATGGCTGCAGAAAGAAGAGGAGTGTGCCAGAGTCTGAGCGTGTCGATGTGCAGAGTGAAGAAAATCCTGCTGCAGTCAACATTCAGACTGAAGAAACTGCTCTCGAGGTTGAAACTAAACCTGAGCGTGTCGAGGTTCAGACTGAAGAAACTCATGTCGAGGTGCACACCGAAGAAACTGAAACTGCAGTCCACATTCAGACTGAAGAAACTGCTCTCGAGGTTGAAACTGAACCTGAGCGTGTCGAGGTTCAGACTGAAGAAACTCATGTCGAGGTGCACACCGAAGAAACTGAAACTGCAGTCAACATTCAGACTGAAGACACTGCTCTCGAGGGTGAAACTGAAAAATTGAATCACTTGTGTATGCTGACGAGGTGTTGAAACCAGTGAAGAAAACAAAGATGATCAGTGAACTTGTGTGTGTAGTAGAACCAAAAATAAGAAGTGCTAAGGCGAAGAAGGGCACACGGCGTGGTAGGAAGAGGTAGAACAGAGAACTGTTTGAAAATTTGTGTCATGCAATAATATTTGTAACTTGGTGCGTACTGGTACGCACTATGTATCCCCGTATTTCAATTCGAACTTGTTTGGTCATTATGTTAAATTCAAATTTGGGCTCAAATTTGAATTAGGGTTGGGGTATTGATGTTTCAATGCTATCTCAAGTCCCTCAACTCAGATATGTTTGTTAGCTGATCAATCCGAGCCCTTTTGCTAAGTTAAACTCATAGTCATGAAAAGTGTGTTTCAAATGACCTCTAAAGGTAGGGTAAACGGCCTCATTTCTAAGCAAGTTTTTTTGCAACTTGTCTAAATCCGCCAAATAAATTTTCTACACATCTATTCTACCTATATAGTGTAAATCTAAAGTCTCACAATTTATTGAATTAATATTATTTTCTTTTCTTTTCTTTTTGAAAAAACAAGGTTTAATAGAAAATCATATATAAAACAAGTTTAAAACATGAAAATGAGAAAGTAAGTTCAGATCTTTCTTAGTCACTCCAAAATGAAGCTTTGGTGAGGTTTTGACACTTTTCATTTTTAAAAACCCACCTACTCTCGGGCACCCTGTGCTCTCTCCCTTGAAATCCATACCACATTGTTCGAGGAATGACAATTGAGTGAAGGATTTTTCGTAAAAATGTATGTAAACCATATTTATAAATTTTTCTCGTTACTATACGACATAAGAAGACTATGTGCACAAGTTTTATATTTTTTTGTTTTTTTTGAATTAGTTATATGCTCAACCCTAGTCACATAAACCCTCTCAAAACCCCTCAAAACCCCGCACACTCCCGGGTCGTCGATCGTTGTGCGTGGATGGTTGAGATCAGGTGCTAGGGTTAGCTACAGTGTCCATCGATCTGCATGAGACGCGGTGATTGGCTGAATAAGTGGGGTTTGGATCAGCATCTCTCATTGGGGCAACAGGACCGTTCATTTAAATCCCACGGCACGAGTTGACGCGGTGCATGGAGCAAGCTTACGCAACACCCTTTCCATCGTTGCATGCATGCCCACCCCCAGCACCTGCGCCCCTTGCAGCATGCATGCCCACTCGCAGCGCCCGTGCCCGCCCGTTGCATGCATGCCCACTTGCCCACGCGGCACCGCCCTGCTCCGCCGCGCCCTCGACGTAGCCCTGCTCCGCCACCCCTCTCGACGTAAACTGTCGTACGCCTACCATTACCACCGATGCAGCGTCGCATCAAGGCGTGCATGACCACGATGCAGCGGGCAGACCCCGATGTAGAGACGCCCAAAAAACCAACGGCCAACCCCCTCTTCGCATCGATGCATTAAGCCGTGCATGGCGGTGTGCTCCTCTTTCCACGACACAATACTGGCATAATCCATTACTATCACATTTCCCACCGGGCCAACCCCCTCTTCGCATCGATGCATTAAGCCATTACTGTCACGTTTCCCACCGGGCACTTTCCCACCACGATGAAGGGTAACACGTTTTACACCGGGCACTTTCCCACCACGATGAAGGGCAAACGGCGTCATGGAGCCCCCTATTTAACCCCACCTCTTCTACCTCTAACCATCCCACCCTCTCTCCCCTCTCAATCCCCAAACTCCACACTCGCATCTCAGATCCATGCCACGCCCCACCCCACCGACACCATGCAGTACGTCGGGCCAACCTTCCTCGTGCCGAACATCGTGCCGGAGAGGGAGTACCCCACCGGGGTCATGGTCGAGAACGAGCTCCGGGTGTGGGCAATCTCGAGGTGGAGGGGTCTAATGGAGTTTGCGACCGTGTTCATTAGGGCCGGTTACCGTCACTTACCTCCCAGCTCTCCACTCATGTTCAACATCAGGGAGGCTCGCATTGGAGGAACTGGCCTCATCGTCCGCTACACCAATCCCTTTGATGCCTACCATCTCCTTGGCCGGTCCTTCTTCTGTGGATGCGAGTTCATCGCGTTCTCAACATACAACATCTTCAGCCAGCTCGACTACATCTTCCCCACCCCGGGCCACATGCACTCTCTCGTCCTCCCCAACCCACCGGAAGATGAGGAGTGGAGACGTCTCCATGTCAGCCCCCCCATGGTTGATGGTGTGCAAGCTATGGCTATGTTCTATCCTATCCATGTAGTGAGAGCCCAAGTTATAAGGGCTGATAATTATTAGTAATGAGTTGTAAGCGGGGCCGTGAAGTTCTTAGTTGTGAGAGCCCAAGTTATAAGGGGCGGTGATGTTCGTGCTACTATATATCTATGTTATGTTCGTGCTAATATATGTATGTTTCGTTCAAGTAATAGTGTGCTTTTTCTCCTTGCATTTTTTGATATGTTTCATATGTTGTTAAGGAGGCTGAGAAGTTCTAATTTTTATGTATTTATGATTCATTCAAGTAACACCACATGGAACAACATTTTTGTAGGAGTAACAAATATTTCCATGAACCATTCTACACTTAACAGAAGTACTATTTTTCAAAAGTTAAAAGAAGAAAAGTTTCTGTTTGAGTTAAGACAAGTAAAACAATTAAAACGTGTGCTAACTCTTTGTATTTTGCCGCATTTTTATTTACATTGTTCCATGAACAAAAATTTGGCCAAAGTAAAAACAAGTAAAGAAGTATATGTGTGTTAGAGGTTTATTTGCCGAAGCAACATTTTGTTTAGAGGTTTTAGTCGAAACATTTTTCGCTAAACATGGGTGCCTCTATGCTATAAAAAAGGGTTGTTGCCCCTACGTACGCGGGGGGGGGGGGCTGGTTTCTCTTTGGGCCTGGTTATTTTCTCACGGCCCAACATCTATTCGGAAGCCCAGCTTTATTTTTTACTACAAACTGAATTTGGGTGTGCACTCTGTTAACTGAAGAGCAAAAACAGGGGCATGAACACTGAATAATTTTCCAAAATGCTGTTTCGATTCAGTTATATGAACTTGGCATGGCGCACAGATCGCGTCCTCTGCCCTGACAGGCCTAAATGCCCACTCTAATGACGGATGAACAACCAGTAAAAGAAAAACAGCGCAATGATAAGACAATAGAACCCCCCTGCCATGATATTTGCTTGCTTTTGCAAATCGTTCATCTGCATTAGATGTTTCTTGATCTTCTTCAGTTCCTCGTTCAGTTCGGACTCCCGGTGTAGTTCAGCATACCTCGCCATCGGCAGGACTCTGCCCGCCCCTCTCTCCGAGCTCCCCAAATTCTCCACGGTAATCGGCGGCACCCCGCCCAAGTTGAGCTCCTAGGTTGCGGCTCCACTCGAATCAATATAGCCCTCAAACTGAATCCTCTCAATATAATCATCCATCCACTCGAAATGGGTACATTTCTTCAGGATCTGAAAACAACAACATGAACCCTAAATTCCAAATTCGACGAGAAAAAATGAAATATGGAGAAATCAGAGCAAACGGCAGCCAAAGAACGGGCTAAGAATTGAGATCTAACCTTGCCACCCCTTCCTGCCATTGTTTTGCTCAAGCATTTGACAAATTCGTGCCCAAGATAGCCATTGTCATCAGTCTTACTGACCCACCGTTTAAGAGGCTCTGGGCATGGGCAGTCAGGGCACCTTGTGAGCGGCACTGAACCATACTGTCGCCATTTTGAGTGTGTGGCGGAGGAGGTAGACATCTGCGCTAGGTCGTCGGAGAAGAGAAAGATTGGGGAAAGGGGAAGCAATGGACGGCGGCGGGCGGATGGGCACGGGCGCTCGTCTCTTCTAGCTACGAACAGGTGGGTCCCGCGCCTACGTGGACAAGTGGTGGGTCCCGCGCTTACGTGGATAAGTGGTGGGTCCAACCCCTAACAGCTAACGAGGGCATCAGTTGAGTTTAAGGGCCATGTCGTGCCTGGCTATTTACGTTATCAATTGTGTCGCACCACACCCATTCGCTCAAACAACGTAGCACTCTTTCCAATTCACATGAAATACGTCGCACAGGAGCTATTGGCCTGGTCCGGGTAGGGCTGCAGCGTGCCCTAGCGGAACTACGCTGCCAGCTCCGGTCATTTTCACCAACCACCCCCCCACCCCACCCGCCGGCAGGTGATCCCACACCTCCCGGTCCAGCATGTGATGCGGCGTTCCTTGTTCCGTGCCACCCCCCCCCCCCCCCCCCGGGCGGCACGGCTCTGTCGGCCGATGCTGCATCAGTTGGGTTGGGCGCATGCCCGTGGCCGGTTGCAGAGGTGCACGCAGCTAGGGGTCCCCATTCACCGGCATCTCTTCCTCCCGCATGACTCAAGGTGGCGGCTCTCACGCGGCGGTGGTGAGCTTCTAGTAGTTGTGGCAGACACGGGGCGCCTCACGACGGGTCCTTGCTAGCACTGCTCCGGCCCCGGCGGCCCTGAACCCGTGTTCTTCGGTGTCCAAGGCTTGCTGACATTTCACTTCCGGGCGACTACGGTCTCGGCGACGAGTAGCTGTGTCCCTTCCAGGTAGCCTGGTTCGCCGATGTTTCGATGGCTACGGCAACAGCAACTCGTACCTGCGCCTTCTAGTCATAGCTTGACGGCGTTGGCAGTCGTTGTCGCCTCCCCTAGGGTGTGGTCTTTGCTTCATCGCCGGTCATACCCTGCAGACCCCAAAACGTCCCCCTTTGGCTCGATCCTTTGGTCGTGGGTTTGAAGGCAGTGCGAACCTCCTGCGGCAGGTGCAACCCCAGCAACCCGACCAGCGCCGGCTTCCTCATCCACGATTCCATTACCGGTGGCTATGGGATTGCTTAGGCACAGGCCAGGGAGAAACCCCTGCTCGGCTTGCCCGTGATTGCAGCACAGGCGCTTGCGGGTGTCGTTTTCCTTCTTGAAGACGCTGCCACGGCCTTCAGTTGTGCCTCTCTTCAAGCTCAGGGGAAACCCTAGGTCTGGCTCCTCCGGACCGGCTGGCGACGACGTCTCGGTATCGTCTTCCTTCTTGAAGGTGCTATCTTGCTCGCTCGCGGTGTGCTTGGCGATTGGCTTGGTTATGTGTTTTCCTACTTTTGGTTTTGGCTTGGTTGGTTTTAGCTGTGTTTGTTTCTTCTGTTCGGGTTGAGCATCCCTTGTTTCTCTGCTCTGGGGACCATGTTCTCGCCTGTCTACATTCGTGTCATGTGTTATATCAGTCACTGTACTCCTTATATTCCTTCTATCTTTTTTTTTGCGCAATTATATTCCTTCTATCAATGAAATGATACAAGGTTTGCGTATTCGCGGAAAAATGAACTAACAGTAGTTGCTACTGATCCAAGTAGAGTCACCCTTCATCTCCTAGTGCACCTCAAAGAATAGCTTGTGCTGTAAGGGTTCCATCGACGGTGCTCCGCATGCCCGGAGCCTTACGCTTTTGCCTCGTCCTTCGCTTCGTTGCATCTAGTTCTAGGAGACACCGACCTCCGTGGCCAATCGATTGAACGAAAGTGCCGCATGTGACCATATAAGTAATGTTTTACTAGAGTCACTTAATAAGTTTTATCGCAGCTTGTGATGTTCTTGGATTGCATAATTTGAATATGCAAATCATATATTCATTTCAGTGGTATGTAGATTTTTTTTTTTTGAAAAGGCTTTAATATTTTTGTGGCTGAACCTGAAATACTGCATGTCCATAGAACTTCATTGCTTGTGATGTTCTAAGACGGCAGACAAAAATAGAAATATCATCAACGATGAAATATATGGTCTAATCGGTTAAGTCGCTGTCAGTCAGGGAACACGCTGAATTGTGGCGTGATTTCCGTTCCTCGCACTTGTCATAACCTTGTAAAACTCTTTTTTTAGGGGAGTCTTTCCTTTTTCATTCACTGTTTCAACAAAAAAATCGTGGAAGCTTAAATTTTACGTGTTTTAATAAGATGTGTGTCACCGAGATGTGCAAAGACTAGGTGATTGTTGTCATCTATGGTGTCTGTGTAAGAAAGTCAAACTAAACATAAAAGTAGCATAAGATGAAGACCAATTGAGTTTGTTCTTGGAACTAACTGTGTGTCTAGTATGTACGTAGCAAGTTTCATGTGACACATGGCAACGTATTATTACCATCATATATGTTAAACAGATATATAATGACATAGTAAAATATACTCTCTTTTTTGAGAAAACTTGTGCGAGGGTCGAGGGTTCCTGCATTTTATCAAGAAGAAGAGAGTTGATCCAGTTTATAAAAAACCGGACCCAAAAACCTAACATAGGTTAATCAAGGAGAACCGAATAAAAACCCAAAAAGACAAAAAAAAGGCACAAGAGTTTGTGATAGGGACAAGACAAATGCAGCATCAAGGGACATCGTCAGAGCCAGACACCAGAGCACCTTGTCCCAAAACAGCTTGCCAAGCTTCAGGTGGAACCAAACTGACCACCACTCGATAAGAGAAATCGTTAATATTGAATGACTCTTCAGCCTCAAAGCATCTTTTGCTAACATTATCGTGTGGAAAATAACATGAAAGGTTCAACTTCGACTTTCCTGTGATCCTCGCCAAAAAGCTCAACACCTCGATCACTTGGGATGAAAGTGGTTTTTTATACATGTCTAGGTATGATTTAATATTTTGATCAGGACCCTCCGCTTTGCTGATCTCTGGCAGCTCACGTAAATCCTCCAACAACCTATGTTCCGCGCGCTTGGATATCGGGATGTTGCACGCCTTGTTCTTCTTTTCCAGACGCCTGCTCCGTCGCCCACAATCCTTCTCCCCTTGCGAAGGCATCGGCGTCTCGACCAAAGGTTGTGGGAGCGAACAAGTAATCTTGCTGGGAAAATCCTCCAGAGAGAATGGTGTTGCTTTATTTTGCGCCACCTTTGCAACAACACTGCAAACCACAGGCATAGGCTAAACATGAACGTTGGGCGCATTGAAATCAAGCCGCTCCTCTGGACCGAGCATCAAATATGCAAGGGAATGCACAACAAAAGGTGTGGAGTAACCTCTGGGGCGTGGTGTCCAGAACGTAACCTCCGAGAACAAAGGATCAACGGATTCATCACTCCCGACCAACGAGGCACCATGGGTCAACCACACACCATCGCCCCAAGCTGAGCAACCCACAGGACCGATGACGGCAGACAAGACCTAATGTGAAGCCACCAATGCTTCATCAAGAATAGGATCACTATGCCGAGGATCAATGTCCACCGGCCCCAGCCACAGCATAGCAGCAAGGAGATCCTACACGAGAGGAGTGCAAGGGAAGATGCAGCAGTTAGCAGGACGAGCAACTCAGCTGCAACGAGATCCTGCTCGACAGGAGCGTGAGCGCAAGGATGTCCATGGGACATCGCCAAAAGAGTCTCAGCTTACGACCGTGACCTGGAAGCAAGGTTGGCTGGCACGTCACGTTCGAGAGGACAGGATGGAGATGCCGACAAGGAGGGCTTCGACGAAGGGCATTGGCTTGCTAGATGAAAATCCTTGTAGCACTGCCAAAACTATAACGGCTCATGACAGTCCTTCGCACAATGCATTTGGCTGAGGCAACGTAAGCACTGCCCCTCTATCCACTTGAGGTAAGCAGCACGCTCAGCCGGGCTAACCCCCAGACGTGGGCTAACCATTGGTTATGGCTTCCGTGCCATAGTGGCGTAAGTAAGCTAGATGCGGGGGTGGTGACGAGGATGGAGGCCTTGAACGGGGGCGGAGGGAGTGTAAGGGGTCGGCACCGCCTGCGACGCAGGCGCGTGGGGCATGGGCGTGGCGAGAGACCTATGTCTTTCTTGTGAAGGCCCTCTGCTTTTCTGATGACTTATCCTAAAATATACTTTGGCCAAAAAGAAAAGGAAGGCATGTGTTGCAAGAGCAGCCACTTGAATTTCGGGATTTGTTTTGACCACTCATCACTTATAGTGAAATTAATTTAATCTGCATCTCTTGCCTCTAACCTAAACTGGATGGCTTATAGCTATGTTTGTCATAGTGGAGTGATTTCTAGCGTCTAAAAGTGAAATGATAGTCTTAAAGAGATGTGCAAAATTATTGTAGAAAAAGACATGGACATTGCTGTTGGAACTTTACATGCTCTACTTGTATGTCCACTACAGAAAAAGGGAATCGTGTCACTAATATCTATATACGAGCTTCATTATTTAATTTCATTTATTCAGTGAAACATTGCACGTAGTACAACCGTACGGTAGCAAACTAAACTATGCTATAAAAGGCACCAGCGGGCAGAGCATGAGGGGGCTTGAAAGAAGAAGCGATGAAGAGAGACAAGAGCTCGTCTTCACATTTCCACCTTCATCCAAATGGTGACGACCCCATGTCATGAGCTTGAGAAGCATGGGGAACTCACTGGGAACTTGGCAGCTATGAGGCTAGGGTCGACGAGCTTGATGTGAAGGGCGTGGTGCATGTGGTCCCTGCTTCTTCGGCTCGGGCCTTCACCCTTCCCTTCATGCAGCGATGATTGTAGTCCTTGGAGACGGAGGTTGCATGCAGTATGCCGCAATGATGTCCTGATTTGGCTTGGCTGCCTGGATCCAGTCCAATTTTAGGCATGTTCTCTGCATCTCATTAGCCAAGCAAAATCGCCGAGGACTCCATGTACACATCTTCCCACTTGTACATGTTACGGTTGTTGTTTGTTCTGGGCCAGGGGATCGCATAGCTCGGAAGGCACCTGGTCAAATCGCACATGTCTACACGGTCATTCATTTTGCCCACGAAGTACTCCAGGTTATTTGATTCCGTTATTGGTGATGTCATGATGTACTGATCTTAACCAGCATCTGTAGTCATCCCTTCATTTAATCAAGCTGCACACGACTAGCTAATCCCAAGTAACATTTTCATGTGTGAAACAACCATTGCTCACTAACTTGAATTGTGCAGGACTTCAACATTCCACCCTGGACAACTTAGACCATGTAGAAGAAGAGGAGCTTGTTTAATGAGGTTTACTTTATTTTGAATGTTACCTAACCATTAATTGTACCTCTAAGTTACTCTGTACTTCGTGTTCTGTAATTTGCAACACGCATAGAGTCCTCTATGCACCATTTCTGAACTCCCACATGTAGCGCTCTTCAATATTGTAATTAACGCGGCCTGTGACATGACTCTGAAACATCATGCTACATTCTTACGTCAATTCCTATTTGTGTTGTGTTTGTCAGATAACTCCAAATCTTTACTGTAGAGTATGTACTTATGTTAGCAACCTAACAATCTCTCTCTCTCTCCGTATTGTTCTGCAATGATTTGAGTCACAATAGCTATTACAATCTCTTGATACAGAAATTGCGGAATTGAGGAATGGAGATAGGCGAAGAAGAAATAATGGCCGCCGCCGGGTTAGAGAGCTCCTCTTTTTGTGCAATCTGTAAGTACTTGTTGTTGTGGATCCTCTACTCACACACCTTCCCGTGGACCTTTGGGTTGGGCTTCTTCTGTTTGGTGGGCTGAGCGACCAGCGAGGCAGCCGTGCTGTCAGGATGTGGGGTATGCATATCAGGGAGCCTGGTAACTTAACTATGATGATTGTATATGTGTATTAATTTGCCAATAATTCATCATATAAGGTCGATCAATAGATCATAGAGATGCGAGTTGTGGTTCACGTGATGTTTCCTCTTTCCCTTCAGAGGCGGAACCAAAGATGACCTCCTCCGGAACCAGCGCTCGCGCCACACGCTTTACATCTACTTGATGAGCACCCCCTTTGTTCGCGGCAGCATGTGGTACATGAATGATGTCATGACAACTAGCCATGCCGGGAAGAAGAAGAATATCCTGGCCCTCACGTGGCACAGACTCTTCAAAGCAATCAGTAGCCTATTGGTATCATATTTCGTAACAATAGAATATTAAGCGTAACAAAGCATAAAATATGTTTTTATATCATTTAATTTGGGAACATATTGCACATAAATGCTTATAGTACTTACACTAGTAGAAAACAGGGCATCAGTCCCGGTTCCACAGGGCCTTTAGTCCCAGTTCTGTAACCGGGATAAAACGATCGGGACTAATGCCCATCACTTTTAGTCCCAGTTGGCTTACAAACCGGGACTAAGGGAGCTCCACGTGGCCGCCGTGGGGCGCCTAGGCAGGAGGACCTTTAGTCCCGGTTGGTAACACCGACCGGGACTAAAAGGCAGCCACGCGTCAGCACCTGTCAGGCGCTGGGGTTTTTGTTTCTTTTTTTTTGAAAGGATGGGTTTTGGAGGGTTTAGGGGTTTCATATTGTGTTTCCCCTTTTCTTTTTGTGTTTACCATTTTTATTTTATGCTTTTCATTCAACTCGACGCTAGCTACTACATATAGCAATGAAGGAACCATTACACAACATCGTCATGATATATATATAGAGAGAAGTGACCGCTCTTTCTCCTGTTTGGTCGAACAATGCAACAAGTTTTCGTAAATCTATTCGACGCTATTACATATAGTACACGTTCATGCATATATACAATATAACATATCTTACGATCCTTTACCAAGATCGCATTTCATATCCCGATGGCATTCTCCGTCTTTAGGTATGAAATGCTCGACAAAGAATCCCGCCAATTTCTCTTGAATTGCTCGTATGCGATCAGTTGGTAGGAGTTCGTCCCGCTTCCGCCAGATCTAATTTAAAGAAGGGGGTCAATATATATATATATATATATATGACTGAAACTCAACACAATTGATGGTAATAAAATTAAAATGTGAATATTGTTTACGTACTTCAAATTGTTCTGGAGATATGCCCCGCTCAGAGGTCGAGTGGCGAATGAACTCGCAAACGTAGTATGCACATAAATTAGTGCCGGGTGCCTGCCACAAGCACTTTACAAGAATAGAGTTCAATCAAAATGATAATCAAGCATGATAATGGTATTGAAACTAGAATCAATGAGAGACGATGCGCGGTACTAGCTAGTAGCTAGTACTTAGTTTGGGGTGTGAAAATCGCAGCTCCTTTCTCCAGTCACCCCTAGCCTGGTTGGTAAACTTTTTCCAAACCCTGCACGACAAAGAAAATGATTACTTGATGTCAGGAAATGAACGAAAGTTGCCGATATGGTGCGATAATGATTTAACTTACTTCTGAAGCATTTCACTCATGTTCGTCCACTCCTTAGGATCTTTACGTCTCGAGTCCAAGACAAGTACTACTCCCTCGTCAGGCCGAATGGCTAGCAGAATAAAGTGGAAACTGCGCACACGCATAACTCATCAATTACACTTAACCTCGAGTAAGCAAAACAGAATGTGCACGTACAAGATAGTAACACTCACTGGAAGTTGTAAGGAAATAATATTTCCCTTCTGTTTTGTTGTCCAAGTAACACCCGTAGCAAGTTTTGCTCTATTTCACGGGGGCTTTGTTTTAACGTATGTTCATTTATGGTATTTGGGTTAATGAACCCAATGTCATAGATTTGTCGTTTTCTGCATTCGATGATCTTCAATCTGCATATAATATAGTGTGAGGATAATTATACATGCAATGAACGAGCTGAGCTAGAGACTTTACAGAAAAAATACTTACAGACAATAGGAACTGACGATAGTTTTATCGAGGTCCTTTTGATTGTATAACTGAAAAAATTCATCAAATTCAACGAACAACTCCTGGACTCCATTGAAGAAGTGCTCATCTTTAATTCCCACGAAGATATTGCCGGTCCCGTCCTTGCAGGCTTCCAAGTACCATTCATGCAATTGTTGCATCCTCGTTGGTAGACCCTTGAGCTCCTCACGTCTGACAAGAGGCTTTCCGTGCTCGTATCTTAAGGATGCTACTACCTCGGCCTTTTCGAACTGTACCGAATCGGGCAAGTAATCACCAAGAGTGATAGCAAGACCACCGGCCGCTATCTCCGGATCATTAGCGATATCGGTAAACACCTTGAGCAGGGGGCACGATTGGTTTTCTTGTTCGCCGAGCTGGGGAACTCTTTTCCCACTTCTTGCACCACTGCTACTTAAGCTTCCCGACCGCATCGCTTGATCAAATGTATTTTGAATACAACGGTCATAGTTTGATTGCGGCGGAGGCGGTGGTGGTCGCCTAAGGGTATCCAGAGTTCGCTTCGCTTTCACCGGATCTACTTTCTCCTTTGGAGGCGGACGTTTCGGTGCAAGCTGGCGTCTCACTTCTTCAACCACGAGCTCGTTGAGTTCCTCCTCAGTCCTCTCGTAGGGTAACTTGGGAGGAGCCTTGAGGCTTGGGCCAGCTCTGAATTTCTTCCCTGTTGTATTGCTGCTAGCCGCCGGAGCGGTGGTGGCTCTCTTCCGCCGTTGATGAGGTGGCGGAGGAGGTGGAGTCCGCTGACGCGGCGGAGACAGCTGAGGCGGAGGAGGATTCTGCTGAGGGGCCTCCTCTGTCGGAGTCCGCTGACGCGGCGGAGTCAGCTGAGGCGGCGGAGTCGGCTGACGCGTCGGAGACGACATAGGCAGCGGAGACGACTAACGCACCGGAAACGGTTGACGCACCGGAGACGCCTGACGCACCGGAGACGACTCAGGCACCGGGGCCTCCTCTGGCTGAGTCTGCTAAGGCGGCGTCCAGGTTGGAAGCAGGATGTTTTGCTTTCTCCATAGACAGGTAGTCCTTAAGGCATTTTCAAGAAGAGTCTCCCCTTCACCTGTAGCGTACTCAAGCTCCAGCCCCTCAAATCCGTCCATTATTTCATCCACCCCGACAATAGCAAAGCCAGCTGGAACCAGAGTGAAATGGAAAGTTGCATCAGGCCGAGGAGGTAAGACATAGCCGACCGCCGCCTTCAAGGTCAGGTTATGGAATTTCGCCATTAGCACACAATGTTCATTATCCGTGATACCATCCACGGGGTAGCGAGGCGCCGTGCTATCAGGCTGAACGAGCTCCATGGAAGCCGCGCTGCTTCTCCACTGAGATGATGGGGTAGCATCATGGGTAGTATCCAATGAAGGATCTTCGTGCCGCTGAGATGGTGGGCCGATAGCTCGCTGGCTGTCAAGTGCTTCTAGTTTCGCTAATATTTCATTGATCTTCTGCATTTCGCTTGCTTCCTCTTTCTTCTTTCTCTCTCGGCTTCTATAACCAGTGTTGTCGGGAAACCCATGCACCCACGGAACGGAGCCCGATGTGCCTCGTGTACGTCCAGGGTGTTCAGGATTCCCAAGGGCCATTGACAGCTCGTCCTTCTCTTTGTCGGGATGGAACCTCCCTTCCAGCGCTTTCTTGATTGCTTCCTCAAGCCTTGTGATGGGTGTTTGAAGTTGAGCTTTCGTCCAAACACACTTCCCTGATTCTGGGTCCAAAGTTCCCCCAACCCCGAAGAACCAAGTCCTTGCCCGATCTGGCCAGTGTAATGTCGCTGGTTCGACATTTTTAGCAAGCAGGTCTTTCTCAGTTTTGTCCCACGTAGGCCGGGCTTTGCTGTAGCCACCTGACCCCGTAACATGGCGATACTGCTTCTTTGCAGCATTTTGCTTATTTATATGTGACCTTTGCTTGGCCTTCTCCGATTTCTTGTAGGCAACAAATGCGGGCCAGTAATCTTTTATCTTCAAGTATTGACCGGTGAATTCTGGAGTCTCGGCTTTGTCGACAAACTTTGTGTTCAATAGTTTCTTCTAGTTCTTGAATAGTTCTGCCATCTTCTTAAGAGCAAACGCCTTGACCTATCCTCTGGCGGTAGGCTGAAATTTCTCAACAGCGAGTGCCAAAGATCATCTTTCAGTCTATCGTGGACATAAGGACCTTCAGGGTCCTTCTTCTTATTCCATTCTTGGATGCTGATCGGGACGCTGTCCCTAACAATAACTCCGCACTGATGTATAAATTTGTCCTTGGTCCGTTTGGGAGCAATCGGTTGGCCTTCTGGTGAGACTTCTTCGATCGTGAACCTTTCATCCGGGTCCAACCTTTTCTTCGGGCCTCGTCTCCTTACCGAAGTTTGGCTCGATCCGGAGGGCTAAAAGAAGAAAGAATCGTTAATATATGTACATACAAAACAATTAATGCATCTAGTCAGCAGAGGCTTAATTAATTAATTGATTAATACATATATATATATATACATATACATATATATATACCTCATCGGACTTTGAAACAGTTAAGGCTCCCTTCTCCATTCGATCACCGGAGTCGTCATGATCTCCTTCCTCCATCACCGGACCCGTCATGATCTCCTTCCTCCTCCATTGGATCACCGGAGCCGTCATCCTCTCTTCTATCACCATCGGTGTCGTTGAGAAACGACAAGATATCATCATCACCTCCGTCACGGATTATATCCCCCAACAACTCTTCTTTTTCTAAGTCTCTGTGAGTCATAGTTTCTGCACATAAAGCATTGACACTTCAAACTAGCTATCACATAAAGCAAAAAAGAAGTATATTTGTCACCAAAATACAACACTTGACAGAGTTTCCTCTATTTAAAAAATAGTTCTCTGTTTTCAAAAATCATTCCCTCCATATAGAAACTTGCGGACCCCCCCCCCCCTTCATGTCGAAGTTATCGGGGATATGTCGAATTCCCGAGAGAGTTAGGGGTGTTCTAACGCGGCACTACACGATATAGGTGAAGGGGGATAACATCCGGGAATGTTTTCCCGAAGTCTGCATTTTCGGACAGATGAAACAGAGGGGGACGGTTCTAGGTTCGCTATGCTAGCGGCTTGTGACAGACGAACGGAGGGCATATTCGGATTCGTCATATATAAATTATTTTCATCGTAGTTACGGTTAATTTCTTTGGAAAGTGAAGCTTCCCCTGAAAATTAAAGTTTTTCATTGCTGGTTTTGAAAAAATAAATATACTAACTAAAGACAATTTATACACATATATACATACATACATGAACATATATACATACATACATGAAAATAAAAAAAATTAAGAAAAAAAAACATACATACATACATGAACATAAAAAATAATATAATGCCATACATACATGAACATATACATACATACATGAACATACACACATACATGAACATACATACATACATGAACATACATACATACATACATGAACATAAAAAAATGCAATTAACAAATTGGGTTTTACAATTAAACTAACTATCAAATTAACAGGGTCGGGCCCATATGTCAGTGACCCATGGGTTAATTAACAGGGTGATTAGTGTTAAGCTAATCACCTGACGGTTGGGGCCCACCTGCAGGTGACACAGGTGGCGATGCTCGTCGCCGGCGACCTCTGGACGCGGCGGTGCCCACGCTAGGGACCACTGGAGCGGCGCCTGAGGCCACTAGGGCGTAGCCCGTGCTCGGCCGCATCTAAAGGGGGTCACGGGAGGCTGTGGGGTGACCGGAGCTGACGGCAGCAACGCCGGAGGCGGCGGCCGGAGCTCGGCCGAAGTGGCACACGACGCTAGGGGCCGCGGGAGGGAGAACTAAAGGCGGCTATGGCCTCCTGCGAGCTCCCTGAGCATGACGGAGGGCTCGGCGGCAAGCTTCGGGAGCTCTAGCCACGGCGGTGAGAAGGCCGGCGGCGAGGAGCTCACGGGCAAGGCGGCTAGCGGGGTTAGGAGAGGAGATCGGCGACGGGGCTAGGGGAAAAGAACCGGGGCCTCACCGCGGTTGCGAAGGCGTCGACGGCGTGGCCGGGGAGGTCCTCGTTGCTGCGAATCGACCGGAGAAGGCCGATGGTGCCGAGGGCGAAGGCGGCGGGGCAGGGCGCGGCAACGGCAACAGCGACGTAGGGGTAGGGCGACGGCGACGGCGACGTCGGGGCAGGGGAGCGGGGGACGGCAAAATTCGGCAGCTTGGCGGCGTCGAGGTGGTCGTCGGCGCCGTCGGGGGAGAGAAGAAACTGCAGATGGGATTGGAAAATTTTCTAAGTGCCGCTTATATACAGAGACCTTTAGTCCCGGTTGGTGGCTCCAACCGGGATTAATGGCCCCTCTTTAGTCCCGGTTGGAGCCACCAACCGGGACTAAAGGGTTGTGCTTCCCGCAGCCAAAAGTTTAGTCCCACCTCGCTAGTCGAGACGGGCTCGGAGTGGTTTATTAGCGCTGCTGCCGCTGCCCTCTCGAGCTCCTCTCTAATGCGGACAGTACATGCCTATCTCACGCCCTGTTGGGCCTGCTAGCACTGCGGGCCTGCATCCTGGCCCATTTCTAGGGTTTCTAGTCGTATGCAGGCCGTTGTGGCTAGTAGGCGGGCCTTTTTTTATTTTTTGCATATATTATGTTTTTAAATTTTTAATGTTATTTTTTGCATATGTTATTTTTAGTTATATAATTTTAGTTACATAAATTTTATATATTTTTAGTTGCATAAGTTTTTTTTTATTGATTCTTTTTAGTTGATTCCTTTTGCTATTAGAGTTTTATAAAAGCTTTTTAGTTTTCTATTAAAGCTTGTAACAAAATATACTTTATGAAAATTCTTTTTACTATTAAAGTTTTTAACAAATAAATACTTTGATAATTTTAGTTAATATTATTTTGATTCTTTTTAACAAAGGGATTTCATTTTTTTAACATATTTTAACTCCAGGCTTTTTCTGCATTCAATATGCACAATTCAAAGCCACATCATCAATTTTCAACCCTTTTCTGACTTCATTTGCCATTTTTCATGCGTTTCATGATTTATTTTGAGCTAAATGACCCTAAAATTAACAAGCACTGCAAATGAACTCTGAAAAGGTTGAAACTTGGCATGGTATCATAATTTCACCCACATAGCATGTGCTAAAAAGTTGAGAGGGTTACGGGAAAAACTGGATGCACTTCGTGTACAAACTGGACAATCTCGTTCGAAGTATAAGGGTTTCGGACGAAAACTCATCTACTACAAAGGAATTTCATTTTTTTAACATATTTTAACTCCAGACTTTTTCTGCATTCAATATGCACCATTCAAAGCCACATCATCAATTTTCAACCCTTTTCTGACTTCATTTACTATTTTTTATGCATTTCATGATTTATTTTCAGCTAAAATGACCCTGAATTTGAAAAGCACTGCAAATGAACCATGAAAAGGTTGAAACTTGGCATGGTATCATAATTTCACCCACATAGCATGTGCTAAAAAGTTGAGATGGTTACGGGAAAAACTGGATGCACTTCGTGTACAAACTGGACAATCTCGTTCGATGTATCAGGGTTTCGGACGAAAACACATCTACTACAAAGGGATTTCATTTTTTTAACATATTTTAACTCCAAACTTTTTCTGCATTCAATATGCACCATTCAAAGCCACATCATCAATTTTCAACCATTTTCTGACTTCATTTGCTATTTTTCATGCATTTCATGATTTATTTTGAGCTAAAATGACCCTGAATTTGAAAAGCACTGCAAATGAACTCTGAAAAGGTTGAAACTTGGCATGATATCATAATTTCACCCACATAGCATGTGCTAAAAAGTTGAGAGGGTTACGGGAAAAACTGGACGCACTTCGTGTACAAACTGGACAATCTCTTTCGAAGTATCAGGGTTTCGGACGAAAACTCATCTATTACAAAAGGGATTACATTTCTTGACATGTAACTGCAGTGATATTCTAGATCAAAGCCATCATCAGAATAGTTGTGGAGAGAAAGTCTTCACTTTTTCTTCGCGTGTGTCCCTTGCTTATTGCACCGTAACCATGGATAATCTTCATCGTTTAACAGGATGCTTGGGTCAGCCTTCACTTTGAAGGGAGGAATTTCATGAAACTTTTCATAATCTTCAGACATGTCTGTGTTGTCCTCCACTCTCACGATGTTTCTTTTCCCTGAAAGAACTATGTGTCGCTTTGGCTCATCGATTGATGTATTCGCTTCCTTATCTTTTTTTTCTCGGTTTGGTAGACATGTCCTTCACATAGAAAACCTGCGCCACATCATTGGCTAGGACAAATGGTTCGTCTGTGTACCCAAGATTGTTGAGATCCACTATTGTCATTCCGTACTGCGGGTCTAACTGTACCCCGCCTCCTGACAGATTGATCCATTTGCACCGAAACAAAGGGACCTTAAATTCATGTCCATAGTCAAGTTCACATATCTCCTCTATGTAACCATAATATGTGTCCTTTGCCCTATTGGTGATTGTTGCATCAAAGCGGACACCACTGTTTTGGTTGGTGCTCTTTTTATCTTGGGCGATCGTGTAAAATGTATTACCATTTATCGCGTACCCTTGGTAAGTCAATACAGTCGAAGATGGTGTCCTGGCCAACAAGTACAGGTCATCTCCAACAGTGTTGTTACGCATGAGATGCATTTGCAACCAACCGCCGAGAGTCCCGATGTGTGCACGCGTAATCCAGTCGTCAGACTGCTCCGGGTGTTTGTAGCGTAGAATATTCTTGTGTTCATTGATATACGGGGCCACCAAGGTAGAATTCTGTAGAACTATGTAGTGTGCTTGCGCCCAGGAATGCCCGTCCCTACATATTATTGAATCCGCTCCTAGCGTGCCTTTTCCACTCAGTCTCCCCTCATACCGCGATTTAGGGACACCAATCGGCTTAAGGTCAGGAAAAAAGTCAACACAAAACCCAATGACCTCCTCTGTTTGATGGCCCGTGGAGATGCTTCCTTCTGGCCTAACACGATTATGAACATATTTCTTCAAGACTACCATGAACCTCTCAAAGGGGAACATATTGTGCAGAAATACAGGACCCAGAATGGCAATCTCGTTGACTAGGTGAACTAGGACGTGCGTCATAATACTGAATAAGGATGATGGGAACAGCAACTCAAAGCTAACAAGGCATTGGACCAAATCATTCTGTAACCTTGGTAGGATTTCTGGATCGATTACCTTCTGAGAAATTGCATTGAGGAATGCACATAGCTTCACAATGGCTAATCGAACATTTTCTGGTAGAAGCCCCCTCAATGCAACCGGAAGCAGTTGCGTCATAATCACGTGGCAGTCATGAGACTTTAGGTTCTGGAATTTTTTCTCTGCCATGTTTATTATTCCCTTTATATTCGACGAGAAGCCAGACGGGACCTTGATACTGAGCAGGCATTCAAAGAAGATTTCCTTCTCCGCTTTGGTTAGAGCGTAGCTAGCAGGACCTTGATACTGCTTTGGATGCATGCCATCTTTTTCGTTCACACGTTGCTGGTCCTCCCGTGCCTCCGGTGTATCTTTTGTCTTCCCATACACGCCCAAGAAGCCTGGCACGTTCACGCAAACATTCTTCGTCACGTGCATCACGTCGATTGCAGAGCGGACCTCTAGGTCTTTCCAATAGGGTATGGCCCAAAATATAGATTTCTTCTTCCACATGGTTGCGTGTCCCTCAGCGTCATTCGGAACAGATTGTCCGCCAGGACCCTTTCCAAAGATTACTTGTAAATCCTTGACCATATCAAGTATATCATCACCAGTACGGAGGACGGGCTTCTTCTGGTGATCTGCCTCACCTTTGAAATGCTTGCCTTTCTTTCTTAAGGCATGCTTGGTCGGAAGAAATCGACGATGTCCCAGGTACACATTCTTCTTGCATTTGTCCAAATATATACTTTGGGTATCATCTAAACAGTGCGTGCATGCGTTGTATCCCTTGTTTGCCTGTCCTGAAAGGTTACTAAGAGCAGGCCAATCATTGATGGTTACAAACAACAACGCCCGTAGGTCAAATTCCTCTTGTTCATGCTCGTCCCACACACGTACACCTTTTCCATTCCACAGCTGTAAAAGCTCTTCAACTAATGGCCTTAGGTACACATCAATGTCGTTGCCGGGTTGCTTAGGGCCTTGGATGAGCACTGGCATCATAATGAACTTCCGCTTCATGCACAACCAAGGAGGAAGGTTATAGATACATAGAGTCACGGGCCATGTGCTATGCTTGCTGCTCTGCTCCCCAAAAGGATTAATGTCATCTGCACTTAAACCAAACCATACGTTGCTTGCGTCACCTGCAAAGTCCCCCCACTTTCTCTCGATTTTTCTCCACTACGACCCGTCAGCGAGTGCTCTCAATTTCCCGTCTTTCTTACGGTCTTCTTTGTGCCATCGCAACAACTTGGCATGCTCTTTGTTTCTGAACAGACGTTTCAACCGTGGTATTATAGGAGCATACCACATCACCTTGGCATGAACCCTCTTCCTGGGACGCTCGCCCTCAACATCACCAGGGTCATCTCGTCTGATCTTATACCGCAATGCACCGCATACCGGGCATGCGTTCAATTCCGCGTACTCACCGCAGTAGAGGATGCAGTCATTAGGGCATGCATGTATCTTCTGCACCTCCAATCCTAGAGGGCAGAGAACCTTCTTTGCTTCGTACGTACTTTCGGGCAATTCGTTATCCTTTGGAAGCTTCTTCTTCATTATTTTTAGTAGTGAACCAAATCACTTGTCAGATACACCATTGTCTGCATTCCATTGCAGCAATTCCAGTGTGGTACCGAGCTTTGTGTTGTCATCTTTGCAGTTTGGGTACAACCCTTTTTTGTGATCCTCTAACATGCGATCGAACTTCAACTTCTCCCTTTCACTTTCGCATTCTCTCTGTGCATCAACAATGACCCGGCGAAGATCATCATCGGGCACATCGTCAGGTGCCTCTTGCTCTTCAGCTTCCCCCGTTGCAGTATCACCGTATTCAGGGAACATAGGATAGCTGTCATCATCCTCTTCTTCTTCGTTGTCTTCCATCATAACCCCTCTTTCTCCGTGCTTGGTCCAAACATTATAGTGTGGCATGAAACCTTTCTCAAGCAGGTGGGAGTGAAGGGTTTTCGAGTTAGAGTGATCCTTCGTATTCTCACAGACAGTACATGGACAATACATAAAACCATTCTGCTTGTTTGCCTCAGCCACTTCGAGAAATTTATGCAGGCCCTCAATGTACTCGGAGGTGCGTCGGTCACCGTACATCTATTGCCGGTTCATCTGCGTGCATTATATAATTAAGTGTATAAAAAACCATTACAGAACATCATGAATAGAGAAGTGACCAAATTAATACAAGTTCATCATCACATTAAAACTAAAGTACAGTAGTGATCAAATGTTATTACTGAAAAAATAAATACATAAAGTTCATACATAGTTCTCATAGAACAACATACAGCTCTCTAGAGCATCTAATTAAAACATAAATTGAAACTAACATACAACTATGTAAAACATTTAAATGCAACAACAAATGCGATCATAATCGCAACTAAGGTAACAATTGATCCAACAGCATAATGATACCAACCCTCATTATCAATGGCATATTTTCTTATCTTTCTAATCTTCAAGCGCATTGCATCCATCTTGATTTTGTGGTCATCGACGACACCCGCAACATGCAACTCCAATTTCATCTTCTCCTCCTCAATTATTTTCAATTTTTCTTTCAAATACTCGTTTTCTTTTTCAATTAAATTTAACCCCTCGACAAGAGGGTCGGTTAGAATTTCCGGTTCACATACCTCCTAGATAAAAACATCTATGTGACGTTGGCCGGCATAATTGTCATAAACACTAAATGAAACAAATAGTTATAAAATATAATATACCACATCCGAATCATAGACCGGACGAGGGCCGACGGGGGCGGATACCAAAACCATGGCACTATATAATAACAAACAATAATAAAAGTAAGAAATTTATACAAGTATCTATGTAAATCATACAAGTAAGAATTTTTTTTCTTTTAAAAAGAAGATAAGAACAAGAGGCTCTCCACGGTGGTGCCGGTGACGAGATCGGCACGGGCGATCGACGACGGTGAGGACGGGGACGGGACGGGACGGACCGCCAAACCTAGACAAATCTTGGGGAAAATGGAGCTTGGAGGTCGAGCTTGGAGAGGAGAAAGCTTAAGCGTAGCTCGGGCATTTCATCGAACACCTCGTGTGCATAGGAGGTGAGAGCAGAGCAGCACACACCTCCCACACGCCGGCCGCCCAAAAAACAGAGGAGTGAGCGGGCAGGGGCAAGCATATATATAGGCATCTCTTTAGTCCCGGTTTGTGTCTAGAATCGGGACAGAAGACAGTCCTTTAGTCCCGGTTCCAGCCACCAACCGGGACTAAAGGGGCTGCGCCAGGAGCGAGGACCTTTAGTCCCGGTTCGTGTCTAGAACCGGGACTAAAGGGGTCAGACGAACCGGGACTGGTGCCCGCCGAGGCCCGGCCGGCGTCCTGGCCTCATGAACCGGGACTGATGCACCCATTAGCCCCGGTTCGTAACACGACTGGGACTAATGCAATATTCTGGCCTGGACCAAAGCCCTGTTTTCTACTAGTGTTAATCTAGAACAATTTTACCTATGCAAGTTATGATTGGAAAGGACCATTGGTAAACACGTCACATGTTTATGTTTACTCAATATCTCTTGATATAGATAAGTCTTGGAGACCAAGATAACTCAATCACATGTAAAAAAAAGATAACTTATCCCGATAGAAACTAACTTTTATTGACAAATATATGCGCAAATGGCTCCTAAGTGATCAAAGATATGCTTCATCAAACTTTAATCTGTCTTTGTAGTGTGAGTTTTACAATGACTTATTTGCCATGGTTTCTAGCAACATTCTGCTCGAGGCGCTCAATCTATATATGCCATGAGTGCTACAAATGTCCACAACTACACCACCTACAGTTGAAATAAAGAATCACAACAGTTAGTATGTGATGGTTAATGAAACAATGATGATACCTGGGCCACACACAACATTGAACACTTGTTGGCCACCCATATATAACTACCTTATTCCCTATAAGGGTGGAGCACAATGAACAGTTGAATAAGGGGCACAGATGGTCACATAGCGCAGTCTAGCGGGAATGGGATGTATTGAAAATTTGTGTCGCAGACCTACATGGAACTATTGTCCACAGAAAAATGCTGAAACCACCAAGTCCTAAATGACTTGCGGCGCTTTTTTACTTTGTTGTCGCCGCCTCCTCGCAGCACCGCTTCTTCTTCTACCTCTTCCAACTGCCTCGCACAGTTCTCTCTTCTCTCAATCTCTATCATCTCTCTTGTACTCTCTCTCTCTAATGGGTTCTCTCAAGAACACACACATGGTGATAAACTACACACACACACACACACCTCACCGTGGAGAAACCAGCTTTGCTTTTTACTCCCGGTGAGACACACATGCAATACATTGTTTCTCACAGCCCTCACGGCCACCTTTCATTCCTCCAATGCAACACATATATACAAAGGACCCAGACACTTGTGCCATGCACTCACGCCACTAACCAGGCACCATTCCCGGCCACTAACACCACGATCTCACGTTGCCTAACCCACGCATGCACTACACCGGCCATCACACTTGACTCGGCCAACACTTGCGCATGCACTAACTAACTCATGAACTAACCTTGCTACTAACGGCTAACCTGGTCTTCCTCTCCTAGAATCACTCTAGGCATACGACCCGGCCAAAGCATCCATGCAAACACAGCTAGCTGACCGAATCACTCGGTTGGTCCTCATGCACCTCCTTTCGCTCCAGCTCCCGCTTGCAGCACCGCATCGCACGGTCACCGGCATCTCACCAAGCTGCTGCATCCCACAGCGTCTCGGCATCTCGCCATGCATGTCTCGCTGAAACTCCACCGGCTTCGTACGCATCGCACGTAACACCTTGCCGGACTGCAATAGACTACTACGAGAACATACGACTAGCTACATGCAGTACAAAACCAAATATGCAGATACATAAATCAAGATTAAACCTAACATACTTTTCAGGCGTGCAGGTCGCAATTCTATGGTGCTAAGTTGGCATGATTCAGCATAAACACCATTGCCTCGAGATTTGAACACTCTAGTGACCTGCTGGTGGACCAAATAGTGTCTTGGTCTCCTATGCCTGAGTTGACCAAATGGCAAAGTTTGATCGGTGACTTGGTATGTGCCGACAGAGATACTCCATTCCTTAGGCCAGCCGCTCTAGAGAAAATAGCGATCGGGAACGTGATGTGGTCTTCCTTAGTGAACACCTGCGAAGGCAAGCCTTCCATGGTGTCTGCAAAATTTCATAGAGAAGGTTTATATTTCTTTGCTCTCTATGTATGTTGGAGGAATTTGGGGAATGCAAGTTCCACGGAACCATCTTAAACTGGGCCATGGGCAAGAATTGTCCCAATCATTTTGGCGTGACAGGATTACACTCAAAGCCATCTAATGATGGCATCGAGGATCAATCGGAACCAAGGCTTTGGATCCCTAGTGGACCTTTCTAATCGAGGGCCACCAAAATTGACTGTTAGCACGATAACCACGAAATACTGGAATAAAGCGAGCAGAATTTTAGATCAAAATTTGAATTAATTTTTTTTTTCAAGTCGACATAGATAAGTACTTAACTTTGAGTCGTCACGAACCTACCCCTGACGTAGCAGCTATTCACCCGCAGCTACTGCTTGAAGAATACATCGCAAGTTCGACCACTAGTTGCTCCCACAATTTCACTTTGTTTTAAAAAAATTGCATCCTAAAAAAGAAATAAATAAAGTGTTCTTCAGGATTCAAACCCTCGACTCGCTGATGTGATAAACATGCCTTTGCCACTAGGCCATATGCAATTCTATTGTATTTTACCATAATTTGAGCATTTGAATTCAAGATATTCAAAATGTTCAGGATTTTCTGCTCGGTATGAGTGTTTCTCATGGGGGGTCATAAACGCGGTAACCGAATATATCGAGCGGTAACCAAAACGCTGGTTGGGACGAACAAACTGCTTCAGTAGAGACGCCAACTTAGACTCTTGTGTGTATCCATTATCCAAGAGCATGACAACAATTCTTTTTCTTAAATTTAGATACCATACCATGTTATACAATTACGAAGCATTCAGAGTAATATGCTCAAGAGCCGCTTCATCAGTAGTATCCGTGTTGTCCTAAATTTCTTGACAAAAGAATATTTCTTAACAATGTGGCACAGACTTTTCAAAGCGCTCAATAGCCTATATATTGGTATCATATTTCTTAACAAAATAATATGAAGTGTAAGAAAGCATAAAAACATGGTTTTATATAATTTAATTTGGGAACGTATTGCACATAATTTTTTATAGTAGTTAATCTAGAACAATTTTACCTATGTAAGTTATGATTGAAAGGGATCGTTGGTAGACTACATGTCACACGTTTATGTTTACTGAATATCTCTTTAGATAGATAAGTCTTGGAGATCAAGGTAACTCAACCACATGTACAGAAAAGACAACTTATCCCGGTTGAAACTATCTTTTATTGAGCAATATATGCAGTAGCGGACCCAGACAATCTACAAGACCCAGGCCACCTTCGAGTGCTGCAGCTACAGTACAGCCTGCACGCCCCAGGCAGCTGCCCGGGCTGCCTGGGGCCTGAAACCGCCTCTGAATATATGCACACATGGCTCCTAAGGGATTACAGATATGCTTCATCAAACTTTAATCTATCTTTGTAGTGTGAGTTTCAGAATGGCTTGTTTGTCATGGTTTGCTAGCAACATTCTGCTGAAGGTGCTAAATTTATATATGCCATGAGTGCTACGAATGTCGACAACTACACCACCTACAATTGAAATAAACAATCACAACAATTAGTATGTGATGGTTAATTAAACAATGATGATGCATGGGCCACACACACACCATTGAACACTTGTTGGCCACCCATATATAACTACCTTATTCCCAATGGGAGAGTAGCACAATACAAGGGGGGAGCACAATGAACAGTTGAATAAGGGGCACAGGTGGTCATATAGCTCGGTCTAGCGGGAATGGGATGTATTGGAAATTTGTGTCGGGGCCCCGCATGGAACTATTGTCCACAGAAAAATGATAAAACCACCAAGTCCCAAGATAAAACCACCAAGTCCTAAATGACTTGCGGCACTTTTTCTTAAATTTACAGACCATACCATGTTATACAATGATAAATATGCTGAAGACACTTGTGAACGGGTGTTCGATCGTGTTGTCTGTTGTGTGCATGATGATTTGTATCTCAAAAACTGTATGTCAGATGTTTTGTATGCTACAGCTCTGAAACTGCACTACACTAATGAGTTGTACTTATCTCTGTGTGCAAGTATCTCTCCTCCTCCCTTTCAGAGTTTCCTACTCGCTGGCTCCTCCTCGGATCCCAACACCCTCCTCGAGAACCAGTGTTGGCGCCACACCCTGTCCACCTGCTCCATGGGCACACCCCTCGTCTCCGGCAGCAGGAGGTACACGAACGCCGTCATGGCGGCCAGCCACGCCGCGAGGAAGAAGAATATCCTGGCCCTCATGCGGCACACCATGGCCAGGAAAGTCTGCGCCACGACCACCGTGAACATGAAACTCGTCGCCACCGTCACGCCCCGCCCAGCCGACCGCACCTCCAGCGGGAAAATCTCGCTGGGCACCAACCACCCCAGTGGTCCCCAAGACCACCTGAACCCTGCAAACGTACACCGCGATCAGGAAGATCAGCGCCGCCGCCCACTCCTAGGTGACACCATCGTCGTCGCCCAGCTTCGCCGCCACGATGGCCCCGATCAGCAGCTGTGAGGTGAGCATTTGCGTGCCGCCGGCGAGGAATAGCGTGCGGCGGCCGAAACGGTCCACCAGGAACATGGAGAGGAGTGTGGAGGCCGCGCCGACCACGCCCGTGACCACCGCGGACAGAAGCGACGCGCTCTCTCGAAACAGGCTTTCGCCCCGCTTTATAAATAAAGCAAGAACCGAAGAGAAACCACAGCCGAAAGATACAAGATGGTGAGGTCGCCCTCTTACAAAGCTGATCCCAGAATAATCGGGTCACGCAACGCACACATCTACGCTACCAAGAACGAACACAGGAAGATCTAAACACACCACCGCGCTACAACCTAGCACACCTAGGCCCCACGACAACTCCCTCAAGAGGGAGAACGGCGCCAAGCGTCGCCACTGCCGAGTCCAACGGACAAAGGTCTTCACCCGGAGCCCTGACACGGAGAGCAGAACCAAGACGACGTCTT
This sequence comes from Elymus sibiricus, assembly GCA_039707655.1. NCBI lineage: Eukaryota > Viridiplantae > Streptophyta > Magnoliopsida > Poales > Poaceae > Elymus > Elymus sibiricus. Next base: position 68,587,936 of record CM077675.1, read on the forward strand.
CAAGAAGAGTGTGGCACCCACGGGCGTCGCCGTCGTCGGTGCCAAGGGTGCGGAGCTTTCGCTCGGGAACTCACCCGTACCACCACGAGGTCGCCAGGACGAGCGCGGCGAGGTTAGATCCCCAGATCCAGATCAGGGCTACACCCCAGAGGAAGAACGCCCGAGCAACCCACCGCTACACCTTCCGTCGCCCACACGACCATGGAGGAGAGCCACCACCGCCGTAATGGTGCCTGCCGAGAAGCAAACCATGCGGACCGCCATCCAGGGCCACCGCCCCGGCATCCCTGTCGCAAGACACCGTCCACCGCCCACTTCACAACGCACTCAGCCATGGTAGGAAGAGCAGAGGCACACCCCCTACTTCTTGCCCGGCATCAGTCCTTAAGCCTGGGTAGGCGGCTCCACCGTAGGAGGCGCCCACGCCTGTGTCCCCAACCAATCCCGGTGGATTGGGGGCGGGGGGGGGGGACATGACTCCGTGACTGTCGACGGCCATCGGCGAGAAGCCCAGGCCCTGGCCCTAGCTAGCACGCATGACGCCATGTCCATGGCCACCGACGCCGATCCGCCTAGCAGCACAACGGTATCACGACCACCACCGTCGACCGCCGCACCAGCGAGGAGTGCCAGAGCACCACCCGCAAGCACATCGTGGACCGCAACCAACATCACCTACCCGGAGCAAGCTCTCTGATCTACCTCGGGCCCAGATCTGGTCCGCCCAAGCTCAGACCCTAGGTCGTGGCCACCTCGACGCGCATGCCATCGGCCTGTACCCAGGAGAAGGGGGTTGTCACTGCCACCCGCACCCCACCGACAAGTAGCAAACATCGTGCCGCGCCCACACCAGCGACATGTGCACCCCCGAACCACCACCAGCAGGCCAACCGAGTCACCGGAGATCCCCAACTGAGGCCAGCCAAGGCCAGAACCAGCCACCTCCAGGGGATCCAGTGCCAGGGCCGGCACTTGCCGCTGAGGGTTAGCCTCACGACACCGTAGGCGCCAGCGGCCAGATCTGGCCGTGCCAGCCGCACCGCCCGGCCACCATGGGCGTGCCCCAAGCAGCCCCGCGCGCAGCCACCAGGAGGCACCGCGGGCGCGCGGCACGCACCTGATCCCTCCGTGGCCGCACGCGTCTACGCCGACGCGCCCCGCCGCAGCGCGCCGTCGTCCATCGAGGAGACCGCCCGCGCCGGATCTCGTCAGTCAAAGGAGGAGAGGGCCCCGCCACAGCCGACGCCGACCGGTCTTTTCCCGGCGGCGGCGAGGAGGAGAAGACGGAGGACAGGGACGGGCCTGACGGTGCTAGAGTTCCCCCCTCCCCAGTTCGCCCGGGGGAGCGACACGGGAGGGGGGATGGGGGATTCGCCTTCCAAAAACCTCTAACCTTCCCAAGCTACGCGCTCTTGCCCATGCCGATCGTGCGCAGCAGCACCGGCGCGTACAAAGCGATACCGTTGATCCCTGTCACCTACTGGAAGAAAGGGATCGCCACCGCTATAACCAACTGTGGCAGGTACCTCCGCTGGGTGAGGAGCATTCGAAGGCCACTGCTGCCGGCCGCCTTGGCGCTGTCGGCGGCCACAACGATTCCGTCCAGCTCCTGGTCGACGTTATCGGTGCCGCGGATCTTACGGAGCGAGAGCGCAACATCCCGGCGGTCCTTGCCCTGTTGGACGAGGCTATTGGGCGTCTCCGGGAGGAAGACCGTTCCGACGACCAGGAGCCCGGCCGGCACGGCGGCGAGGGACAGCGAGATGCGCCAGCCCTGGTGTGGCACCCCGATAGAGGGTTGACGCACGCCAGCCCCAGGATAAGACCTGGCGCACGTCAAAGACATGATACAGCAATTCCAGGAACAAAATGGCTTTATTATATGAAATGGAGTATTACAATACTGTTGCTTACAACAATATTACATAGCTCCCAGGCTAACTAAATGGTAGCAGAGGTCTTGGTTCAGCGGCAACGACGTCTCTGGCTGGGCTCCATAACTCACAGGACTGGCTGGGTTACGATCAAGCACGACGGACCTTCTCCTGCAACTTGCCGCATGCAAGGCCAGGTGAGTACTTTGAATGTACTCGCAAGACAACCAAATACATAGCATCCAAACAAGCAGATGACAAAGCAAGCCCTATGCTTATATAAGAATTTATTCTAAACATGGCATGGAATTAACAGGAAACATGGATCAGGCATGGCATAACATGGATCAGGCATATAATCTGCATAACAAAGCATGGCAATGGTCACATTAGGGGTTTAAAGTGCTTACTGTTACCGAATACCAACTTACTCTCTTCTGGGTTGTCCCGCAACCCTGGAAATACTCATGACTCAATGGGCACTTCCGAACACAAGACAAGTTCTTCCATCATTATTATCATTGTTACGGTTGGCCACCTAGTGAGGCCTGGAAGGACTGTCCAATACCGTGGACGCGGCTATTCGAATAGATTCTACACTCTGCAGAGGTTGCCCAATTTACCCACACCATGGAGCACCTGACCTCGTGATCCCATTCGGGTGGACCAGTGTTGCTCCAACGAAACCTGCTTAACCCGTTACTCCTCCACCGTACCACCTGCGATCATCCTCCCCCAGAGTCCTGCACTGGGTGGCCCCTGTGTCACTCCTGACACCTCCCACCGTCGTGGCCAAACAACTGTCCCAAACAGGGACTCCCGGGCTAAACACTCAACTGGGCTCACAGGGTTATCACCGCCTACATGATCAGGGTAGCACGCACGCATAACCCTCCCTGTCTAGAGGTACCGATGAAAGAGCACGAAGCCAGACCAAGTCAAGGCCGTCCCATACCGGCAAATGTGGCTGCACGGATAAGTCCTGACAGGTGACTCTGAATCAACCGACTAGGTTTAGTTTATTAATTCAACTGAACATATCCATCATCGTACCATTACATCGACAATTATAAATGCTAACAATCACTTAACAACAGCATAGCAAGATCATAGTACTGATAATCATGTCATGAGATCAAACCATAGCACTAACATGATAATATCATTAACAATATTATTATTAGCATGGCAAAATGTGACATGAAAACAAGTCATGGTATCAGATGAAAAGTAATGCTAGCATCTAATACAGATAACATAACAGGTGTATGCAAGTGCAGACTAGCAGATGATCCAGATGTACTACGATAAACACACAGGGTACAAGCAAAGTCATCACGCAAGTCCGGAGCTCATGATAAGAGGTTGGCTTGCCTGGGAGGTCGATGATTACGCCGAAAAGAAGTGTGATCAAACTCTGGAAAGATTTGCCGGAAAAGTTTCCCTCTCGGAGTGGCTGATCGAAGGGCAAGGGCAAAATGGTCATTTTCACAGTGTGAAACATTATGAAAATGATGCCATTGGAACGGGCTCGACGATCTGAAGACGTGGGCGTTGGATTTACCTCAATCGGAGTTACGCTCGCGGAGATACGCCCGTTAATTCGTTAAGTGGTCAAACAGACAGAAACTGTTCGTTTTGACTTTTAACGGGTGAACATTCATTATATAGAGGTTTCGGCCGACGGCTGAGAAAAAGGAAAGCGCCTTTGGAGAAATACGCCTTCGGAATACAGAAGACGTACTTCCCAAAGTACGTTTTCACTTAAACCAGCCGGGCCCGGGCTTTAGACACTTACAGCCGGGCCCCACCCTATCCATTCTTTCTCTCTCCCTCCTGGCTCTTCTTCCCCGACCGGATAGAGGCAGAGGCGGGCCGGCCACCGGCGTAGCCGGGGATGGGCGGCGCCAGAGAGCTCGCCGGTGGTCTCGCCGGAACCGGCGCAGCACACCGCGCTCGGGGGCGGTCGCGGCCTCGCCTTGGGTGGCCTGCAGCGCTCTCGCCGCTGGCAGAGCCGCGGCGGCCGTGAGGCTACAGAGGCACCGTGCCGGCGGAGCTTCCCCGACCAGGAGGAGAACGGCGGCGACCTTGCGGACTCCGTGGGCTTCCGGGGAGGTCGGGGCAAAGAGAGAGAGGAGGGGAAGGGCTCAGGCGCGAGGAGGGGACCGCCGGCAGAGCGGCGGCCGTGGTGAGAAGAGTCGAGCTCCGGGAGCTCGAGGGAGGGGGCTGGGAGGTTGCTGGTGGCAGAGGAGGGCTCGGGGAGCTCCTTAAATAGCTGCGGCGGAGCTCTCGCGACGGCAGCCGAAGCTCCGAGACGACGATGCCGTGGCGGCGCTCAAGCGGGGCACCGACGTCGGCAGTGGCAGCCACGGGCTACGGGACGAGGGGGAGAGGTTCTATATGGCACACGCGTGCGGCGGGGACGTCGTCGGTGCTCCCTGACGAGCTGTGGCCGACAACGAGAAGGCTCGGGACATGCGGTGCCGCGGCCGCGTTCCAATAGTACCCCGCTGTCGGCAAGAACGGCCACGAGCTAGGATCCAGAAGTAGCTGGGAGGTGGATGGGGTTCCGTACGTCGCAGCAGACGTCGGCACAAAGCGCCGGCGAGAGCACAGGGGAAGGGACGCGACATCTCAACGCAGAGCTCCGACTGTAGCTGCATTTGGCGTGGTCACCACGCGGCCAGGGCCTTGCCACGATCTACTCGAAGCCAAACTGTGTCTAAGCGGTTCTCCCTCCTTCCTGGAGTTTACCTATATAGCTGGAATTCACGAGAGCACACTGGTGTGACTGCACCTTGATCAACAAGCAGCCAACAGCAAAGTGTTTGTGTTGTGGTATGGCCACCACAGTGCACCTCTTAGCTTGATCTCTGGCATGGGTCAATCATCCACTAACGCGATCAACTTGGCAAGATCTCAGCTCAAATGGGAAAAGCTAGATGGTACTTCCTTTGCATCTTGGCAAACTGACCAGAAGTGGAAATGAAGATGCTGGGATCAAATGGCCAGATGAAAATGGTCCAAATTTGGTGGAGACCAAAAATTTAGGCATATGGATGCACTGTAAAAATTTCATACCATTTGCATACTCCTAAATGGTACTTCTTTCACAGTGCTTTGATCTCAACAGAAACTTAGTAAATTTACTGCGGGAGATTGGCTAGATGAAATGGGCTAGTTTTTTGTGCCAAGGGTAATATCTCATAATGAATCACCCTGCAAAAGTTCAGCCCAAGGAGATCAAGGAATCAAGCACTTCCTTTGCAAAAAGGAAATCTGGACAGAATTTGCAGAGGGATGTTGTTCTCAAATTTTGAATTGTGGAACTGAATATTTTGATGTAAATGGTGAAGATATGGATTGGGAAAGCTCCATAAATTATTTGGGATTTTTCATAGCTACCAAAATGGTAGTTCCTTTGGAAAGGCCCCAAATTGAGATATTGGCTTTAAATAGGAAAATGCAATTTCCACTATTTAATTATGGCCAATATTTTTATGAGAGCTTAATATGATCACAAAGAATATCTCCACAAGTTTTCATGAACTTTGGAGATGGATAGATATTTTCCTGGATTTAATTCCTCAGAAAGGCAGAAAAAGGAATTAATTCTAGATGAGAAATATTGCATATGACTTGGCAATATTTTTGCACATCTAGGGTGTATGAATGAAGGAGGATCTCTGGAAATTTTGGGGGAATTAACAGAGCAAGGAAAATGATAGCTCCTTTGTAAACACAAAGGCAGGATTTCCAGTTCCAATATTTCGGAACTAGGGTTTGAATGAGATTTAGGGTTTACTGACAAGAGCTTGGCTGGCACAAGAACCTGGGAAAGTTATGGAGAGGCTGAGGATTGCCTGGATTCACCTGGTCATTCACGAGATTCTAGAGGAAAATTTTGGAAGAGAAAAGCTAGGAAGGAATAACAGCACAAAAATCGATAACCCGATTTTTGGGGTGTTACAAACCTTCCCCGTTTAGAAGAATCTCGTCCTCGAGATTCCTAGGGTTATCTTAGAACAAATATTACACCTCCTGGAAAAACCTCTGGGTTGGGTCTTAACCCTGTGGTTGAAAACAACCGGTTAAGAGTACCGAAAACTGGTACACCCAGATCGAGATACGGATATCGCGGGATCTACTCCACAGGTAGGGGCCGCTAGGTTTCCCTCGTAGCGCTGACATTTTTAGAAAAAGCAGAATTTCCTTTTTCCAGAAATGCTCGGGGTACCACAATGAACAGTGGCGTCTCTCGCTGTCGGGTGGGCCCAGGGCCCACCGGCAGCCTTCTTCTTCTTTCTCCGGCCAACGGCTCTCTCTTGCTCCCTGCGCTGTTCCGCGTGCGACTGGGCACAGCGCGCCCCTAGCTCCTAGGGCGTAAAGCACCCTACAACGGTAGTGCGCGGCGTGCACGGGGCCGACGCAGAGAACACTCCCATCGTGGGCCAACGCCAGTCGGTACTGCTCGCGGATTCACCTCCTGGACGCTGGTGATCGAGCGACGCGCGGTCTCCTAGACCTTGCTCATCGTACACCGGGCTGGGGCTATAAAAACGGCCGCGGTTTTCTTCTCTCTACCTACCACCTCGCACCCTACCTCACTTCTTCCTCCTCTTTTCCTTCTCCTTCTGGTTGCAGGAGCGCGAGGCAAGGCGTTAATGGCGGACGTGGGTTCGGAGCTGATCACGATCCTCCTGGCTGGTCTACTGGCGGCATTGGTTGGCTTCTCGCTGCTGCTGTGTGCGATGATCCTCGATGATCATCGGGATGCTGCTACCAGAGTTGTGGCTGGTGATCATCTACGCCGTCTCAGGCCGGCGGAATAAGCGCGGGCTGCGGCGGCGAGGGGGTGGCCTGTCAACATCACACAAGACGGTGACAGAGGCGCCGCTGGGTCTGTGGTTAGTGCGGTGCGGTCAGCGGAGCTCTACCAGTGTGGAAGCCACGCTGTTGATTGCTCCTCGCTGAACGACATCCACAATGAGTGGGTGTTGGGGTCAAATCGGGGTTTAGATCTTGGACTGGAGGGGTTGTAACGGTTTATGTTGCAATAAAATTTCTCAGAATTTCTCCGAGATTGCAACCGGGTTCTGGGAAAAGATTTTGGGACCGTGGAATTATTGGATAGGGCTGGTTTTTCCAGAATGCTGGGTTCGGGAAAACTGGCAACGGAGTAAGCACGGATAGGTATGGATAGGTGGCTTTGCATTCTGCCCGAGTACTGCTGCGACTGTACTCAGGAGAAGGAACTTGACGTGCAGACATTGCTCACACGATACACATGCAATATATTCAGACTAATCTGCAAGCAGATGCAGAATGCACATCGTGGCAAAATGCAGACATAGGAAAGAAACATATCGAGCATGTTACACTAAGGTGATTTAATGCTAGTGGGTGTATGTGCTCGTGGTATACATACACCTACACCAGCTCGCATTTGATTAGGGACTCCAGACGAGTCCGTTGTTATTAGGTGTGAGTGTTCTACTGACTAAAATCTTGTTAAGAAACCACTGCCAGCTCTGCTAAACATTTCTGCTTAACAGAGTGACAGATGAACCAAGCACACAGAGAAAACAGGCATACATAACATTACAACAGCACAGAAGCACAAGCAGTACAAGCAGTACAATCATACAACAACACGCAGCCTTACTAGGCAGCTAACAGCAACAACCCACTCTGAACTACAGAGTCATAATCCTAGACGCAGGCGAAGAAACAGTCTGCGCAACACACATACTCGCGGCATCTCCTGGCTTCGCTCACTACCGGAGCCACAAATGGGCCTACTCTTGCTGGGGCTCTCCTGGGGGACGAAGGCTGAGCCAACTTCCGTCTTCATCGTCGGACACCTCTATGGGTTGGGGCTCAACTGCTGGAGCTGTAGTGGGAACTTGACGGAACACATCCCGACGACGAAGTCGCCGAATATCTCCTTGAATGGAATTTGGATGGATGTTGCCTTGTCGATATAGGTCCACAGATTGCGAGAGTGGTACTAGCTGCGACGGTGGCACTAGGTTTGGCGACAGGGAACTGGTGGCCTGGAATGCAATTTGACGAGCCTCACGGTATGCTTCCGTAACAACCCAAGTGGTGTCATGGTCAACGGCTTTGAACTCTCTAAGAATGCCGGAGAGCAGTAGTCCCTGGGCAGCAATGAACTGGACCAGTCGAGCTATTGCTGGGTCAGCGTCTCCAACTGCGCTGGAGAACTCGCAACCTGTGTCGGACGAAGAGGGAAAATAGCGGAACTCCTGCATCTCCGCTACTTGCGAAAACTAGAAACGAAGACGGGTGATGGCTTCCGCGGCAGCTATCTGGACAGCCAACGCGGGGGCGGGCATGGGTTTGCCCCGAAAATTCCTGGGCTTCCCATCCGCTGTTGGGCCTGGGTTGATATGCGCCTTCGCATAAAATCGGCAAAGGTGGGGAACGGGTTCCAATTGGAACACCAGATACACTGGAGGAGTACTACGGCCAAGGGCTTGAGTGAGCATACTCGAAAGGATGGGCGGAAAGCCGGGATAACCATTAGCCAAGGTTCGGCTATGGAAAGTGGGTGTTTTGGAAGAACTGGCCATGGCTGCTGGTTTGAGGACACTAGCCTGGGTTCTCTTGTGGGGATCTGGCTTACTGAATGGAGAGAGCTGCGACTCGCAGGTGGAAGGGGTTAAATAGGCAGTCGGGCTGGGACACACCAGCATGGCGTGGATCCTTCTCGTGTCGGGTAGAAGATACGCAGGTACGGCCGACAACTGAGTAGGGTCGCGGTCCAATCCAGAATGGCTCGGTGAGCGGACAGCTGGGTAGGGACACGCCAGTTCCGACTGCGCCACCTGTTGATCAACAGTGGCTGTGTCGGATACCAGCGATGGGTCAACTCTATTGGGCTCACTACCGGTTGAAAAGGAGGGTGGTCTGGTGCTAGGGTAACCTATAGCCAGCCTGGCTCTGATACCACGTCCTGTGGCACCACGACAGAGCGCCGACGCACGACAGCCCCAGGATAAGACCTGGCGCACGTCAAAGACATGATACAGCAATTCCAGGCACAAAATGGCTTTATTATATGAAATGGAGAATTACAATACTGTTGCTTACAAAAATATTACATAGCTCCCATGCTAACTAAATGGCAGCGGAGGTCTTGGTTCAGCGGCAACGACGTCTCTGGCTGGGCTCCATAACTCACAGGACTGGCTGGGTTACGATCTAGCACGACGGACCTTCTCCTGCAACTGGCCACGTGCAAGGCCAAGTGAGTACTTTGAATGTACTCGCAAGACAACCAAATACATAGCATCCAAACAAGCAGATGAAAAAGCAAGCCCTATGCTTATATAAGAATTTATTCTAAACATGGCATGGAATTAAAAGGAAACATGGATCACGCATGGCATAACATGTATCAAGCATATAATCTGCATAACAAAGCATGGCAATGGTCACATTAGGGGTTTAAAGTGATTACTATTACCGAATACCAACGTACTCTCTTCTGGGTTGTCCCACAATCCTCGAAATACTCATGACTCAATGGGCACTTCCGAACACAAGACAAGTTCTTCCATCATTATTATCATTGTTATGGTTGACCACCTAGAGAGGCCTGGACGGACTGTCCAATACCGTGGACGAGGCTATTCGAATGGATTCTACACTCTGCAGAGGTTGCGCACTTTACCCACACCATGGAGCACCTGACCTCGTGATCCCATTCGGGTGGACCAGTGTTGCTCCAACGAAACCTGCCTAACCCGTGACTCCTCCACCGTACCACCGGCGATCATCCTCCCCCGGAGTCCTGCCCTGGGTGGCCCCTGTGTCACTCCTGACACCTTCCACCGTCGTGGCCAAACAACTGTCCCAAACGGGGACTCCCGGGCTAAACACTCAACTGGGCTCATAGGGTTATCGCCGCCTACCTGATCAGGGTAGCACGCACGCATAATCCTCCCTGTCTGGAGGTACCGATGAAAGAGCACGGAGCCAGACCAAGTCAAGGCCGTCCCATACCGGCAAATGTGGCTGCACGGATAAGTCCGGACAGGTGACTCTTGATCAACCGACTAGGTTTGGTTTATTAATTCAACTCAACATATCCATCATCGTACCATTACATCGACAATTATAAATGCTAACAATCACTTAACAACAGCATAGCAAGATCATAGTATTGATAATCATGTCATGAGATCAAACCATAGCACTAACATGATAATATCACTAACAATATTATTATTAGCATGGCAAAATGTGACATGAAAAAAGTCATGGCATCAGATGAAAAGTAATGCTAGCATCTAATACAGATAACATAACAGGTGTATGCAGGTGCAGACTAGCAGATGATCCAGATGTACTACGATAAACACACAGGGTGCAAGCAAAGTCATCACGCAAGTCCAGAGCTCATGATAAGAGGTTGGCTTGCCTGGGGGTCGATGATTACGCCGGAAAGAAGTGTGATCAAACTCTGGAAAGATTTGCCGAAAAAGTTTCCCTCTCGGAGGGGCTGATCGAAGGGCAAGGGCAAAATGGTCATTTTCACAGTGTGTAACATTATGAAAATGATGCCATCGGAACGGGCTCGACGATCTGAAGACGTGGGCGTTGGATTTACCTCAATCGGAGTTACGGTCGCGGAGATACGCCCGTTCATTCGTTAAGTGGTCAAACAGACAGAAACTGTTCGTTTTGACCTTTAACGGGTGAACGTTCATTATATAGAGGTTTCGGCCGGCAGCTGAGAAAAAGGAAAGCGCCTTTGGAGAAATGCGCCTTCGGAATACAGAAGACGTACTTCCCAAAGTACGTTTTCACTTAAACCAGCCGGGCCCGGGATTTAGACACTTACAGCCGGGCCCCACCCTATCCATTCTCTCTCTCTCCCTCCTGGCTCTTCTTCCCCGACCGGACAGAGGTAGAGACGGGCCGGCCGCCGGCGTAGCCGGGGATGGGCGGCGCCAGAGAACTCGCCCGTGGTCTCGCCGGAACCGGCGTAGCACACCGCGCTCAGGGGCGGTCGCGGCCTGGCCTGGGGTGGCCTGCAGCGCTCTCACCGCTGGCAGAGCCGCAGCGGCCATGAGGCTGCAGAGGCACCGTGCCGGCGGAGCTTCCCCGGCCAGGAGGAGAACGGCGGCGACCTTGCGGACTCCGTGGGCTTCCGGGGAGGTCGGGGCAAAGAGAGAGAGGAGGGGAAGGGCTCAGGCGCTAGGAGGGGACCGGCGGCAGAGCGGCGGCCGTGGCGAGGAGAGGAGAGCTCCGGGAGCTCGAGGGAGGGGGCTGGGAGGTTGCTGGTGGCAGAGGAGGGCTCGGGGAGCTTCTTAAATAGCTGCGGCGGAGCTCTCGCGACGGGAGCCGAAGCTCCGAGACGACGATGCCGTGGCGGCGCTCGAGCGGGGCACCGACGTCGGCAGAGGCAGCCACGGGCTACGGGACGAGGGGGGGAGGTTCTAGATGGCACACGCGTGCGGCGGGGAGGTCGTCGGCGCTCCCGGACGAGCTGTGGCCGGCAACGAGAAGGCTCGGGACACGCGGTGCCGCCGCCGCGTCCCAATAGCACCCCGCTGTCGGCAAGAACGGCCCCGAGCTAGGCTCCAGAAGTAGCTGGGAGGTGGATGGGGTTCCGTACGTCGCCGCAGACGTCGGCACAAAGCGCCGGCGAGAGAACAGGGGAAGGGACGCGACATCTCAACGCAGAGCTCCGACTGTAGCTGCATTTGGCATGGTCACCACGCGGCCAGGGCCTTGCCACGATCTACTCGAAGCCAAACCGTGTCTAAGCGGTTCTCCCTCCTTCCTGGAGTTTACCTATATAGCTGGAAGTCACGAGAGCACACTGGTGTGACTGCACCTTGATCAACAAGCAGCCAACAGCAAAGTGTTTGTGCTGTGGTGTGGCCACCACAGTGCACCTCTTGGCTTGGTCTCTGGCATGTGTCAATCATCCACTAAGGTGATCAACTTGGCAAGATCTCAGCTCAAATGGGAAAAGCTAGATGGTACTTCCTTTGCATCTTGGCAAACTGACCAGAAGTGGAAATGAAGATGCTCGGATCAAATGGCCAGATGAAAATGGCCCAAATTTGGTGGAGACCAATAATTTAGGCATATGGATGCACAGTAAAAATTTCATACCATTTGCATACTCCTAAATGGTACTTCCTTCACAGTGCTTTGATCTGAACAGAAACTTAGTAAATTTACTGAGGGAGATTGGCTAGATGAAATGGGCTAGTTTTTTGTGTCCAAGGGTAATATCTCATAATGAATCACGCTACAAAATTTCAGCCCAAGGAGATCAAGGAATCAAGCACTTCCTTTGCAAAAAGGAAATCTGGACAGAATTTGCAGAGGGATGTTGTGCTCAAATTTTGAATTGTGGAACTGAATATTTTGATGGAAATGGTGAAGATATAGGTTGGGAAAGCTCCATAAATTATTTGGGATTTTTCCTAGCTACCAAAATGGTAGTTCTTTGGAAAGGCCCCAAATTGAGATATTGGCTTTAAATAGGAAAAATGCAATTTCCACTATTTAATTATGGCCAATATTTTTATGAGAGATTAATATGATCACAAAGAATATCTCCACAAGTTTTCATGAACTTTGGAGATGGATAGATATTTTCCTGGATTTAATTCCTCAGAAAGGCAGAAAAAGGAATTAATTCTAGATGAGAAATATTGCATATGACTTGGCAATATTTTTGCACATCTAGGGTGTATTAATGAAGGAGGATCTCTGGAAATTTTGGGGGAATTAACAGAGCAAGGAAAATGATAGCTCCTTTGTAAACACAAAGGCAGGATTTCCAGTTCCAATATTTCGGAACTAGGGTTTGAATTAGATTTAGGGTTTACTGACAAGAGCTTGGCTGGCACAAGAACCTGGGAAAGTTATGGAGAGGCTGAGGATTGCCTGGATTCACCTGGTCATTCACGAGATTCCAGAGGAAAAATTTGGAAGAGAAAAGCTAGGAAGGAATAAGTTACACCCGGCTTCCCTTGATCTTCTCTTCTCCGCGCCGAAGTTGATCACGTTGGCCGCTAGTGCGCCGATGCCTACGCTGAACTGGAAGCCATTGCTGAACGCGCCAAGGTGCCGCGGTGGCGCCATCTCCAACAGGTACAGTGGCATGGCCTAGTTCGCGTAGCCAAGGCCGACGCCGAGGTGCCCACACCCGAGGATGGTAGACGTTCTGCGACGCGCCTCCGACAGCGGCGCTAGCAAGGAAGGCAGCACCTCCAAGGAGCATGGACGGGCGGCAGCCACGATGAGCCATGACGCCGGACGCGAGGAACGTGGTGAGCAGGCCTGCGACGTACAGAGAGGAGGTGAAGGCGGTGATTAGCTGGCTATCGAACTTGCAGTAGTTGCTCACATTGGAGTCGCCCTTCATCCGACGGTACATGTCCGGGAAGAACTTGCGCAGGAACGGCTCCATGGACAACACGCCGCCCGCGATACCGATGTCGTAGCCGAAGATGGCGCCGTCCATGCCGGCGGTGATGCACGAGAGCACCACGAACGTGGTGACCCTTCCGCCGCCTCTTCCGTCATTGCTCTCGGAAACGCCGGCGCTGCCAGCCGCCATGGTCGATCGATCACACCGACCCGAGCTAGCTGCGTGAGGCCACGTACTCAGTAATGGATATCTTTGCAGAGGTGCAGCTGTGGATCTTTCGTGTCATGTGTGGACGGTACAAAACAGTTCATCCAGTGACTAACTGATAGCCATGGTTGAATGGTCCATGTGTTGACTGGTTGTAGACTGCGATGCTGATTTTGTTTTCTTCTTCTTGGCAATATCGTCTACAAATTATTAAACGAAGGTGCTGCGGGGCACAACACGGTGTGGTAGACGGCACGGAGGCGTGCTTGGGGGCGGTGATCCCGAGGAGGATTCGGTGGGTCTCGTGGTAGGTTGGGCAGTACTGGTAGGTGCGGGAATTGGGGTAGATTCGGTCGCAGGTGGGCTGGTGGGCACGGTATGAGAGGGAGGAGGTGATTGGTGGGAGGAGGTACCGGTGGAGGGTGTAGTGGTGGACCCAGGCGGTGTGGCGGGGGGAGTGCGGCTGTTGGGCCATGTGTGGGAACCACGCGAGTCGTGCGGATCACGAAGAGAGTGGGTAGGCATGCGGGGTGGGATGGGGATTGGTGGCACTGGATCCGAGGGCGGTGGAATTGAGCGAATCTCGTACGAGGTTCACGGGTTGGCTGGTGGAACCGGTGGTGTGGCAGGGTGGATTTTGTGGCTAGGATTGTCCGTGGATGTGCAATTTTGTGGTGGCACGTACGGAAAATACGTCTCCTTAAAACTAACGTGGCGTCATACAATAACGCGGCGCGAGTCCAGATCAAAACATCGGTAACCCTTGCGCTCGAGAGGGTAGCCTAAGAAAATGCAATGGACGGAGCGGGGAGAAATCTTATGATCCATGGTGGCCGCGGTGTGAGGAAAATAGAGGCAGCCGAAAATGTGGAGGTGGTCATACGTGGGCTAGGCTCCATTGAGAAGGTAGTAGGGAGTATAGTTGGCAATGGCACGAGAGGGCCGCCGGTTGAGGAGATAGGTAACCGTATGGAGAGCCTGAACCCAAAAGGGTGGCATAAGGTTGGCTTGGAACAGGAGGGTACGCACAATGTCATTAGTGGTTCGGATGAGGCGTTCTGCCTTACCATTTTGCGGTGACGTGTGTGGGCAAGAAAACCGATACGTGATGCCATTGGAGGAGAAAAAGCTGAGTATGCTGGTGTTGATGAACTGACCACCATTATCACATTGCATGGCTTTGATAACGACATTGTATTGGGTGTGAATGAAGGTGAAGAAACGTTGTAGGACGGTGGATGTATCAGATTTATTACGCAAGGGAAAGGACCACGAGTAATGTGTGAAGTCATCTAACAGAACAAGGTAATATTGATAGCCAGAAAAACTTACAACAGGGGAGGTCCATAAATCACAATGTATGAGATCAAAGGGTGCAAAAGTTCAACTAAAAGAAGAGGGGAAAGGGAGGCGAGGCTGGCGACCAAGTTGCCATGCACTACATGGTCAAGGAGCAGCCTTATTACAATAGGGAAGAAGTTCTTTAGCTAGGGTGGAGAGGGCGTGTGCGCCGGGGTGGCCGAGACGGCGATGCCATAACTCTGAGGAGGCCGTGGCAACGAAGGCGGATGCTGGCAACGAGTTGTGTCCATGGAAGGGATATAGGTCTCCATTCTAATGGAGATCGTGAGAACCTTCCGGTGCGAAGATCCTTCACAAGAAAACCAGAAGGGTAAAATTCAATACACCACAAATTATCTTTAGTGAAATTGCGAAGAGAAATAAGGCTAGTGACAACATGAGGTGAGACAAGCACATCAGTGAGGCGGAAGTCGTGTGGGTGGAGGTTAAAGGAGCCGGTGGCCGTGACGGGAATCTGGTGACCATTGCCGACAAGAATGCTGCGAGGTACATGCTTTAAAGAAGAACTAGACGTGATTAGAGTACCTGAGTTGCATGTGACATGGGAGGAAGCGCAGCTGTCCAGATACCACTCCGGGAGGGGTTGGATGCTAGTCCACCGTTGCTGTACGCCGCATTCAGCATGGTGAGGTGCTCCCAAGAGGGCGGCGCCGGTGGGTAGTAGGAAGGAGTCATCGGTGGAGCCGACTGGTACATCGGATAGGCCTGAGCGTGTGCGCCGGGCCGAGGGCCGAGTACCCGGCAGAGTTGGGCGGCACCTAGGAGGAGCGCGGAGACGGGAGCGCCATGCCAAACGGGGCGAAATAACGCGTGAACGGAGAGGGTGGTGGCAGGGGCGAGTTGCCCGGCTGCCGGAGGCGTTGCGGCCACACCCACGGCCACGGCCGCGTCCGTCGTGGTCACCACCGTCGCCACGATCACCACGACCGCGGTTATTCTATGGTGGTTGCGGGGATGGAGTTGGGGCGCGATCGCCATGGTCGTCATGAGGGCGGCTGCCCGAGCCGGAGGCGCCACCGCCAGAGCAGCTGCTGCCAGAGAGAGCGAACGCCTAGGCGCTCTCTTCGACAACACGCTATGTCATTGACTCTTCGGCCAGATTGACACGGGAGAGCACGGTGTCGAATGGAACAGCCGAGACCTGGTCACCAAGGATGACACGGATTGTGTCATGGCGCTTGTCGAGGCCATGCAGGAACTAAGTGGTGAGATCCACTTCGGTGACGGCGTGGTCGATGTCGGCGAGGCCGTCAGTGAGGAGCTTCATGCGGCGAGCGTAATCGGTGACGGGGAGATCTCCCTGCTTGAGATTGCGGTACTGCCGATTGAGGATCATGAAGCGAGCAGCCTGGTTGGTGAGAAAGAAGTCCTTGATTTTGGTCCAGACGACATAGGTGGTGGTGGCTCCGACTACGTGGTCGATGAGTGGATCGGCAAGGGTGGCGTAGATCCATAGGGCGACGTGGGCATCCAGCTCAAGATACTGGGCGTCGGCATTAGGAGGTTGTGGGTGTTCAATGAGATAGGTGACTCCATAACGAAGAAGAACCATGAGAAAGAAAGATTTCCATTTGTGGTAGTTGTGATCCGCAGGGTTAAGGAGAAATTTGATGTGGTTTGTGATATCGTCATTGAAGATAGGATGGCGAGGGGCAGGTGTCGGCGGCGGTGGCGCAGTAGTGGTGAAAACAGGGGCAAACTGAGAGGTACCGGCCGAGCTTGAGGTGCCATGGAAGCAAAACGGAGTGGGCAGTGAAGTGGCCGCAGAGGAGGCCGCGGCGGAGGCCGCAGCGGGCGACGTGGAGGAGGAGAGAGAGCTCAGCGAGGTGGCGGAGCTGGGACGCCGGCGGAGGGAGAGCCATGCTCGACCATGATGGAGGCCTGGTAACTGATATCAAGTTGGAAGGAATAATTGTGTCTTGCATTAATTGTTACAGAGTACATGGAATATATACCAGAGGAGAAATGATCGCCTCTACAATTGTGGCACGCAGGCCGTGGGCGTCGATGATCCTATTTACATGGGAGTAGTGTAACGTTACATACAATCTAACATGCTGCTGTGGTAAACATGCCTGTTAAAAGGGAGAGAGGGATTGTTGCGGAATATGATGGATGTTGTATTGAGCCTCATGGGCGAGTATATATAGATTACAAGACTTGGAGGGCAAGACACCTCCTAGAGATAAGATGGAAACAATTCCTATCAAATCCCGGACAATCTCTAACTACCAAATATATCTCTAACATCCCCCCGCAGTCGTAGCGGTAGCGTTGCGAACAACAAGAGCGTCGCGGACGATCAGACTGGAGAGAATAACAGCCGACGGGCTGACATCCCCCCGCAGTCGCAGCGGGAGCGGTGTCGCGTCGCGGACGCGTGGACTGTAGAGGAAGCCGATGAGTTGCTCAAGCGAGGTGATAGCCCTTTGTGCCGATGTCGAGGTAGCCGAGAGCGTAGGGTGGTGTAGCAGTGGTCGAGGTAGCCGTGCGAAGAATGCCGTGGTCGATGTCGAGTCGGGGTAGTCAGTGTCGAGGAAGTCGCCGTGGAGCCGCAGGCGCAAGGAGGCGCCGAGTTAGTCATGGGCGCAGTGGTGTCGAAGTAGTGGTGTGCCGGGAGGAAGACGTAGTTGAGATGCGTCGCGCCGGGTTTGCCAAGCCCGGGGACTCATCGTGGACGAAGGCACGCATCGGTGTTGCAAGCACCGCGCATGCGTAGACGGACGAAGTCGATGTTGACGATGCGTCGCTCTAGGCTTGCCAGGCCTGGGAACACACCGGGACGAAGGCACGCGACGGTGTTGCCAGCACCGGGCATGCGTAGACGGGGACCTGCACACAACTAGTACGCCATATCGAGGAGGCTAGCAGAGAAGGACTCGACGACGGCTGCGTCGCAAATCGGCGGGGGGCCGATGTCGCCCACGGTGGTCGGAATAGATGAAGTGGTCGGGGTAGACGACGGCGACGCTGGCGATGAGCTGGTGCTAGACGAAGAAGAAGGGGGTGGACTGGCGGTGCGGCTCGGGTGGGAGAGATGCAGCAATGCCGAAGAAGAGCGGCGGCGGCGGCTGCTTAGGATCGCGGCGGCGATGCTCGAAGTAGGCGAGAAAGAACCCGACAGCGTGACGAAGACCAGCGCGGACGGTGGCGTTCCCGCGCCAAGGAGGCGGCGCGGCGCATGCCACGTAGAAGTCGACGCGCGGGGACGGCGGAGTGGACCGCGCGCCGCGGCGTTACGGCCCGAAGGGGCGACGAAGCGGCATCGCGCGGGTCGGGGCGACGGCGGGAAGACCTCGGGTTGGCGGCGGGGACCGCATGCTGCGGCGCTACGGCCCGAAGGGGCGGCGCAACGGCGGCGCGCGGGTCTGTGCAGCCACGGGGACGGCCTCGGGCAGCGGCGGGGACCACGTGCGGCGGCGCTACAACCCGAAGGGGCGGTGTAGCGGCGGCTCGCTGGTCGAGACAACTGCGGGGAGAACTACGGGGCGGCGGCGCTGTGGCCCGATGGGGCGACGTAGCGGCAGCCCGTTGCTCGATCGGTGGAGGGGTGCTGTTCTCGGGGACAGCCTTCACAGGACCTGCGAAGGCGCATGCAACCGATTGATCAGGTCAGTCGCACGGCGCGGACGGAGTCGATCCCGGCGGGCGGGTGATCAATCCGACCGCACGCGAGGTCGGGGGCGCTGCTCGGTGATGATGACGGCGTCGTGGACGGTAAAGTGGGGTGGTCGAGCAGACCAAGGCGACGTCGGCCGGCGGGGAGCGGTGTGCCGGAGGAGGCCGGCGAAGGGCCGGTGAGCCCGAGGCAGCCGGCAGGCCCGGCGTAGCCGCCGTGCCCGGCAACCGGCGACTCGGGGCAGCCGGAAACCGGGAAGCCGAAGGCAGCCGGCAGGCCCGACGCAGCTGGTGAGCCCGACAACCAGCAGGCCCAAGGCAGCCGGCGAGGGGGCCGGCAAGCGGAGGCAACCGACATCCGGCAGGCCTAAGACTGCCGACGATTCCGAGGTGGCCGGCGGGTGGCGATGGAGGCGTTAGGTGGGTGATGCAGGCGTCCTGTTCGGCGCGGGGCAACGACGGCCGGCATAGAGCGACGGGCGGGCAGATGCGCGGACGACGGCCGCGAGGGGCCGCCGCGGCGCGTGAGGCCGCCGGGTCAGAGTAGAGGCCGACTGGCCGTGCCGGTGTCGGAGTAGAGGCGCGGGGTCGACGGCGGCGGCGGGCGACGCAAAACGATCTTAGATCGAAAAAATCAAAAAGAAAAACGCCTGGTCAATGCGACCGGCGGAAGAGAGAAAAACCCGGATCAAGAGATCGGGAAAAAGACTCTCTAGGGCAGCCGGTCAACACGACCGGCGGACGAACCCTAGGTACGGGCGGCGCGGCCCCCGGCGGCGGCCATGGAGGCCGACCGCCCCGGGGGCGGCGCGTGGTGCGGAAGCGGCGGGCGGTGGCTAGGTCTAGGAACTTGCGACAGATTCCATGTTAAAAGGGAGAGAGGGATTG
Organism: Elymus sibiricus; assembly: GCA_039707655.1. Taxonomy (NCBI): domain Eukaryota; kingdom Viridiplantae; phylum Streptophyta; class Magnoliopsida; order Poales; family Poaceae; genus Elymus; species Elymus sibiricus. The sequence goes on from CM077675.1 coordinate 68,607,310, forward strand.
TTGCGGAATATGATGGATGTTGTATTGAGCCTCATGGGCGAGTATATATAAAGTACAAGACTTGAAGGGCAAGACACCTCCTAGAGATAAGATGGAAACAATTCCTATCTAATCCGGGACAATCTCTAACTACCAAATATATCTCTAACAATGCCTTTGCCACTAGGCCATATGCAATTCTGTTGATGCAGAAGAGATGCCATGTATGTTACCATGAGTTGAGCGTTTGAATTCAAATTTTTCAAAAATTTCGGGAATTTCTGGTCGGTATGAGTGATTCTCTTGGGAGGTTGGTAAACGCGGTAACCGAATATATCGAGCTATAACCAAAAGGCTGGCCGGGACGAACGACTGCTTCAGTAGAGACGCCAACTTGGATTCTTGTGTATCCATGATCCAATAGCATGACAGCAAATCGTTTTCTTAAATTTTACGGACCATACCATGTTATACAGTGACGAAGCGTTCAGAGTAATATGCTCAAGAGCCACTTCTGAACGGGTATTCGTGTTGTCTGTTGTGTGCATGATAATTTGTATCTCTGAAACTGTATGCTACACTAATGAGTTTTACTTATCTCTGTATAGCTATTTCTGCTCCTTTGGGTACAGTCTCTGTTAAGAGAGTTAGGTATCCCTCAACAGCAGCCACCTATTTTTTGGTGTGATAACATTGGTGCGACATACCTTTCATCTAATACAGATTTTCATGCTCGTACCAAGCACATCGAAGTTGACTATCACTTTGTAAGGGAACGTGTTATACGGAAGCTTTTTCATATCAAGTTCATCTCTTCCAAAGATCAACTTGCTGACATCTTCACAAAGCCTCTTTCACAACCTCAGTTTGAGGGTTGCAGGCGCAATCTTAACTTGCTGTGTAGTTGAGGACATAGTTAAGATTGAGGGAGGGTGTTAGATGTATGTGTATAAGCTTCCGTATATACCCTTGTACTCTGTATACCCCTTATATATATGAGATAGCCACACCCCGTATTGGGTGTCTTGCAGTTTCTCACAACCCTATGTTTTACATGGTATCAGAGCCTAAGGTCTTGAGTTCAAGTCCTGACTTTCGCAGTTTATTCAAAAAATTGCTGCCGCCCCCTATCTGTCCACGTATAGGCCTCTTGAGCCATACCTCTAAGTCTGTCCATGTGTTGACTTTCCGCGTCACACGTGAGAGGGGGTGTGTGCCAGTATCTTCATGCTCCGCGGACTTCACACTGGTCAGCTGTGAAGCGTATCTTGCGTTATCTCTCTCATACTGTCTCCTATGGCTTGCATCTTCGGTCTACCGCTTCGTGTGCCCTCTCAGCCTTCTCTGATGCTGATTGGGCTGGGAGACCGGATGATCGGCGATCAATGGGGGGCTATGCTGTCTTTTATGGGGATAACTTGATCGCTTGCAGTGCGCGCAAGCAGGCCACAGTATCTCGGAGTAGCACTGAAGCAGAGTACAAGGCGGTTGCCAATACCACGACTGACCTCATTTGGGTACAGTCTCTGTTAAGAGAGTTAGGTATCTCTCAATAGCAGCCACCTGTTCTTTGGTGTGATAACATTGGTGCGACATACCTTTCATCTAATACAGTTTTTCAAGCTCGTACCAAGCACATCGAAGTTGACTATCACTTTGTAAGGGAACGTGTTGCACGGAAGCTTCTTCATATCAAGTTCATCTCTTTCAAGGATCAACTTGCTGACATCTTCACAAAGCCTCTTTCACAACCTCAGTTTGAGGGTTGCAGGCGCTATCTTAACTTGCTGTTTAGTTCAGGACATAGTTAAGATTGAGGGAGGGTGTTAGATGTATTTGTATAAGCTTCCGTATATACCCCTGTACTCTGTATACCCCTTATATATATGAGATAGCCACACCCTGTATTGGGTGTCGTGCAGTTCCCACAACCATATGTTTTACCCCCACGACAACCCGAACCCGGCTACGTACACTGCTATCAGGAAGATCAGCACCGCCGCCCAAGCCTTGCTCAAGCCACCGTCGTCGCCCAGCTTCTGCGACGCGAGCATCTGCGTTCCGCCAGCGAGGAATAGCGTGCGGCGGCCGAACCGCTCCACCAGGAACATGGACAGGAGGGTGGAGGCCGCGCCGACCACGCCCGTGACCACCGCCGACAGAAGCGACGCGCTGTCGCCCATGCCGATCGTGCGCAGCAGCACCGGCGCGTAGAAGGCAATCGCGTTGATCCCCGTCACCTGCTAGAAGAAAGGAATGGCCACGGCCATCACCAGCTGCGGTCGGTACCGGCGCTGGGTGAGGAGCATCCGCAGGGCGCTGCTGCCGGCCGCGGCACCGCTGTCGGCGGCCGCGACGATGCCATCCAGCTCGCGGTCGACGTCGTCGGTGCCGCGGATCTTACGCAGCAAGAGCGCCACATCCCGCCGGTCCTTGCCCTGCTGGACGAGGCTATTGGGCGTCTCCGGGAGGAAGACCGCGCCGACGAGCAGGAGCCCGGCCGGCACGGCCGCTAGCGACAGCGAGACGTGCCAGCCACAGCCTCCCATGATCTTCTCCGTGCCGAAGTTGATCACGTTGGCCGCGAGCGCGCCGATACCGACGCTGAACTGGAAGCCGTTGCTGAACGCGCCGCGGTGCCGCGGCGGCGCCATCTCAGACAGGTACAGCGGCACGGCCTGGTTGGCGAAGCCAAGACCAACGCCGAGGAGCACACGACCCAGGATGGCCATATAAACATTCAGCGACGCGCCCCCAACAGCCGCGCCAGCGAGGAAGGCGGCGCCACCGAGGAGCATCGACGGGCGGCGGCCGCGGCGGGCCGTGACGCCAGACGCTAGGAACGTGGTGAGCTGGCCGGCGATGTAGAGCGACGAGGTGAAGTCGGCGAGGAGCTGGCTGTCGAACTTGCAGTAGTTGCTGACATGTGAGTCGCCCTTCATCCCCCGATACACCTCCGGGAAGAACTTGCGCAGGAACGGCTCCATCGACGACACCCCGCCCGCGATCCCGATGTCGTAGCCGAAGATGGCGCCGCCCATGCCGGCGGTGATGCACGAGAGCACCACGAAGGCCGTGACCCTTCCACTAGCACCTCCGTCATTGCTCTCGGAGACGCCGACGACGCTGCCGGCCGCCATGGCCGATCGATCAGACCGAGCCGAGCTGGCTGCGGACGTGAGGCCACGTATGTTTGCAGCAGTGGAGTTGTGGATCGTGCGTGGCATGTGTGGATGGTACAAAACAGTTCGTCCAGTGACTGACTGATAACCATGGTTGACTGGTCCGTGTGTTGACTGGTTGGAGACTGCGATGCTGATTTTGTTTCCTTCTTCTTGTGCAATCTCGTCTACAAATTAATCGGCGAAGGCGCTGTCAGTGACCAGCACAAGGAGCTATCCATGGCGATTTCTTCCTGTTATTCAACTCACCAGAGATTGTGTTGACTGGTTTGCGAGAGATGAGATTTTGCCTTTTTGTTCTTGTGCTATTGTAACTTGACACGTTTCACATACCGATTTGGTGCTTCCTCTTATCAAAGTAGACCGAACCAACATATCATCCCTGAATAGTTGCACAAGTTATCGTAAAGAAAAATATTTCTCTTGTGTGGCTTTTTTTTTTAGCAAAAGAGAGGCCACCCTATGGAATTTCACAAAATGAAACCATCAGGTCTTACAACCTACACCCCAGAAAGCAACTAATCAGTGAGTACTCCTTGGGCAGCTCCCGCAAGGGTCATTTTCGGTGGGCTGGGAGCATGCTACTTGACGCATTTTCAGCCGTCGCCACGTGTCGCGTTTTGGGCGCTCCATGCGGATTTTTTTTTATTTTCATGTATGTGTTCTCGGCTTTTAAGTGTTTTTTATGATTTTTTTCCGGATTTTCGGTTTTTCCTTGGTTTTCCTTAGGTTTTGGACCCCCAAAAAATTAAAAAACTTTTCTCAGAAAAAACGTGTGTTTTTTTCTTCCGCGTGAGACACAATTAATTTACTTCTCGTGGAGACACGGGTTTGCTTACGCGAAGAAAAAAGACGTGTTTTTTTTTCATTCGCGAGAGGCACATATTTACTTCTCGTGGAGGCACGGATTTATTTCCATGAGTGGCACAACTAGCTATCCATGGCGATTTCTTCCTGTTATATATACTACTTACCAGAGATTGTGTTCACTGGTTTGAGAGAGATGTGAAGCTGATTACCTGTTTTGCTTTTTTGTTCTTGTGCTATTGTAACTTGACACGTTTCACATACCGATTTGTTGCTTCCTCTTATGAAAGTAGAACAAACCAATATATCATCTTTGAATAGTTTCACAAATTTTTGTAAACAAAGGAAATTTATTTGTCTTCTCTGGCCTTGTTCGCATGTCCGAACTCTGAAGTACATGCAACGAGAGAGAAACGCTCTCTCAATGCGCCATAACGCCCGGATCGTCATAATAATCATTTGTGGGGCCACGAATTTGAAAATGGCAATCTAAAAGAGTTGACGTACCAGTCTTGGCCTGCATAATATTTGAAGGCCGCTTCACATTGAGCCCACGAGCCTTCATATTTACTCCAGTGGAACCAGTGGCTTCAAAAGACATATGAAAAGAAACTAGATGGGGGCGAGAAACATGCATGGAAAGGGAAAAGACGAGAACGACCCGCGCACAAGCATGAATGATGCACAAGCATTCAGCTCAAGAAAAATTGGTGGGGTGGGCGTGCACCCAGGGACACCGGTTGTACAAAATGGACTCTGGGTGGAAGGAGTTGATCTGGCAAGCTTGTTGTTCAGCGGTAGGGAAGGGGTGTCATGCTGGCACAGCGCTGGAGGACCAACACAATATTTGTCTATGTTGCGCTTGAGCAGTTCTACTTGCATGCTTTCGGAACGTCATCTTCCCGGTGCAGAGGTTGGACCAACCACTGATAAAGGGTCATTTTCTGATTCATGAGCCACTCCAGGCATGTTGCCATCTTGCCCGTCGTTTGTGAGACACGACAAAGTCGGATTCAACGACTTCACCGCCCATTCATGTTTTATAGCACGCAAAGCAGGTTTGAAGCTGACCCGTATCGTCTTCAAGTCATGTGATTATTGAGTTCCCGATGTCTCTCAATCTCATAACATGGTAACATGTAAGCCTTGTCAAAATAATGATTGAAACATGGCAATATGTTTTGGCCTCTCTACCTTTCATTGATTCATCTCTCGCGGTGGCCTCACTCTCGTCTATGCTAAGCCACCTTTTATATTGTTGGTGGGTTGGGTGTGAATATATAATGTCTTATAAAATAAATGCAGATGAATGCTAAAAGCTCACAATATATTGATGTACTATAAAAGGACTTCCATATTAGTACTCAAATGGAGGGTGGGCGTGAATTTTAATGTTGTGCTGTCGTTTACACTCTGAACCATACCATAGGCTTCATGTGTTCACCATGGACATGTTGTCCAACACATGTTAGTTCAATCTATTGGCAAAGCGCAAGAAAATGAGTGTATGAAACATATCATCGATAGAGCTAGTTGAACATAGAAACACTATTAGGATCGATTAGTAGAGACCAAATTATTTTTCAACTTCTTTCTATAGAGTTTGACATGTTCAAGGTGTAAAAATCCGTAGCAAATCAAGTTAACCAAGTCGTTATAGATCACGGCATCAAGTTTCCAAATTACAACCTAATTAGATCAATATGTCATCATATGGTTGCTGGAGTTTGTTGGGCAGAGCACAACAAGATGACGCCACCAAGGTGACTGGAACATCACCATGGCCCCGATTGATAGGGACCGCACGGGAAGCCAGATGCTCATACTTGGTCGATAAAAGAACACAAAGTGGATACCTTTAGTCTAAGATTTAGAGGGATGAAGCTCGGTATTAGAGAGTTCTATGTGTAGTTTTGTGTGTGCTGTAATGCTCTAACTATAGTTCTGGTGCAGTTCAGAACGAACACCATCTACATCTCCTCCTTGCTTGTTCTCATAAAGTAGAATGAAGTTGATCTATAAATCTAGTTTCCTTAGCTGCGAATGATTCCTGGAGATTGATGAATACCAAGCCCGGTACCTGAATCATGATAGCCTCAAGTGTAACCAAACATCATAAGCATAGGTAAGCTACTTAGCGGGTAAGTTCTTTCTGTAGAGTTTGACATGTTCAAGGTGTAAAAATCCATAGCAAATCAAGTTAAGCAAGTCGTTATAGATCATGACATCACGTTTCTAAATTACACGCTAATTCGATCAATATGTCATCATGTGGTTGCCGGAGTTTGTTGGGCAGAGCACAACAAGATGAAGCCACCAAGGTGACCGGAGCATCACCATGGCCCCGTTTGATAGGGACCACACTGGAAGCCATATGCTCATACTTGGTCGACAAAAGAACATAAAGTTGATACCTTCAGTCTAAGATTTAGAGGGACGAAGCTCGATATTAGAGAGTTCTATGTGCAATTTTTTGTGTGTCGTAATGCTCTAGTTATAGTTGTGGACTAGTTTAGAATGAACACCATCTACATCTCCTCCATGCTTGTTCTCATAGAGTAGAACTTAGTTGATCTATAAATCTAGTTGCCTTAGCTGCAAATGATTCCTGGAGATTGATGAATAACAAGACCGTTACCTGAATCATGACAGCCTCAAGTGCAACCAAACATCATAAGCATAGGTAAGCTACTTCGCACGTAACCCTTTACTGCGGATTAAAGGCTTGTTGTAACGGTGTAATATATGGTACCAAGTGAGTTCTTACAGGTGGACCACATCGGTCCTAGATGTATATTACATTTGAACCAAGTGCATAATCAGTATTTGCTGGAAAAAATAGTTGCAATACCGATAGGTTTTAATGAAAAGTTCCGAACTGGTGTTTTTTTAACCCTAAACGTAATTATGGTTATTTTTCGTATCTACTCTAGTGAATCTAGTGGCTTCAAAGGTCATATGAAAAGTAAACTAGATGGGACGAGAAACATGCGTGGAAAGGGAAAAGACGAGAACGACCCATGCGTAAGCATCAATGATGCGCAAGCACCAAGCTGAAGACACATTGGTGGGGTATTCCTCAAGATTTCCTTGAGCAGCTGGGGGCGTGCATCCCGTGGGATACCGGTTGTACATGATGGACTCTAGGTGGGAGGAGCTGATCTGGAAAGCTTGATGTCCAGTAGTAGGGAAGGGGTGTCATGCTGGTCAGAGCGCTGCGTGACCAACACAATGTTGGTGTTTGTTGCGCTTGAGCAGTTCTACTTGCATGCCTCGGAAGGTCGGCTTCTTGGTGCAGAGGTTCGACCAACCATGGACAAAATATCATTTGCCGACTCACGAGGCATTCCCGGCATGTTGCAATCTTCCCCCTGGTTGGTGAGACATGACAAAGCCAGATTCAACGACTTCACTAATCATTCATGTTTTATAGCACACAATGCATGTCTAAAGATTCACTAATCATTCATCAAGATGACATGTGTCATTTTGAAATCACGTGATTATTAGGTTCCCGATGTATCTCAATCTCACAACCTGGTAACATGTTAGCCTTGTCGAAATAATGATTGAAAAATGGCGATACATTTGGGCCTCTCTTCCTTTCATTGATTCATCTCTCGCAATCGACTCACTTTGGTCTATGTTAAGCCACCTTTTTATATTGTTGGTGGGTTGGGTGCGAATATATAATGTCTTACAAAATAAGTGAAGATAAATGCTAAAGCTCACAATATGTTGTTGCATTATAAAAGGACTTCCGTATGAGTACTCCAGTGGTGGTTGGGAGTGAATTTTAATGTTTTGTTGTCATTTACGCTATCCACCATACCATAGGTCTCATGTATTCACCATGGACATGTGGTCAAACACCTGTTAGTTCGATCTATTTGCAAAGCACAAGAAAATTAGTATCTGAAACATATCATCGATGGAGTTTGTTGAATACAGAAACACTATTGGGATCAGTTAGCAGAGATCAAATTATGAGAATCGATTTCCTATGCATGGTGGTAGCTACACACCCTTGGGTATAAGTGCCTTTTTTGATATATGCGGTGTCGAGTTTCAATGGCATTGACACAAGTGCATTATTGTTGTATAGAAATGACTTTTTCTCACTTCTCTTTGTCTTTTCATTACCTTTTTGACACAAGTGTCTTTTCGTTGTGTAGAAAGGGCGTTTTCTCACTTCTCGTAGTCTTTTTGCTTGTATTTTTGGCATAATTGGTTGCTTGCTTGCCTAGCTTGTCCAAAGTCACAATATTTTCGTTATAGAGGTATTTTTCATAGTCCAAAAAAATTTACCAAATTAATTAGAGATAAAATTGGGGCCGTGTGTAGCTACCACCATGGGTAGCAAATTATTTTCGATCAAATTATTTTCATGTTCTTTCTCTAGAGTCTAACATGTTCAAGGTGTAAAAATCCATGGGAAATCGAGTTAACAAAGTCGTTATAGATCAAGATTTGAAGGTTCTAAATTATAGCCTAATTACGGCAATATGTTATCACTGCTTGTCATGACCAGGTACCTTAGCAGATCAACATCAACCACATTACCCGTCATCATGTGGTTATCGAAATTTGTTGGGCGGGGCACATTAAGGTGAAGCTACAAAGGTGAACGAAGCATCACCATGGCCCTATTGTATAACGCCCACACAGGAAGCCATGCGGTCTTACTTGGTCGATTTAACACAAAGCTGATACATTCAGTCTAAAATTTAGAGGGATGGGGCTCGGTATTAGAGTTAGAGAGTTCTAATTGTATTATTATTTTTGCGATAATGCTCTATTTTAGTAGTGGTCCAGTTCAAAAGGAACTCCATCTACATCTCCACCTTGTTTGTTCTCATAGAGTAGAATTAAGTTGATATATAAATCTAGTTGCCTTGATTTAGGTTAATTCCTGGAGATTGTTGATACCTGAATCATGATAGCCCCAGCATATCCAAACATCATAAGAATAGGTAAGCTACTCATTAGGCAATGCTTTCGATATTGCTTAGTGTTAGGCTGATCTATGTGCAATTTTGGAGTTCATGGAGTAAAGTGTGCATCACCACCAATTTTATGTACTAATGATGCATTTCACTCCATCCTAGAAGATGAATTGTGCCATATTTAGTTACATTTCGAGAACTTGAAATGTGATTTAAACATCCTAACAAGGTTTAAGTTTCATGGGCGTGTCCTTGTGACCTTTTCTGTCACCAAAGGCCCAAACTACGCACGGAATTGAGACTACCGTGGTTCTTGCCCACCCAATCCATGGCAAAGCCTAGGCAAGCTATTGATGTTTTCTCATGAATCTCAAACTCGGCATCTCCTAATCCGCGTCTAGGTTCAAGGTACCAACCAAACATGCACCTCCTGTGTCCTTGAATCGATTTTTTGCATATTAGTGCATCTACCTGTTTTTTTGGTTTATTTTTTAATTTATTATTTTGTGAAGCCGGAACATGTTAAAAGTTGTGACCATTTTTTCAAATTTTGAAACATTTTTCATACATTAACATTTTCTGACAATCAAACAAATTTTAATTCCTGGAAAAAATCATGATTTTTTTTGAATTTAAGAATATTTTTTAAATCAAAGACGTTTTATTGAATTCTCAATTTATTTAAATCTGAGAACACTTTTTTCATTCATGAACATTTTATGAAATTCAGGAATATTTTTAAAATTCACAGTCGTATTTAAATTCAGTAAAAGTTTTGAGATTAATGGACATATTTAATTTCATGACCATTTTTTTAACAAAGTGTTTTAATAGGAAACCGACCAAAAACAGAAAATACAAATTAAAGAAAGTTGAGAATAGGGTCGGCCAAGTAGCATTGACGCGGGGCGATGGTGCGTGCTTGGTTGTTTCCTTGCACCTTAGGCGCTCGCTAGGAGCTCCACTCATCCTCTATTAGTTTAGAGTAATGCTACACATACGGGCTGGTTGTTACGTATCTGGCAGTTTTTAATTGGGTATTAGTGAGGGCGCATGGCCCACCCTGAAAATCAGGGGGGGGGATTGGTTTAGGCAAAGCAAGTTTACGTAGGATAAGTAAGACTCTTTCGTAGGTGTAGCAATTTTGATTAGTTTATATATATACCCCATTAGTTGGAGGTTAGCTCTCACCCACCATCAGTTAATTTAGTTGGAGTTTAGCCATACTGAAATAGTAGCAGGGATAATTCAATTTAGCTTCAGAACATTGAGAGTAATTCAAGCCACAAATCAATATATCTAGGTGTCATTGTAGGTTTGGCGGAGTACAAATATGTGAGTAATGAGTTTTAATTATGATAAAGAAAAAGGTCCACTTGTATATATGGCATTTTAAGGAGACATTAGTTCACGATGTTTCCATGTGTAATAGGGCGAATATGATGGAGGCGGACGTTTGGTCCCTGGCCCTATATGTCCCTGGTATCTCGTTCGTTAGTAAGTGCTTTGCGATGTGTAGCTAAAGTAACGATTTTGCATGTACGGAAGCGACGGCCTGCCTGAAAAGTGGTATACACTAGAGGGAACAGTTGAGTACAGTACCAGGTGCAGTTGAGTACAGCATCCAGTACAGGAAATAGCTGCGTTTTTGCAGCCTGTGCACTTAAATGTTCTACTGAAGCACGACACTTTATCACGGACAGTGGTGTTTGGCAGAGTACTGTCATTTCATCTGCATATACGCATATCAAAGTTGTACTGATGAAAAAGGTGATGATATGGTTCGACAGTAATAGTAGCAGTAAAAGTTTAACATGAAAGCTATGTACGTTGATACATAATAAAGGGAGAAAACTAGTATTGGAAAAAATATCAACGACCGTTTGTGTTGTGCATTTTTAGGATTGACAAAATATGTTTATCTTAAATTCTCTTAGTGTGATAGTTATTCTGTTAGCAGCATCTGTTAAAGAAAAGTGGGTTAAGTAAATATTTTTCCTTTCCGTAAGGCTACCTTTTAGGCAAAGCCGGTGTATAGCAAACTCAATTTCCACCCATGAACAGTCCTACCGTTGGGGGGGTGTAATAATTCAGTGTGGTAAAAGAGTAACAATGTAGTATGGCAGTGTGGTAAAAGAGTAACTGAGTAATAATGCAGAGGACGCGTCGGCCGTGGTAATCACCCCAGGAAACGTGTGCAGTGCAACTTCAGCGGTTGGGGGCTGGGAGCGGTGGTTAAATGAGACGGTGGGGTCACAGTCCGGTACAGCATCCAGTGCATATAATACGGGAGATGGCCGGTACAGAAAATGAAATTATACAACTTTATGTCAGAGTATACATATAACAAGGCACCGGATGAGCGGTGAGATTCCAGGGACATGTGTCGCCGGGAACTATCGGGTATTTCCCGAATATGATGAACTAGTCATCGACAAACAAAATAAATATCAGCAAAAATGGAGAGAAATATAATTATAGTTCATTATATTCAACACAAGCAATATACTCCCTTCGTTCCGAATTACTTAAATTAATTTCCAAATTTGGGTGGTCCATTGTTGTTACACACGAGGCCTTTTTCTGTCCATGTACAACAACCTTTCTAGGATATGTAGATGAATGTACGAAAGTGTTGTTCTAATCCCGAGCTCATGTGAGCTCGGGTGAACAGTAAAATCAAAATAAAAGGAAAAAAGTTTCAAAAAAATCCGAATTTGTTTTGTGTGAAACTTTAACAAATGTTTTGATAGCTCGCAAAATTTCATTGCCAGATGACATTCGTGTAAAATGTGGCAAAAAAAACAAAATCGATGCCCAAAATGTGTTTGAAACATTCGTGTAAAATGTGGCAAAAAAAACAAAATCGATGCTCCAAAATGTGTTTGAAAATAACATTTTTGGAGCATCTGTTTTGTTTTTTTTGCCACATTTTACACGAATGTCATCTGGTGATGAAATTTTGCAAGCTATCAAAACATTTGTCAAAGTTTCATACAAAAAAATTTCAGAATTTTTTTAATTTGTTTTGATATTTTTTCGATTTTACTGTTCACCCGGGCTCACATGAGCTCGGGATCATAACAGCCGCTTCCGATGAATGTATCCATACAAAGATTGATCATTCGCTTCCTATTCAAGGTCTTGGCGGTATGCGATGGGCACGAGCACGAGCGGTGCCTTGCGGTGTAAGATGAGCCTTCCTTCTTCTTCCATGTTCACATCATCCATTCTCGTCCCCTTCGGGAGTTCCCACTGGAAACCGAAGAGGAGATTGGCGAGTGTAAACTCGATGGTGGCCATGGCCATGGAGATGCCTGGGCATATCCGCCGCCCCACGCCGAACGGCATCAGCTCTGGATGCTCGCCTTTGAAGTCTATGTCATTTAATTCGAACCTATCAGGGTTGAACTCATCTGGGTCGTTAGGCCAGCTTATGGGGTCTCTGCCGATCGCCCATGCATTCACGTAGATCCGTGTCTTGGCCGGCACGTCGTACCCACCGATCTGTATGTCTCGCATGGTCTCCCTTGGTAGTAGCAGCGGTGCTGCCGGATGCAACCGCAAGGTCTCCTTCACCACCATCCTGAGATAGCCAAGTTTCGGCATGTCGTCTGGTTGCACCCTCTTCTTGCCACCCACCACGGCCCTGATATGGTCCTGCACCTTCTTAAGGACATGCGGCTTCCGGACCAGCTCCGACATTGCCCACGCAATCGTTGCTGCACTCGTGTCAATGCCAGCAACGAAAGTCGACTGCACATCATAAATTCCATGTCAATGATTAATGTTATTACCAGCTATGATTTATTTTTCTCTTAAGTATATATATGCATGGACTGTAAGTGTTGAATTATTAACGTACAAAGATTACGGCCTTGACGTGCTCCTTGGTGAAGACGAATGTGCCACGCGGTTTCTTCCAGAGGTGAATGAGGACGTCGATGAGGTCGCCGCCATTCTCAGGCAGCACACGCTTAGGGTCGAGGTGATGCTCGATGACCGTCTCAAAGAAGGAGTCTAACTGTCTGAATATTCGCTCGTGGCGGGCTATGAAGCCGGTTACGTGGTCGACAAGGCGGCCGACGACTCCGGGGAGCAAGTCCTCGGCGGAGGAGCCGAAGCTGGATAGCATCTCCATAACATCGTCGAGCGCATCCTGAAAACTATTATTTTGGGAGAACTTGTCACTGCCATAGATGTTGCCGAACGCTACCGTGCCGATGATACCGTCGGAGAGGCTCAAGATGTGCTCGTCCAGCTCCACCGGCTTAGCTTCGGCACGGATCAGCGTGCTCATCAGTTTCTGCACCTAATCATGAATATGATACACAACATTTAAGTAACTAGATAGACTCTGCTGGTTTGACAGCCGATACCGGATGTAAACTTTACGTGGTTGTATAATCTTGATCGAGTGAATAATAAAATACTTTTGCTTCCGTACACCCCCCGCATAATAAAAGTGAAAAATGTAGACTGTTTTCGGTGCACCATGACTAGGTAGGTATACGACATACCTGCTCATGGCGTGCGTACCACGCCGACTTCACACGGCGCGCGCTGAGGAGCTCGACCGTGAGGAGCTTACGCACCTCCTGCCAATATGCGCCGTAGGGCGCGAACGCCACGTTTTTGAGGTCGTAGGTCAGCCGCTTCGTCCCCACGGAGACGGGCCGGGTGCAGCAGTCGAGGTCATGAGCCTTGAGTGCCTCCCACGCCGCTTCCGCCGACGACAGCACCACACTGGGCGCCTTGCCGAGCTGCAGCTGCATCACAGGCCCGTAGACCCGCGCCAGGTCTCGCAGGGTCCGGTGCGGCAGCGGGCCGAGCTGGTGCAGGTTGCCCAGGAGGGGCACCCTGGCAGGGCCTGGTCGCAGCTTGAGCCGTTTCCTGGACGAGCTCCTGGTCCTGGTCCACAGCAGGAGGGAAATGACCGAGAGAATTGCTAAGAGGACGGGCTGCCATTGTTGGGGTAGGGAGAGGAGTATAGAGATGAGTGAGGTCGCCATTTTCTGCTGATGAGAAATGACGACTTCAGCTAGCTCGTGTAGTGTGAACTTTATACCAATTACGTTGTGCAAAGGGATAAAACGAAGTAGATTTTGCATTACCACATGGCATGTGTGGTCAGCTATCTTACGTTGAGTATTTGAAAGAGAAGAAGAGACGACTTTACATCACAACGACTTGAAACAGTCTATTATTTCGGCTGCTGAGTTAAGTACTACTCTATGGTTGTTACCATGTTTTTTAATATCCCCTATAGCGCACTATACTGTTTAAAAGAGGTCCTGCACTAAGGTACTCTGGTCCAAACATATGAACAAACATTTTAAATAGCGTGTTATAATATTGCTATAGCCCGCTATAGTTTTTAGAAATGGTCTGCCGCTAAGAGTCATACCGCACAATTTAAAACTATGGTTGTTACTCTATGGCTGCAAAGAAGTCGGTCCCTTGCTGAACTTATGGTCGTTACACCTGCTTGGCGCTCTTTTATAGAAGAGAAAATTGTATGTACTAATGGATATGTCTCTTTTGCTTGGATAGCTGGCAAAAGTTTACAGACGAGAGGATTTATCTCCACTCCGCCTGATACATAAATCTATTTTGCTGCTTGCAAGTTTTTTGACGAGCGCCCCTCAACCCACAAGTCAACATAACCACTGTGAATTAGCAAATGAACTAACAACTTGAGCTAGCACTTGTATGTGTGAGTTATATAGCAAGTATGTTGGATCGACTTGACCGGTTACCAGTCAAACTAGCCATAGTGGCATATCTATACGCGGTTGAAATTTTCAATGGCATATTTGGGAGAGGGAAATTTCCAATGGCAGATGAGGGTTCAGGCAAATTTTGAATGGCATATTTGGAATTCACCCTACCTTTATTCATGCTCTGCCGCTTCCCCAACAATCCCTTCCCTTTCGCTCAGTCGCAAGGGCAAACTCTCCTTTTCAGACTTCATTAATGGGTCTATGGATTTGTCTCCCCTTTGTCTGCCGTTTCGGCGTTGATGGCAGGCAGTGGAATTCAGGCGTCTCCTCTCTCGCTAGCAATTTAGGTTAGAATTTTTTGTCCTCACAGGTGTGGCATTCGTCCAGATGATGGTGCTTCTTCTTCGAGTTTGTGTTATGTCCTCCAGTCCTCCTTGTGTTCTTCGTCTGAATGTTGTCGACGAAGCTTCTTGCCGCCTCCTTGGGACGGCAAGGTTCGTCGTGTGTGTGTGCGATAATGAGATTTGGTGTCAGGTGTTGTAGATCCTTTCATGTGTTCAAAGGAGACAACTGCAGCTCGGAGTATGGATCCATAGGGGAATGTGCACAAAGAATTGCTAGCTGCCATCAATAAGATGAAGCCGGCTCCAGTCAGGGAGTGGAAACAACTGCTTGTTCTGGCAGCTGGGATTGTTGAGTGGTCTAAGGATCTCAATGTAACTTTTATTATGTTTGAGCTGCTTTATATATTACAAGTGATTTTTTATAATAGATCTGGATCCCTTTCGCTAAATATAAAAATATATACCAAATAGGTTGTACAACGAGGAACGAAGAAGACGTGGGGGGTCCTGATCATCAAATGGTTATTCTATTATAAGGAAGGCACGTTTGAAGACGTCCTACACGGCACTGCTAATTCAAATACAAGGACTTGAAATTTGAAAGTCTTAGTCTTCTCCGGCTGCTCGACGTACCGATTGCATCTCATAAACTCACAAGTCAACATATTTGGCGTAAATATTTCGGTCCGTCGAGACGACAACGCAGCCAAAATGGCCTAACTAGTCTATTAGGAGCTCATAATCCATGCCAGATTAGTTCATGAGTAGGTAGGTAGTAGGTTCGTGGAAGGACCCAACTCACGCCAGCCGCATGCAAGAGTTTTCTGTTGATCCCGTTACTCGAAGAGAAAAACAAAAAAACACACACAATGAATTTTGCTTCAGAAATGCAAATCAGTAGTCAAGTACTCTGGGTCGTGCGGCCACGGTTATCCAAACGGCGGACAAAATCACTGATTTTCGATCTTTTTGTTGAACTTTAGCATGACCAGAACCCTTTGAACTTTAGCCAAGGCCTGAGGTGTTTTCATTAACGTGTCTCAGTTCGGCATTCCTGACTTGCCACGTAGGAGGTCAATGGCTACCCGGCCAGTTGGTGGCCATGACAGAAACGTAGGCAACTTTGACATGTCTAGCTTGGGAAGAAACGCCACAAGGTTTGGCGTTTGACAAAATGGGCAGATCGTGTTTATAAATCTAGAAGGGTTCAAATCATGTTAAAGTTCTCTGACAAGGCCGAGATAGTTATTTTTGCCCCGAACGCCCTCCTCATGCTGACAAACGACACCATCGAAGGCCGTGCCTTCCACCTGTCTCCCGTGCCATTTCGTGTCGCGCGGTCATTTTCGACTACCTATGTCTTCAATATTTCCGGGCAGTATACATCGACCTGAGATGCCCTCGCATGGCCTTGTTCATCACCTTGTCCAGGGAGTTGCTCTCGACTGTGCTGCCACACCAGTTCCCTCCGCAAGGACTGTGAAGTTGATTTGGGGATGCGTCGATTCTCTTACTACAAGGTCACATTTCAGGCCATTGAGGGGATCAAAATATTATACTCTAACACTCCCCCTCACGTCAATGCTCCTTTGAAGTTCAGACATGGCAAACGGAAGCGGGTGGACCAGTGGCGCACGACACCGCCAACAACTGCTCCTCCGTGGCGCCGCTGGGTGTTGATGCCCACTACAAGGCAGCCGGATTCGAAGGGCTGCGTGTATCGACACACAAGGAAGAGGGCGGTGGAGGCAGCTGTCATCAACTCCAAGTCCCTATCTTATAGATTTGCGCCGGTGTCGCTGCCCCATGCCAACGACGACAACGAAGCCCTAGGCGACGCAATGCGCCCGCCGACATCGCCGCAAAAACGCGGCGGCAATCAGCATGCGACTCGTGGAATAGCAGTGGTTGGCGATGTAAAGGGAAAAGGTTATGGAGCGAGCCAGATGGCTCACGGCAGAGTAGAACCGCGCCGCCCACCACATGGAGGGGATCATCATGTCCCCCTCCTCCTCTTCCGCGTCGGATAGCGACACCACAGACAATGACGCTCTGCCAGCTGCTAATGCCTACGCCGAGGACAGCCACCTCTCCTAATACCCTAAGAGCATCTACAACCGGACCCATTATATCCGTCTCAAACGCCCGGACTGACCGTCCGATCAGTGACCGGTCACAAAACGCGACCCAACCGGACCCCTCATATCCATCTCAAACGTCCGGACTGACCGGCACCCCTCATATCCATCTCAAATATGAGGACGATATGAGGGCTCGCGGACGCGCCCGGGCACGCCCGGTCAGTCCGCCACGTAGGAACCGACCCCACCCCGGACCACATTTTCTCTTTCTTTATTCAATTTTTCTTTCTCTCTCTTCTTCTCCACCAATCACGTTCAAGTGACCGGACATATGCGAAAGAATATGAGAAGTGCGGCTGCGCGGACGAAAAAGTAGGGGCTTAAAACGGACACGCTCGATCACTGACCGGGCGCGTCTGCAGGCGTTTGAGGGACCGGATTTGCAAGTTCCGGCTGTAGATGCTTTAAGGGGAAGCATCCGGCAAGGAGGTGGTGAGTTGCAGCCGCCCTCTCTCTTAGTTTAAATTAGTATATAAGTTAATGAAATTGGGTGAGTCATCCTTTTTTCTTAAAAAAAAAATCCTACCCACCAGGTTATCAAAGCAAGGAAAATAAACCGGGCCGACACGGGTCCTGTGGCCATCACATCGAGTCTCGCTGTATTCGTGCGTTTCGCGTGCGTAACTTTTGGCGAGTAGAGACATCAATCGAATGAGCCGGCGTGCTAGTTTAGTACGATGCATGTGCAGGTACTAGTTCATGTCAAAATCGACCCACCTGTTAGCCTGCCTGCTTGTTCCTGTGTACGTGCGCATCAACGCAGTGGAATCAATTACCTTTGCTCGTGTCCTGCGTAACCCGGCGAAACCAAGTCTAGCTATATGCAGTCTACGTACGGCCGAAAAGTACTCGGTCGAATCGACGACTAGATAGCTCTCGGCAGAATCGTCTACAAGTAGTGCAGGGTCTGTGCCAACGCAACGTATACATCTTTACGGAAAGAAAATAAACCATTAAAACATGGAAAACGTTTTGCCACGGACTGCCGGCCCAAGTTTGGGCCGGTCTTGCAGTTCCCCCCTCACCCTCCCACGACCGCACTCGCGCGTGGGTCCACGCACCGCTCATCTGACTTATCTTTTCATGAGTGGTGCCTCATCCATTCTCCATCACTATATTTTCTTTTCTTCAACCAAAAACTCGAGGGCCCGCTGCCGCATGACGGCGATCAGCTTGAAGAGGTGTTCCGGCTGGGGTGGGGTGGGGGGCTGGGTGGCGAACCAGCAAATCGGCATGGTTGCAGCTTGGCGGGTGCAAACCACCGCGCAGGCACAGATCTTCCATTCGACAACTCACCCATGCCCCTACGAGGCCGCCAAGAGAAGCACGGCGGAGTCAGCACCCCAGAACCGGATCAGGAAGCCACCCCTCCAAAGAAAGGGCGCATCCGAGCTACCCATCGGCACCCCTCTTGTTGCCCACACACAACCCGAGAGACGAGCCACCACCACCGCAATGATGCCCGCCGGAGAGCAACCATCCGGGGCCACCGTCCCGTCGTCCCTATCGCGAGATACCGTGTGCCGCCCACGTCACAACGCACACGACCATGGTAGGAAGAGGGATGGCACTCCATCGGCTCCTAGCCCGACATCAGTCCCTGAGTCTGGGTTGGCGCCTCCACCGTAGGAGGCACCCACACTTGCATCCCCAGCAAGTGGCTTCCTGATCAATAGTTAGAAGTTCACCAGCCACAGCTTTGCGGGCAGGAATCTCACTCTCGATGGTGCGGCCACGGTTACGCTAAAGAGTGGACAAAATCACCGTTTTATCGTTTTGTCGAACCTTAGCAAGATCAGAACCCTTTCAGATTTTTTAGCATTATGTGGCCCTTTTGGTAATGCCAAGGTCTGAGGCGTTTCCAGTAATGCGTCTCGGTTTTGGCGTTTCTGTCATGCCATGTAGGAGATTAATGGCTACTCGGCCAGTTCGTGACCATGCTAGAAACATAGGCAACTTTGGCGTGTATAAGTTGAGTCTTGGTTTGACAAAAGGATTAGATCATGTTAATAAATCTAGAAGGGTTCAAATAATGGTATTTTTTTCATAAGGTCAAGATAGTGATTTTGGCCCCGGACGGCCATGTCATGCTGACAGACGACACCATCCAAGGACATGCCACCCACCCGTTTCTCATGCTATTCCGTGTCGCGCGGTCCTTCTCGACTACCTTCGTCTTAAACATTTTCGAGCAGTATACATCGACCTGAGCCATCGCATGGCCACCATGTCCAGGCAGGTGCTCTCGACTGCGGTGCCACACCAGGTCTCGCAGTGAGGACTATGAGGCTGCATTTAGGATGCACCAATTCTCTTACTACCAGGACTTGTTTCAGGAGATCGAGGGGCTCAAAATATGATATTCTAACACTGCCCATCAAGTCAATGCTCTTTCGGAGTTATGACATGAAAAACGGAAGCGGGGGCAAGACGTTATTATTTATTGCGTCTACTAGGTTTTGAACCCTGATAGAACAGATGAATGTGAGGGAGACCATGGATCAGGGATTTCAGCCTCTCTAACACTCTCCTGCACGTCAATGCTAGGACATTTCAGCCTAACAAGGCTCTGCGACTATGGATCACATGCACAACCCACACACGTAATCGACACTATGACTACCTAGCCCCTAAACTAGTACATGAATTGAAGGCAACCCCCTCAACTGATGTGTGCTCCTTCGGGGCATTCCTTTTGGAGGTCACCTATGAGAGGTGGCCGATTGAACAAGGTAAGGGAAACAAGTGTGTCATGCTCACTGATTGGGTTGTTGAACATTGGCGTAGAGATTTGACATATAAATAAGACGGTAGACAATAGGATGCAAAACATGTTTGATCTTGACCAAGTGTCGGTGTATTGATCCGCCAATAATACACAAGGCAACTTACGAGTGGAAGATCTATATGGGTGCACACGGACACATAATTGACATAGGTTCATGCACACGGGAGGAGGTGATACTTCCTATATTGGTGTGGATTGTATTCCTTATCGCTATATCCCAATCACAAGGCCTCAAGATATGTTCTCAAGGTTGCTAGGGTTGGTAGCATGGTTTCAGATTGGGTTTACCGATGAGGGAGCCCTACCCCGCCTTAAAGTGGCCGTCAGGGCTAGCTAGGTTACAAGAGCCTGAATTGGCTTAAGGATTGGTTGCTAGTGGGTTATAACTAGAGTCGGGATTTCCGTGTATGTAAACTTGTTGTCTTGTAACCCAAGTCGATGGTGCACCCCTGTGCAGGTGGGCTTTGAGTCATCGGCCCGGACCATCTTATCGCTACAAGGCTGGTTTTGTCCTATACATGGTTGTTTATTAGCCCCTCGTGTCCTTCATGATCTGCCAGATTCTGGCTAATGCTTTTGTTGACACATTTCCGCTTGAACATAGTGCTCCAGCCTTCTCTCCTGGGCATGTTTCCAGAGTGGTATCCAACTGAGCGCACCTTCTTGTTGTTGCATGGAGATTAAGATACTCATAGAACTCGTGTGGAATAAAAATAACAAGTCGAGTTATAGTCACCCATAAGGAATGAATATCATGGTAGGTGAGTTAATAATGGGTAAATTATGGTCGCTACAAACCCGGCGTTGTGCATACCATAAAGGACGTGATTATTGTAGAACAATTAAAGGAAAAATTCTCATGAATGTGTTGCGAAATAGAAATTTCTAGTCGATTAAGCTCAAGTCAGACCCAACTAAAGCTAGCATCACAAATTACCTTTTACGGCCCTGAAAGATAGGTTTTTTTTCTAAGTGAAACATCAAAAAGAAGTTTTATACATACAAACAACTTCATCTCCCCTCAGCGATAATGGTAGCCGAAGACACATATATAAGACATCATAGCACTCCTAATCACTGACGGAGGGTACGACATAACGTACGAATCGAATACTTTGTTCTCCATCAACACCAGCATACTGTAGCTCGCGTAAATCGGCGACAAGTCAAGAACCGATTGCCCGCGATCTAGGCATTGCATAACATTTCGCATACTAGGCCTTGCATCAGGCAATGGGTGCGTGCACAAGAAACCTAGTTGCATCACGAGGATAACCTCCTCTGTGTCGAACTTTCCCGCTAGTCGTGGATCCACTACCTTGTGTAACGATCCACTTCAATGGCGCTCAAGCACACAATCAATCATCGCTAAATGGTTGTTTCACACGCCACGCTCCATCAGCAGCTGCACACATGCAACCTCGAGGAGAAACACAACGAATGTGAATACATCGGTTAAGGGTGTTGCTACCCGGTGTGCACAAGCTTCTGTGCAAGGTATCCCATGGTGCCAACAACATCGGTTTGTTTGAGAAACTGTTCCATTATCATATAACCTTTCTAGGCCACAATCGTCGAGGCATCCATTCATATGTTCATCCAAGAGAACATTGCTTTCCTTGATATCTCTGTTAATGACCACCTTTACCTAAATATGGCTGGCATGTTTGGACCCAGCAAATACTTATCAAGGCTGCCATTTGATATGTTGTTGTAAACCAAGAGAAGCTCGTCCTTGCGCCAGCAGTAGCCGAGTAACAACACAAGATTCCGGTGCCGGAGGCGGCCAATGTTCACCAACGGCCAATGTTCACCACCTCGGTAATGAACTCCCGCAGTCCTTGCCTTGATTCATGCGACACCCTCTTCACGGCGATCTCAAAATTGGACACAGAATGCATCACTTTTTACACTCTCAAATTCTCAGACACCCAGTGAATTCCGCTCGCTGAACCCATCCGTGGCACTATGCTGATCCTTGTATGCAAAAGCATTGAGGTCGAACTCATTTTCCCATCCTTCGTGCACCTCCGCAAACCGGCGCCGACGCCATCGAAAGAAGAAGACCACGGCCAGCACCGTGCGACCAGCAACGCGCTGACCAGCGGCAACACGATATCGAAAACCATGGTCCCAGGCTTGGTTCCCAGGCATGGCAGGGCACGAAGCTCAGCAGGGCAGGTCGATCCCAACAGGTAGTGGTGCCCCGACACGACCCCCGACGATGCCGTGAAGCCGACGACATGGTGTCCGCCTTCATTGTGGAGAGATCGAAGGCTTGGGAGAGCAGAGGCTTCCAGGGCTTGGGCAATTGCACGGGGGCTAATGTCACCTCGAGTTGTGTGGAGTGTGTTTTGTTTTTCGGCCGAAAAAACGGATTTCGGCCGAATTTCTGTCATCTCGGTCGGGAGCCGAAAGTACATTTTGGCTGAAAAATAGATTTTGGTTAAATATGACAAATTTTGGTCAAATTTCAGCCAAATTTTTGTTAAATTTTGGTCAAATTTCAGCAGAAATATTTGAAAATGGTCGAAATTTGGCCATCTCGACCTGGGGTGAAAAAAAATCACAATCCAAAAAATCTAAACTCTCGACCTAGCCGTCGTAGTCCACCCACACCTTCATGGTGTCGCGGCTATTAAGCCTCAGGTCCTGTAAAACACCCTCGCTACCGCCGTCGTCGTAGTACCCAACCGGTTTGGCATGCCGCGACACTAGGCTGTTGACGCCGATGCCCAGGTGGTTGCTATTGATGTTGCGAAACTCGGGGCTCCGGATGGTGTTCAACTCGACGGCCAAGACGGGGGCCCTGGCCATCCCGTTGGTGGCATTGAGGAGGCCCAGGTATTGGTTGTTGGCGCCGGTGAAGCCTTGGGCTGGCATAGTTTCGTGGACAAAACTCAACAGTATGACTGAATCATGGGCGGCTGACCAAAACTTGTTTCGTTTGTGATCGAAGCATGCATGCGCTAGATTTTAACGGTGTGGTGCACAGACGATGGTGATTGTGCCGTTGAGCATGTTGAAAGTCAGATACTACACAGAGATATAATAAGGATGTACGTACTGGAATGCTACTCGAATGTCTATGGATGGATCTTGAATATGTCAGCGTAAGACTAGTCCTCCTTGAGAAAACAAAAACGAAATTGTCCAGTGCAATTCCTTGCTTAGATGATACGGCACCGTTGTAAACCACGGAAATTTCTGCGATCCATCGTTGTTACCCTGACAGATTTTGGCCTTTTTAGCAACGAACCACCTTATATAGTGGCCAAAATTCATAGTTATAGTAGTGTTAACAAACGATCATTGTTTGATACAACATATTAACACCAAAACAGATACATGAAACAGTCCTCGTTTGATCTTGAAATTGAACTAGGAAGATATAAAAGTAAGGGATTTAAAGTTCTGATCTGATAAGAAACACATCCCTAGCGACAGAGAAAATATTGTCATGAAAAGAGTCCCGATCTCACTGGAAACAGACAAGAAGTAGTAATGCATGCACATCACCATGCATAAACATGAACCAGTTAGGAACATCTATCATAAGCAGGTAGCATGCATGATACACCTGTTTGTTATAAAGATACATCTATACAGGAAAGTTGGGGCGGGGGGAAACCCCTCTCATTTTTAAAAGAAAAAAAAATACATCTATACAGAAAGAAAGTAAACCATTGCAATCATTCAAAATTAAATATAAAGCATAAAACAAACTTCTACAAAGTGCTAGTTACATCTTTCACCGATATATACAAGTATTAGAAGTCCAACTCAATTATTTTGGACGACATGCACCTTTGTCACCTTCCTGCCGAGAGATCAGAAATGACACCTGATGACACATATGACATTAGATTCTTGCTAAAAAACTCCGTGCTGTACATCAGCTCCAGCATGGTTGAGCCGAGATACTCCGGCGAAAACTCAGGGAGGGGCACATCACCGTCGAGGTACTGCACGATTTGTCGCATGGTTGGCCTTCCATTGGGCAATGGATGGGAGCACAGAAGTCCGAGTTTGAGCACTAGAGAGACCTGGTCAAGGCAAAAATTGTTTGGCATCCTAATGTCTGCCGCCTTAGTGATTGAGCCCTTACGCCAATGTTCGGCAACCCAGTCCACGAGCATGACGCGGTTGTTTCGCTCGTCTTGCTCGATAGGCCTCCGCCCACAGGTGACCTCCAGGAGGAACGCACCAAAGGCAAAGACATCGGTAGATGGGGTTGCCTTGCCTGTATGCCCTAGTTCAGGGGCTAGGTAGCCCATGGTGCCTACCACGTGGGTGGTATGCGCATCCGATCCATGGTCGTACAACCTTGCTAGGCCGAAATCCCCTAACCTCGCGTTCATCTCGCCATCCAAGAGCACGTTGCTTGCCTTAACGTCTCGATGGATGACAATTTGCTCCCAATCCTCATGTAGGTACGATAACCCTGAAGCCACACCCCTGATGATGTGGAATCTCTGAGTCCACTCCAATGTACCCTTGCTAGGCATGGGATCATGTAGGTATTTGTCGAGGCTACCATTTGGCATGTGATCGTAGACTAAGAGAAGCTCTCCCTTCCGCCGGCAATAGCCAAGCAACTGCATCAGGTTGCGGTGGTGCAGACGGCGCATGCTGGCGACCTCGGTTATGAACTCCTTCATCCCCTGCCTTGACTGGTGCGACACTCTCTTCACGGCCACCTCGGTGTCCATGTCGGGCTTGCGGAGCATGCCCTTATAGACGCTTCCAAAGCCTCCCGCCCCGAGTAGGTTGGTCTCACTGAACCCCTTGGTCGCCTGGTACAGGTCCTTGTAGGAGAAGGGCTGCGGCCCGAACGCGACCTCCCAGTCCTCCCGGACCTCCGCGTACCTGAGGCGCCGTCGTATGAAGATGTAAACAGCGATGCCGACGGCCAGAACCACTGTGGCCGACGCTATGGGCAGCACGATCTCCAGCACCCTGGACCGTGGCTTGGGCCCGGTGGGCGGCAGGACGGGCAAAGACGAGATGTTCAGCGTCGGCGCTGGGCCGTCCAGCGCGAAGCTCCAGCCGACGACGAAGTGTCGTGCGAAGAGGACCGCCGTGGCTGACGAGAACCCGACGTACGCCGTATCCTGGTGCTGCAGCACGGTGGACAGGTCCACGGTGGTTTGTAGCAAGGACTTGTTGGGCCTGGCGACGCCCAGGGGAGCCATGGTGACGGTGATCTGCGTGGCGGCGCCATCGTAGTCCACCCACACTTGCATTGCCTTTCGGCTGATGAGGCTTAGGTTCTGGAACCGCCCCGTGCCGTCATCGTAGTAACCGGCGTCGGCGGCAGCTCGTGACACCAGGCTGTCCACGTTGATGCCGACGTGGTTGCTGTTGATGTCGCGGAAGTCGACGTTGAGGAGGGTGTCGAGCTCCACGGCGAAGAAGTGGGCGTTGGGGTTGGTGTTGTTGGTGGTGTTGAGGAGGCCCAGGAATTGGCCTGGCAGCGCGGTGGCGAGCAACTCCTTTGAGGTGGTGACCACGAAGGCCAAGCCGGGGGCGCTCAGGTCGATGTACTGCCCGAAGATGCCGAAGACGAAGGTGGTCGAGAAGGACTTTGCGGCCCGGAACGGCAACGGAGATGGATGGAAGGCGTGGCCTTTCATCTGGATGGTGCCGTTGGTGAGCATGAGGAGGCCGTTGGGCGTGACCTCGGCCACGCCGTCGAGATCAAGGTTCCTGCCCGCAAAGCCATTGTAGGCGAACTGCTGACCTTCGACGCCGCCGGCAGTGGCCACGGCGAGAAGGAACAGAGTGGCCAGGTGGAAAAGCTCGAGATGCATGGCTTCTGCATCAATTTGCTCGAGACTTGCAGGTGGGCAAGAAACGCCCCGTCTCTTTGGTACTTAACTGATCTGGGTTCCTCTTTGTGAGTGAGGGGAATCAAGAAAAAATATCGTAAGTGCCTACGGCAGGGGGAAGATCTGGGGAGCTCTGTGTGGCTAGCGTGGGTTGGTCTCTCGTTCCACGAACCTACTTACTGAAAGGCATGGATGGAGAAGGGTCTAATACTAGGACTAACCTGGCCATTTGGGTGACTTTGTGCCGGAGGTCAATATTCACACCAATTATATTGACTAATGCGTAAGAATGCAGTCGGTTGTCATTCTCCAACGAGCAATACTATCTTCTTCTAAGTTTATTAGTCCCTTTATATTTTGGGTTAAACTTTGTCCATATTTTGACAATGAAAATCTTAATGCATGCCATAGAAAATATATATTGTTGGATTCATATTTGAGTGAGATTTCAATGGCATTATTTTTCTACGTATAACTTATATTTTTTATTACTTATAAAATTATGTTCAAAGTATTACCGGAAAAGAGGACTAATAAACCAGTATATGGGGCCCGTGCGTGATGTTGAATTGGTTCGTCGAGTGATTGCTTCCTGTAACTGCTTCCGCTTAAAACCTTCGTCAACTCCCTTTGCTTCCTAGTTAGCGACTGCTTCCTAGTAACAGCTGCCTCGGACTACCACGATGGTGGATGGTAGTACTTGGCGGCTAGTGGCTAATGGTTGATAAAGAATGTACTACCTCTGTAAAGTAAGATAAGACGTTTTAGATCACTAAAGTAGTAATCTGAAATGTCTTATATTACTTAATGGAGGGAGTACAATAAAAGAAGCACATACTAACAATGGTTGAAGCAAAAAATTCTTGAACATAGAAACATGTGCCACAAATAAAAGTTGGGAGCATGGCTGATAGGAAGCAATCCTTTATTTTTATCACAACAAATACACGACACGCCAAAAGTATTTATTTTGACTGATAGCATGATTGGATGAAGAAACTTGTGCTTCGTGAAGAAATAAGAATAGAAATCCATTAGCTAATGCAAAAATATGCTGATAAATATCACGAGAAATATGAATAGGAATGAACTATTTCCAGGAAGAGAATCCAATTTGGCGAGCTGACAGAAAGACATATACAATACTGACGAAGCATGAATACTCGGAAATATCAGTGTCATGATATCTCAACAAAAGAAGAAGTATAAAAAATGTAAGAATGGTTGAAATCTTGCTAACTCTAAGAAACGTGGATATTTGGAAGCATCATATCTAGCAATCTCAGCATAACTATATATAATGGAAGCACTTTAAAAAAAATATGAAGCACAAAATTTAATTTCTAAATTGGTAAGTAGCGACGCTTGTTACTAATATGTGGGTGCACAATTTTGTGATCAGAACAACAATTACATTGCAACTAATCGTAGATTCATTATGGTCACACATAATTCAATCGAAGAACACGAGGTATCAACACAGACCATGCTGGACATAAACTATGTAGCGGGTATCAACACCGATCAGTCGATGGTAACCTGGCGAAGCACAGGGTATGTGTGTTTGAAAGGAGTGGTGCAAGAACGTATTCTGAGCCTCAGTCAACACAACTTGTTTTGCCTTTTCCGAACTTCTTATCAGTACCCTCCTTTATATAAACCAGTCATAGATAACCACGAACGAGGATTGCGGGCTCGACCCCGTAATGCCGGAATGGCACGATGAAGCCCGGCGTCAAATCGGTGGATACTACAATGTAGCGGGGAGGAGCAGGGGAATGGAACTGCCGGATGAGGTCGCCGACGACGATGAGAGAAAGAGGCACGCGTGTGCAAGGCGGAGGGAAGGGAGTTTGGTGGGCTGCGTGCAAGGTCAAAATGATGGGCAGGTGCAGTTGGCACCAAGTAGAATCGTGAGAGTTATGGGTCGAGCGACTACAAATAGATTAGACACGGGGATGGTGGGTGGTTAACTCCTGGCCAACGGGGTTTTCACTTTTGCTTATGACGTAAAATTTGTTGGCGTGAAATTTAAATTGAATCGACAATGGACAACTCTAACGATGGCCTTGTATCAGGCTATAGATAGAAAGTGTTTCCCTTTTCGGAGAGGTTGTACCGTTTAAATCAGGACAGGTCAACTCCTTTCTTGACCCGTTGCGCTCATGATGCACAAGCCAAATAGAATCGAGAAGTTAGGCAAACTATATGAAGAAGGCCTAGTGCATTATCCGTAAATCATGATCTTAGTTTATGACATGAGAATTGGACAAATGCAACTGAGAAGCATAGATAACTATACAAAACTCTATCTGATAGCCACTACTGGCATGAGTGGGGGACTAGAATTTCCCTTATTTATCTCCTTTTCTGTGCCACTTATTTGTACTCGAATACTTTCTCGTCGGCCTCTGTTGTCCCTACCTGGCTGATGGACGTTGGCCCGACTAGGTAACTATGTACTCCATGCAAAAATTACATGGGACAAGAGATTAAGCAGGCTTAGGTAGGCCCCACTCCTGAAATTCAAGCGGGTGATAAGATGAGGGATTACGTTGGAGAAAGAGGCCTCATGTGCATAGCTCCCACGTGTAACTCGTCCCGACAAAAAATCCTGTTGGCAGTGGGTTGGTGGGTTCGATCTCTCAAGCGAGCAAACCCAAGGAGAAATATGTAACTTGCAATGGTGTATCATCAACATAGAAAAAGTTTCAAAGGGAAATAATAAAAATATTTGTGTTCCCATTCAAACCCGACACATTCCCTTAGAAACTGAGATATTTCACCAGAGACTCTTCAGTTTTAAGCGAATCGGCTCACAACTATTCTGTAACTCTCAAAATTTTCACCACATCCTCTTTTTGTCATACCATTACACCATGACAAGTTTCATCTTCTCCAGACATCATTTACACCCTTTTGCAAATGAAAAGCCATTTACCTGATTTTAACATCTAAATTCATTGAGTGCCCTAGAAATAGTAGGTCAACACAAATAAGTGCCAAAGTTTCACATGACTGTTATAATGATGTAAACTTAACAACCAAAAAATGGGACCCTAAATGTACCCTTAAAATAATAAAACCCTAGGATTACTAAAAGTTGGAAAAAAAAATTAGTCGGGCCCTCAAAAATAACCGCCACTATAAAACACATACCAGTGGTACTGGTAGCATCGCCCGCCATAGGTAAGTACTTTTGATACACCTCTTCCCCTCGCTGGACTTAGCCAAATCGATCCCCATTCGATCTTTTGCTGAATAACTAGCCTTGCATCCAACACCATCACCATTGTCGCCACCTATGCCGCCGTGGACCTGACGCCTGACACTAGAATCCCCGTGCCACTCGTGCCTGGCGCCAGTGAACAACTCTGCCACCATTGGTCGGCCACCAGACTCGTGCTCCTCCTCGGACGCCAGGCCCTTGCCCTCCTCCCCCACCAACTTGCACACCAGCGGCCATCTCGTCGTAAGCCACGCATCCTCTCTTATGATTTTTTTAAAATCTAGTGCAAGTTAGGTGAGTTACTTTTAGTGCTAGGTTTAGTTAGTTCTAATTTTAGGTTAGTTCTAGTCTAGTGCTTGGTTTAGTTAATTCTAGTTCTAGATTTAGTAACTAGCTATTATAGTTCTAGGTTAGTTCTACTTTTAAGTTTAGTTAGTTCTAGATAGTGCTAGGTCTAGTAATTAGCTATGTTAGTTCTACTTCTAGGTTTAGTTAGACATAGATAGTGCTAGGTTTATTAAAAAAAATTAGGTTTATTAGTAGTTTGACTTGTGGGGTCGAGTTTAATTCTTCCGGGGGAAAGGGGACCGTGGTAGAGAGAAAAGGGAATATGAGAGAGTCGAGGCAACCTTCTGTATTTGCATGACTATACCGTGGATTATGAAATTCTAGTCCTCGAGCCGAGGCAAACTCGTGTTCCTCGCGATGAATTTGCGCTGCTCATCTCTTCAATTTTTAAAGAGATTCCAAGTGAATGCAAATTTTTTGGTGAAACATTGGTTTATTTCTCTTTCGTTAGATTTCTGTCACTCGATATGTCAAAATTTTAGCAAAGGTCATGGAGAAGTTTCTATCGATTTATTTAAAAAGTTATTTTTTATTTGTTCGGTGCGAGTTCCGCCACCATCGCCCCCGAGGTATTGTGGTGTAGTACACAAAAAAGGTGTAGTGCTGACCAAATATAACCGGGTGAAACATCAATGACAAGATTGCATGAAATAGCACTAGTGCAGAAAAGCCTAGCTATGGCATGGCAAAAAGGGACCTGCTGGCGTGGACATCCTACGCCACTGTTAGAAGTTAGTGGTAGCGTTAGAGACGATGCCAGTAGTATTTTTAATAGCTATGACGTTGGACAGAGTTGTACGCCGGCACTGTCATATTTAGCTAATAAAAAATACGCCAGAATTCCCAAAAGATACTACTAGCATTACAAAAGATACTTCCAGCTTCACAAAGTAAATGTTTCAGTAATTCCCAAAAGATACTACCAGCTTAATTAACAAATTAAATGTTTCACCTAATTCACAATAAAAGAAAAGTGCCAACTAATAACTTCTCACAACGTATCGATCAACCCCTCTCGACACTACCTAGTTTCATGTCTATGGACTAACTTAAGCTTACAAAGCTTATTCCTATTCGTCTGCCCCTCCATGATGTAATGGGCCTTGTCCGTCTTCAGTTCAGTCCTATCGGACTTCAAGACTTGTATTTCCTTCTTGAACTCACTTATCTCGAGGACCAGGGACTCAATCTGACCTTCGAGACTGAAAATCTTATTGTAGACAATAGCATTGTCATCGATAATCTTTCCCTTCTCCTTTGTCAGGGAGTCATTCAACTCCTCCAGGGCCTTGATGGTACTCTGACATGACGCGACCAGCTCGTGATTGAGCACGTCCACGTCACATGTCGTCTGCTGCACAACAGGTGCTGAAGAAGGCGGACCTCGTACGTATGCCTGGCAAGGGTTTCAAATCATCAAAAATTAATTAATGGTTAGATATATGGAGATGTTTGCAATGCTCATGCATGTTTTTTGTAACCTTAATTATGAGGTCGGTGCTCATGTCGCCTTTATCTTCGGCATACCCCGGCCAGTGATCAGAGGAGCCTATCCAGATGCTAGAGTCGGCCATGCTGTTTGGCTAAAGAATAAAGGCCATGGGAGTGTAATTAATAGGAAGAAGCATCAAACAAATTAAATAGAAACATAAACGATTTTAATTATTATCTTTTTGCTATATGAACTATCAAGTTTCCAAATAAGAAACTAATTATGAGTGTGCTGGCTGCAAAAAAGGAAGTGGCAGATCAATTTGTGTAGATACCTATGAGTGTGCTAGCTTGATCGATACATAATCATGAAAACATAGAACAAAACACAATGTAGCTACACAAAGACCACAATGCAGCTACCCAATGTAGCTACACAATGTAACTACAAAAAAGAACTAAGTTTCTACACATGTGCTTCAGCTTTACCTAAAAAAAGAACTAAGTTTCTACACATATAGGATAGGATGTGCTTCAACTTTACTACAAAAAAGAACTAAGTTTCTACACATGTACGATAGGATTCTTATAAGATTTTTTATGATGTGAACACTATAGGATAGGATTTTTATAGGAACTCTATAGGATAGGATTTTTCATAGGAACACTAAGTTCCTACATAGGATTATCCTCCACTAAGTTCCTACATTGGAACACTAACATTAATTAGACTAGAATGGAAAAATTCCTATGATGTGAACCAAATGATAACTTTCCTATTCCTACTCATAGGATTTGAGATACATGCCATCTCATTTCCTACAGTTTTCCTATTCCTATGATAATCCTATCCTATGAACCAAAGGAGGCCTAAATTTTAAAACGATTCCTAAAATCTCTCCGACCTAACCCTAACCCTAATTAAGCAAAATGAGAGAGGGAGGGGCGCCGAACTTACCGCGGAGGTGCTCGGGGGTGAGGAGTGGTTTGCGGGCGGCGTCGGGCGGCGGTAGCATCAGGCAGCGGCGGGCGGCGGCGGCGACGGGGATCGAGAGGAGGAGTTGGGGATCGAGAGGAGGACGAAAGGATAAGTTCTTTTTTTTTACTACGCCGGGAGTTGTTTAAACCGACTAGTGCTGGCGTGGGCCTATTGGGCCTAACGTGTAACGCCAGGCCTAATGTGCAATGCCAACACTAAGCGAATACCTATGGCGTTCGAATTCAGACAA
This sequence comes from Elymus sibiricus, assembly GCA_039707655.1. NCBI lineage: Eukaryota > Viridiplantae > Streptophyta > Magnoliopsida > Poales > Poaceae > Elymus > Elymus sibiricus. The sequence continues at coordinate 68,639,288 of CM077675.1, forward strand.
CGCCAGCACTATTAGAAAATATTAGTGTTGGCGTTGGTGAGAAATGGTGCCCCACGAACAAGAGTTGTGGCTAGCCATTTCTCCACTAGTGTAGTGTTGCGTGACCAAGAGGAAAACCATTTGTTTTGTACATGCCTGTTTGCAAAAATGGTGTGGTGAAGAGTCCATGTTACTTTTTTACCTATCACCTCCCGCTAGCATGGCTAATATGTTCGGTACATATCTGAGGGGAGTCCTACCCAAGCTGAAGTCACAAATACTGTTTGTTTTTCTGCTTAATTTGGGTATAATGAAAATGAAATGACCGAATTTTTAACAAACCCAAATTCTCCAATTTCTTGCATGTCATCTACAAATCCAATAGCTTCAGCAGCGCATGGTCTACTCTACTTTGGAAAGTGGGCCCATGAACTTCTGGTGCAACCCACTAGACATGGTTGCATCAGGTTTCTTCAACCAAGCTGGATGGAAATCCACTGATAGGATATGGGATTAAGTCATTGTATCTTGTTAGTACCTGGTTGTTTTGAGATTTGTGCCTTTTTTCTTGGTAGTGCTTGGTTGTTTTGACTTTGTGCTTTTATCACTCGACGTATTGGATGTTTTATACTCTAAAACTTTATAAAGGTGGATATGTGCATCAGATGATGCAGAAGCTTGGGGTAAACCATCATTTTGAAAAAACAAAAAAGTATGCCTACATACTGGTTTTTGTTGTGGGTCTATGAAATTCAAATATGGAGTGGAAACCTACCACTCTGCCTACAATTTCTATTACAATATAATCACACAACCTAAGAAAATTTGTTATATTACGAAATATTTTTTGTGATAATTATATCACTAAACTTTTCCGGGTTGTTACACCTCAGTCCACTGGAGTTGATGCTATATTCGTTGGATCTTACATGGAGATCTGTGTAAATAAAATTATCTTCATGTTTTCTTTCTTCTTTTTTGTATGTTCTATCATTTGACCGAGACTAGGATAAATCTCAGTCGACTAGGATCGAGCCACACCCATAACTTTTATATGGTGAATCCAAATATTTTGAAAGTATTCATTTGATGAGAGTCCGGATTATCATGTTTTTGTATATTGGAGGAAGTATTATCACCATCTATAACTTTACAAGCATACCCGTACGAAAAATAACTTTCTATGTTTTGTACCAGAGACTATGCATGTAAAAAAAAACTATACAGAGAAAATCTAGCTGCGTATTATCTGAAGATAGAAAGCAAACAGAGCAAATCTGTTGCAGCTTGGCTCGTACGTGTGGAATGACAACATGATTAACAAATATGTCGTGGCAGAGCGCTTGTTATTTAGATCCCCGTCATTTGGGTTATAGTTAGTGTTATCATCGGATCATAGTTTTTGTGTGATTGTAACATGATGTCTTTTTAATACGTCATTAAAGATTAATAAGTCTGTATATTATCAATACACTTAGTCCTGAGGAGCGATAATAATTTCTGCTGTGGGGAATGCCAAATCCTGGAGCAGTGACTCTTGGAGAGGTGGAAAAAATTGTGCACGCGTTTAGGCAAGAGTCAGAATGTGACTATAAACGTGCTTTGTGTAAAAGGCCAAACAATTTTGTAGAATTTTCTTGGAATACCGAAATAAATACAACAGGAGGGCAGCACAGTCAAGATAATTTTAATGGGTATGTTGGATTGAGATGTCTAGCTGGTTTCCGACTAGAAGAGTCGTAACTAGTTAATGGTCCATGGAGTACCAGCCATCAGTCCAACAAGTCTCCTAAAACAAGATTACGTTCAATAGTCTTTGTCGTCGGTCGTCACAACATGAATGAAGACCTGTAGAAATGTCTTGGAGGCTGACACCATGAATTGCAAAAAAAAGAAAAAGAAAAAAGAACATCACAATTATCGACCCTAAATCAAAAAACCACTACAATTTTGATGAATCGTGATGCAATCGAGCGGCTAGGATATGCTGCATGCCACTGCAAATTTCCGTAATTGATTGTTTGATCTGGTATGCCAATTCTCAAATAGATGCTTGAAAAAGGAAAAGTAAAAAAATGAGTAGTCGTGAGCAGGCATAATGTAATGAAATTTCCAACTGCTTCTAGGTGCTGCTCTCGGAAACAAACACTAAGAGATATCGGCAGGAATATAAACTGGATGTTGAGGCAATCTGTAATATTCTTATTAGCCATGTCACTTGGGGGAACTTGTGGGCGTGGCTCGGCATTATAAGAAGACGGGTAACAAAGGAAGTCTTCTGCCCCTCTATTATCTCCGATTGATCGTCTTAACTGATACGCCGATTATTCAACAGATGCATGAAAAAACCGCAAGATATTTCATCAGTCGTGGATAGCTACGGTAGTTGTCCTCTTGCAGGCAGCAGCAAAAATCAACGCGTGGGTTCTTTGACCCGCCATGCATCTTTTTCCGACCATCCATACGCAGTGACAACGATCTCACCCAGCAGTGCAGGGCACTGCGCTGCCCATAAGTAAACATGTTTTTCTTTTAAAACGAGCCGGTTCCGATATTTTTTTGAGAAGTAAACAAGTCGAATGGCAGTTGAAAAAGTAGCAATCTGTGATGGTAACAGCGATGGATCGCAGAATTGTCAGTGGCCCAGAACGGTGCCGTATCATGCATGTAATGTAGGGAAGTAATTGCACTCGACAATTTCTGTTTTTTCTGAAGGAGGACTAGTCTTACGCTGACATATTCAAGATCCATGCGTAGCCATTAGAGTTGAATTCCAGTACGTTCTTGTTCATTTCAGCATTCTCATCGGCACTATTTTCATACACCAACTGCACAACAACCATCTGTGCACAACCACCACCACACAGTTAAAGTCTAGCTAGCCCATGATCACAAACGAAGAAATTTTTTGTTAGCCCATGATTCAGTCATACTACTGACTTTTGTCCAAGAAACCATGCCGGCCCTTCTTCTGCTCATACTCCTGCTGTTGAGCCCGTACGGCGAGGTGGCCTCGTCGTTGGACGATGGCCAGTTCGCATACCAAGGCTTCACTGGCGCTAACCTTACCCTGGACGGCCTCGCCGTCGTCATGCCAAGCGGCCTGCTCGCGCTCACCAACTTCACGCAGCAGACAAAGGCGCACGCCTTCCACCCCGCCCCGCTCCGCTTCCTCAACAACAACACCGCCGTCTCCTTCTCCACGTCCTTCGTGTTCGCCATCGTGTCGGGGTACGACGGCCTGAGCGACCACGGTCTCGCTTTCGTCGTCACCCCGACAACCAACTTCACCACCGCGGGCGCCGGGCAGTACCTTGGCCTCCTCAACACCACCAACGGCACAGCCAGCGCCCCCATCTTGGCGGTCGAGCTGGACACTATCGTGAACCCTGAGTTCCGAGACATCAATAGCAACCACGTGGGCATCGACGTCAACAGCCTCATGTCGCGGCAGGCCCAGCCGGCTGGCTACTACGACGACGACCGCGGCGGCTCCTTGCAGGGCCTGACACTTAACAGCTGCAAGCCCATGCAGGTGTGGGTGGACTACGACGGCCAGGCCAAGCAACTGGAGGTGACGTTAGCCCCCGTGCAAGTGCCCAAGCCCAGGAAGCCTCTGCTCTCTGAAGCCATCGATCTCTCCACGCTCATGGCGGACACCATGTACGTCGGCTCCTCGGCGTCGTCCGGAGTTGTGTTGGCGCACCACTACCTGCTCGGATGGAGCTTCAGCTTGGACGGGTCTGCCCCGTCGCTTGACTTCTCCAAGCTTCCTGCCCTGCCACGCCTGGGACCCAAGCCTCGGTCCAAGGTACTGGACATCGTGTTGCCGCTGGCCAGCGCGTTGCTCGTTGCAGCAGCGCTGGCTGCGGTCTTCTTCTTTCTGTGGCGTCGGCGCCGGTTTGCGGAGGTGCGTGAAGGCTGGGAAGACGAGTTCGGCCCGCACCGATATGCATACAAGGATCTGCATCGTGCCACGCATGGGTTCACGGAGAGGAATTTACTGGGCGTCGGAGGGTTCGGGAGAGTGTACAAGGGTCTGCTTTCTGCATCCAATTTGGAGATCGCGGTGAAGAGGGTGTCGCATGAATCAAGGCAAGGACTGCGGGAGTTCGTTGCCGAGGTGGCCAGCATTGGCCGTCTTCGGCACCGGAATCTCGTGCAGTTATTAGGCTACTGCCGGCGCAAGGACGAGCTTCTCTTGGTTTATGACTACATGTCAAATGGCAGCCTTGACAAGTACTTGCACGACCCAAACATGCCAACCGTATCTTGGACCGAAAGATTCTCGATCATCAAGGGGGTCGCATCAGGCGTGCTGTATCTCCACGAGGATTGGGAAAAGGTTGTCATCCACAGAGATATCAAGGCCAGCAATGTGCTCTTGGATGAACAGATGAATGGATGCCTTGGCGATTTTGGCCTGGCAAGGTTATACGATCATGGAACCGTTGCTCAAACAACCCATGTTGTTGGCACAATGGGATACCTTGCACCAGAGCTTGTGCGCACCGGGAAGGCAACACCCTTAACCGATGTATTCGCATTCGGTGTGTTTCTTCTAGAGGTTGCATGTGGGCAACGACCGATCGAGCGTGGCGAGCGAAACAACCCTGTAGTGATGATTGATTGGGTGCTTGAGCACCACCGCAGTCGATCATTACTCCAGGCGGTGGATCCACGACTAGAAGGGATGTTTGACAGAGAGGAGGTTACCCTCGTGCTGCAACTAGGTTTGTTGTGCTCGCACCCATTGCCTGATGCAAGGCCTAGTATGCGAAAGGTTATGCAATACCTAGATCGTGGGCAATCTGTTCCTGACTTGTCACCGACTTACATGAGCTACAGCATGTTGGCCACGATGCAGAACGAGGGCTTTGATTCGTATGTTATGTCATACACTCCATCGGAGCCTAGCTGTACAGCGGTGTCTTATGGGTCTTCGATGACCATTCTCGCTGAGGGCAGATGAAGTTGTCTGCATGTAATCAAATTATGTTTTAGAAAAAGCTTATCTTCGAGGGCTGTTAAAAATTAATTTGTGGTCCGAGATTTTCTTTTTAAAATAATTTGTAATCCTAGCTAGCTCGAGCTGGCTCATTTAGGTGAGTCTGACTTGAGCATAGTTGACTAGAAAAACGTATTTTTCAACCCATGCCTCAAAATGTTTATTTAATTGTTTTAAAATAATTTGTTTAGGAAAGCATCATGGCGGTTTTGTTGATCTGGAATCAAAGATACATCATCAGAAAGAGTAGCTCGAATAAAACTGGGTTTCTTACCATGAAAGGTTCCCATCGCTAAAGCTCGCTAAGCAAACAGCTGCTCTATTTGCTTCTCTAGGACAATGAGAGACAATTACACGACTAAAACTACGACAAAGAAAAGTACAAAGAAAAGAGGATTACTGCCAATTTCTATGATTTCCACAACTTCTATACTGTATTCAACTAGCAACCTATTTTGAAATAATCATCTTTTGGATCACATCCCTATTGGCTCGTTTTGGCTATATTTTTTTAGCGGATTGTTTACCTTAGTTGGCCTCTTGCTATTTAATTATTTTGTTGGTTCATAACAGCCCATCTGGTCAAGGCATAAGCATGCTATAAGAACCCATCAAATAGACTACTAACCGTCATTGTTTATTCAAAACGTGGCAAATAAAATTAGCAGACCTTTCGTTCAAAAAAAAAATAGCAGACCCAAATTAACCAACCAATTTACAATGATTCCAGTAAAAAAACATTTTAGAAAATTGCCATGTGTAACTTCATCCAAGTAAAAGGCCAAGAGAAGCAGAATACTGATACACGCAAAGTGAAAGAACAAACAAATAACTCTTTCAAAATTGCAACCAAAAAATCGTTCCAACAATAGCATAATCAACTTGGAATTAAAGGTTGGTCTAAATATAAATTTATAAAGAAGAAAAATGTTACCCACAAAATGATTTACTCTCGCTCTTCAAATCTGACATCTCCAAAAATACTACACGCATAAAAATATATATGCATAACTATTTTCAAACTTGAACCTGTAATTTTTTCCTTTTGTGTATCTTTAAAAATGTAACAGCCCTAGTAAATACTAAGGAAAAAACATTTCTTAATACCAACTAAAATTATGAATCTTGATGCGAGCTAGTAGCTATTCTCGTCTAGAATTAAAATGCTGCTTTAGTGGGATGCCTCCGACAGGCTGCTAGCTAGATAATAAACACTCGGTGTCAAGGAAATATAGTCCATGTTCAGATTCGGAGACAAATTCTGCGGGCATTCCAAGAGGGACACTAGCCAGACCTTATCTAGTCATGAATGCAATAGGGATTTAAGAACCAATATGTGGTTGAATGGTTAAGAGAAGAGTTTACATCCTAAACTTGTCATTGGTGCTCAGATTATTTCTGGATTTATTTCACCCTTTCCGGCGATGTTCCTTCAATGGGAGGAGATGTTCCCGTCGAATGCGAGCCGCATGTGGTGACTTCGTAAAATATCAAGATGTTATGGTGTCTTAGTGTTTTTGAGATGCTCATAGGGGTAGAATGTGCGTGCTTGCGTTCATAGGAATGAGTGTATACTCGTGTATGTGAGCGACTTTGATTGTACCCTGTTCAAGAAAAAGGAATTCAATCGGGATTTATGGTATGCCCAATGACGGGTCACTAGCCACCAGGATTTACTCAATATTAACTCACCTAACATGAATTTTTTTTAGAAGCCACACCTGTCATGATATTCCTGCCTTACGGGTGAATATAACTTGGCCTGTTACTTTTATTCCATATGAGTTATATGAGTCACCCATAATCTCACTGCAAGCAACAAGAAGGTGCACTTAGGCGTAAACTACTCGGGAACCTTGCCCAAGAGAGAAGGCTAAAGCACACTATTCAGATGGAGATACTGCCAAGACAAGCATTAACCAGAATCTGCCAGACTGCGAAGGACTCCCGGGGCTAATGACCAAACATGTATTGTCAAGGAGGACAAAGCCAGCCCTCTAACTATAAGGTCGCCAATGTCGACGACTCGAAGCCCTACTACACGGGGGTGGACGATCCACTTGGGATAGAAGACAACATGTGTACATGCCCGGAAATCTCGACTCTAGTTGTAACCGACTAGAAACCAATCCTTAAGCCAATTTGGCAATCTGTAACATAACTCGGGCCAACTATTTAAGGAGGCGTAGGTTTTCCCTCTATCGGTACATCAATAGACACCAAATCACATAACACGCTACAAACCCTATCAATGTTGAGAACATATCTCTAGGCCTTGCGATCGACATATGGCGACAAGCAATACAATTCGCCAACATAGGAAGTAGGGTATTGCCTTCTTCTGAGGGCTGAACATATATAAATTATTTGTCCAGTGTGCACCCATATAGAATTGCTACTCGTACGCAACCATGTGTTAATTATTGGCGGATTAATACAGCTAGACTTGGTCAAGACTAAACCTGTTTTGCTCACTAATGTCTACCCGCTTATTTGTATATCAAATCCTTACGCCAATGTTCAACAACGCAATCTGCGATCATGACACAGTTGTTTCCCTTGACTGGTTCAATCGGGCTTCCTCCCATATGTGACCTCTAGAAGGAATGCCCCTAACAGGAACACATCAGTAGAGGGGGTTGCCTTGCCGGTACGTCCTAGTTGGAGGCTAGGTAGTCGATAGTGCCGATCACGTGTGTGGTCTGCGCATGCTATCCATGGTCGTGAAGCCTTGCTAGACTGAAATTTTCGAGCCTCATATTCCTCTGTCCTTTCAGGTTGAAAACTTAGTAAACACAATAAAAAATTGCGGCTTGTCGCTGCTTCTATTGCCCACGTCATAAATGCAAGGATTATAGACGTGAGGGTGAGTGTTGGAGTATAATGTTCTAAACCGGACGTGGATTTTTGGAGCTTAGGCTCCTGGACACCTCCTATCATGACTGTTCAATATTGCTTTGAGATGTGTGCTAGACAACTAACATAGTATATGAAGATTTCTTCTTTTTGGTTCTTCCAAATAAAACAACATACGAACTTCAAACTTTGCAGGACAACAATACGTACATACTAGAACGTGGGTAAAAACTTTCAGATTTTTTCGTCCGACATACATATACGAACTGAGATTTTTTTGACTAAAAAATATTGTTTTTCGTATTTATGATTCACGAAAAAATCTGAAAGTTTTTTCTCACATTCTAGTTAGAATGTTTTGTTGTCTTGTAAAGTTTCAAGTTCATATGTTGTTTTATTTGGAAGAAACAAAAAAGACAAAAGTGTTCGCATGAATCGCGATGCAGAAATGGATGGCTAGATAAGAAGGTGCACCTAAGCCTATGCTCTACAACATATTTTCGGTTCTAAACCCCTCGATTACCTGATACAATTCTTTGTAAGAGAAGTGGTGCATTTCAGATGAAACCGCACAATCCTCGCGGTGCGAACTGGCGTGGCAGCTTAGTCAAGAGAACCATCCTAGATGTGGTGATGAAGAAGGCCATTCTGGGGCTGCTCAGGTCGATGAATACTGCCTGGATATGTTTAAGACGAAGGTCGTTCAGAAGGATCATCCAGAGTTATCGGTTGTTTGTTTCTAGACATTGCATTGCCACACTTTGCCTAACATTTTTGCCAAGCTTGCCTAAGGTTTGCTCAATAAATTGAGAGCCACATGTTGGCAAGCCTAACGAAACCTTGCCACACTTTTTGTGTGTACGCAATGCGGGACCCTACGCGTAAGATATGAATTGAACCAAACACCCATCTAAATTGATCAAATTTTCCTAACCTTAAATGTGACAACCTTTGATAAACTTAGTGTTAAATCAAACAGCTCCTTGAATTCCTGTCCATGAAATGGTTGCTGGAGAAAAGCCTGACCATTGACCATCTGCCACGGACAATGGCCGCGAGACCGGGATCGGCGTCCACGAGGGGAAAGCTCGAGAGGCTTGTCATCTGCATCAATTTGCCCGGAGATTGCAGGTTCCCAAGACGCTTTGACTCTGCTCTAGTACTTAACTACTGATTTGGATTTGTGAAGAAAATCCTTTGCTTTTTATCTTGGAGTAATGCGATCAGCAGAAACTCTTGTCTGTGACTGGCGTGAATTGGGTCCTTCCACGAACCTACTACCTACCTACTCAAGGACTAATTTGGCAAGGATTATGGGTTCGAGTGACCGAATTATTTGCACCAATTATGTTGACTTGTGAGTTTGTGAGTGGTAGAATGCAATCAATACGTCCACCAGATGTACTAGAAGACATAAGACCTTCAAGTTTCAATTCCTTGTGTTTGACGTGCCCTGTAGGAAGTCTTCAAACGTGCCGTTTTAAAGAAGAATATGTTGTCATCGCGGTTCAACCTTGCTATTCCCATCATTTAATTCCCACGCCGAAGCTAGTCCACGAAAGAAAACCCACGTTCAAAGAAGTGAAAAAAAAACCCTACACGTCTCCCACAACCTCCATCTGAAGATTAAAGATCTCTCTTCCGAACCGAATCCATCCGGCACCCTCATCCGCCCCTCCCTCCCTCTCACCTCATCCCCATCTCGACCAGGGTTAGGCCTCAACCCACCCCTCTCCACGGTTGGATGGCTTGTGGCTCAAAGGGACTGTTGTGGGTCTCGGGCCATCTGAAGAACGCACTTGGGGGCGGTGATGATATCGGTCTCCTCCTTGGAGGCAGGAAACTCATGGCCGGCCTTATGTTTTGAAAGGCCCTAGGCAACCTCAACGATATGGACCCCTAAGTCGAAAGACCATATATTATACATTATACATAAACACCCTTTTGTCAGCAATGATTCTTAGATATAACGTTCTAAAGCAGACTATCGTCCTAAAATTACGAAGAAAAGAGAATACAGACAATAGAAATTTGTAAATCAAACCCTGATTATGTTTCATGTACAAAATACAATGAAATTGAGGATGGATGAATACATACTCTTGTGAAAGACTGAACAAACTCACGATCGTTATCTTGTGACAATTTGCCAGTGACGTGCAGCTGATGGCTGATGGGTTGATGGTTGCAGCCTCGTGGATGCCGGATGGGCGGGACGCCGGGTTGCCGGCATGGGGCGCACAGCGCAAAACCAAGCTGCCGGCCTGCCGCGCGCAGCGCCGCAGCGGGGAGAAGGAACAAGAATCCCGTGATTCCCGAGCGGCCGAGGCAGAGCCGACGAGCGACGGTTGAGGAAGATTGGATCGAAAGACGAACTAACGAAGCGCGACCAGATTGATTATCGCGTGCGTGCGGCACGCTTCACCTGTCGCTGGTTTCAATTGGGCCTAGCCCATATCCAGCCCCCGTGTCAGGTTTCCTTAATATTTTTACTCCACGTAATTTTTTTCGCTAGGCTATAGTACACATACATACATGAGAGCAACTAATTAGCGAGTACTTCCTCGAAAGCCTCCCAACGATCACTCCCACGCCCCTTCACTTGGCGCGTTCTCAGCCGCTGCCCTTCGGATTTTTTTTATTTTTTCGCACGCGTTTTCGGCTTTTTAGATAAAATTTTTTGAGTTTTTTCGGTGTTCCGGTTTTTCACCGGTCTTTCTTAACTTTTGGACGAAAAAAAATTCAAAAAAAAAATTTTGCGCGAAAAAACGCTGTTTTTTTCGAGAGGCACGGTTTTGCTTTAGCGAGAGGCACGACATTGCCTCTCGGAAAGGGAAAAAACGCGTTTGCTGTTTTTTTTTCTTTTTCGCGAGAGGCACGGTTTTGCTTTCGCGAGAGGCACGGCGTGCCTCTCGAAAAGGGAAAAAACGTGTTTTCTGTTTTTTTTTTTGAGAGGCACGGTTTTGCTTCCGCTAGAGGCACGGTTTTACTTTCGCGAGAGGCACGGCCGTGCCTCTCGGAAAGGGAAAAACGCGTTTTCTATTTTATTTTCTTTTTCGCGAGAGGCACGGTGTTGCTTCCGCGAGAGGCACGGTTTTGCATTCGCGATAGGCACGGCCGTGCCTCTCGGAAAGGGAAAAAACACGTTTTCTTTTTTTTTCTATCGTGAGAGGCACGGTTTTTTCGTCTCCGTGTTTTTTCGCCCGGTTTTTTCGTGAAAAAAAAGTTCGTCAAAACCTATCAACATGGGATCTAGTTTTGAAGATCTCGACGCGAGGAACCCAACGGTGAAAACGGTTCGAGATTTCGACGCGCGGTTTGAGAGATAAAACGTTTTAAAAAAACGGATCTACGAAAAAAGGGAAAACACCCAGGTTGCGACAAGTGGCACACCTGGGAAGGTGGGAGTGATCCCTGAAAGGAGTACTCGCCAATTAGTGATTTCGCACATACATACAGAATCGTGCCCCCCCTCTGGCCTGGGCCCTGGGCCGTCGCTCCTCCGGCCATACAGCAGGGCCGGGCTGTGGTATCGGCAATGGTGTGGGTGACACGGGGTAGAGGGGCCACGCAATAGTCGATCAAGGCGGCGAGGGCAAGAGCTATCGGTGTGGACGCCATAACAACGGCGGGCTCGGGTGAGTACGACATGGACCAACCTAGCGGCAAGAGTTTGGACCAACACACCACCCCGGTACTTCTTTGAAGGTCGAGCAGACGCAACGGCGACTGCTCCACCATATGGAATCAAATGAGTGAGGTATTTTTTACCGGTTTGAGTTCTGAAACCTTCCACTTCTATGTATGAACTTTTTCTTACTTCTTACTCCAATATCTGAATTAGTAAGGTACAACAGCTGTTCTATACATAGTTGATACATCTATATAGAATCAATATTTTTTGTTGCTCCTCGTTTAATTTCCCCCTGTTTTTATCGCACAATTCAGTAGGAAATCTTTTTTTGGGTTTATCTTGCTAAACTTACCAAATTCAGAAAACTTGAAGACAATCCACTCGCTGATACGAGAATTATAACTGAGAGTTATGTAGGATTATAAAAATTTCTTGCAGAATCATTTATCAAGTGTGGTCACTCAGTTTACTAATGTAGTTACTTGCTGATCTTGGTCACCCTTTGCAGTTTTCCATGTCATCATGACAATAACACAATCAAATTTACTTCGCTTTAAACATTATTGATCGTTCGATCCTTCTGGCGTCTCACTCAACAAGAGAGCTAGCTAGCAATGAAAATTCCCATCTTTTTTATTTATTTATGCATGTCTGTTTTTTCTTGCTATCAATGTCATGACAATGAGAGACTAGGATGTGGGATGGAATTTTTCATCCAGGTTAACCATTAGCAAATGTGAGGCAAATACTGATAAATGTTAATGGTGGTTCAATGCCTTCTTCTGAAACATAAAAATGAACTTGTCATGGTCAACAAAAAATAATGCTTCTTCGTTTTTGCTATACTGCTAGCACTTTCGTACCTTAGATATTCTTTTATTAACATAATTTTCTCAATGTTGCATACTGATGGAAGAAATACTACTATATATGAAAGATTCAAGGCTTGAAGTTATTTCATGATAGACTGCAGGCCCGTTATTTTATTAAAATTGGTGTGTTGCCCGATACTTTCGTTTATTAAATAATGTGCTTGGAGTTATCGCCATATGTTCCGTTCGACCCACTCATGCCGACAAAATGGTGGATATGTGGTTCAAATTAGGTCCATAATTTTTCATTATATATATTTGCATCGATGTTGGATGTTGGTGATCGTGTGAAATCTAGGATATTTCTTGTCAGAGAGGAATATTTCTATGTTCTCTTTGTTTTTTTAAATGAAATTGTGTGGTGTGGCATATTTGTTGCTGGTTAAGTTTTGTCAATATTTCCATTTATTTGTACAAACCGGAAGCTACTATGAACTTCATATACTCTGCCTACTTCGTTCAGTGATATCAAAGTATGCAATATGTTTTAATAGTATATGTATTATATATGTGTGTTTACCTCTCAAAAAATGTCCGTGTCGAATTTACATATTATTTTACCTTGTCTTCGACTATATTAGACAATGTGTATGTTCAAATATTATTCAAAGTTCTATCCTTTTCAAAGGAAAATAATATTTTGGATTTAATAAAAATATTCTAAACAAATATCATTGTCATTGATTTCACTAATTCATGCATTATCGATAGGGGCATAGAGAAAGCGAAAAGGCTTTTCTAAGATTATAATACAGTGTAAGTTATGTTATGTTGATGGATATCTTTGTGTTGTGGGTATACAAGCCATTACTAGGATAAGTGTTGCCAAAATTTGTTGTTGCATGGAAATTCACGGGCATTCAGCTAGTGTTGAGTAATGACCACATGATGAGTACTCCCCGCGTCTTCTTCGTTCCTTGATGCTCAACGTATTTGGTATATATTTTGTTTTTTTGTGAAAAGATCTGGGTCTATTATAAAAAATCATGAATTACAAAGCACCTCAAAGATAATAAAAATTACATCGAGATCCTTAGACCATCAAATGACCCTTGGTACCGTTAGAACAAGAACTTGTCTCCACTACCTTACTGGAGCCGACAATACCTTATTGATGACAGCCAGAAAGTCTTCCTACATGTGCCCCCAATGATCAGCGCCCAGAGCACAGTGCTTGCCTTTGAACGCATGAAATGATCCACAACACTGGACACCAAATCTCGTTATTGTGCACGCATGATGAACCTCACCGTCAAGGAGACGACATGCGGCTATACCGGAGCTTCGCTGACTACTTGCCGATAGACAATCTCGAGGAGGATCGGAGCCCAGAAGGCAAACTCAAATAAGAAGCACCGCCATCCATCCCAGTGCCACATCTGTGAGGACTAAAAAATCCTAACCTAAACTACTAGCCGGAGAAGAGGACCAAGGATTCTGTTAGGATCGGAGCCCAGAAGGCAAACTCAAATAAGAAGCACCGCCATCCACCCCAGTGCCACATCTGTGAGGACTAAAAAATCCTAACCTAAACTACTAGCCGGAGAAGAGGACCAAGGATTCCGTTTCTGGCAATCGGCCGCCGGAGCGGCGTGCAGAAGGGATGCGAATCCACAAGCTCATCGATGAAGCCTAGAAGGGAGAGTTTGACCTAACCGCCGAGGCACGAATAAAGGTGGTTTGACGAATCGATCCAACATACCTGTATATAAATTACACATACATGAGCTAGCTGAAGTAGTTAGTGAAATCGACCACTAAGGTAACCGATCACGGTATCCAGTGATAACATATTCATGTAATTAGGTTGTAAATTTAGAAACATGATGTCTTGATCTCTAAGGACTTTGTTAACTTGATTTGCAATGGATTTTTCACTTGAGCATGTCATACAATACAGAAATAACATGAAAAAAAATTGGTTTCTGCTAATCGATCCCACTAGTGTTTCTGTATTCAACAAGCTCCATCAATGATATGTTTCAGATAATAATTTGCTTGTGCTCTGCAAATATATCGGACTACAAGTGTTGGACTACACGTCCATGGTGAATACTTGAAACCCGTGGTATGGTACAGACCACAAATGACAATAATACCTTATAACTCACACTCCACCCACCATTGGAGTACTAAATGGAAGTCCTTTTACAGTACATCAACAAATTGAGAGCTTCAACATTAAACTGCATTTTCTCACAAAAGAAAAACATTCATCTGCATTTATTTTGTAGGATATTATATATTCACACCCAACCGAGCAATGTTATAAAAAGTGGCATAGCATAGACTAGAGTGAGTCCGTCGCGAGAGACGAAGCAATGAAAAGGAAGAGAGGCCAAAACGTATTGACATGTTTCAACCATTATTTGGAGAAGGCCAACATGCATGTTACCAAATTGTGAGATTGAGAGACATCGGGAACACAATAATTACATATATGGAACATCATACAGGTTAGCTTTACACATGCTATGTGTGCTATTAATAATGCATCACTTCTTCTTAATTAGCCGGACCAAAATTACTAAAATATGAATGGTCATTGAAGCCTTTGAATCTGACTTTGTCATGTCTCACCAACCAGGGGCAAGATGGCAACATGCCGCAGTTCCTCTTAAGTCAGCATATGATCTTTCGTCCATGGTTGGTTCAACCTCTGCATGGAGAAGCTGACTGTCCCAATGTGTGCAAATAGACGCCAACATTTTGTTGGTCGCCCATCGCTCTGACCAGTACCAAAGCGCTACTCTGCTGCTGAACAACATGCTCGTCGGATCAGCTCCTCCCACCCAGAGTCCACCTTGTACAAACGGTATCCCGTGGGACATGCACCGCCAGCTACACAAGGGTAATATGCGGGATGCCCCACCTGGTCTTCACCTCGCTGCTTCAAGGCGCTTCAGGGGTCTTTGGGGCGCTCGCATCATTGATTCTCACTAGCGGGTTGATATCTTTTTTGCCCTGCCGGACAGGTTGCTTGCTCAATAGAGTTTTCTTCATGCGACCTTTCAGGTCGGAAGGGGTTCCACTACCGCACTTGAGCAAAATAAAGCAGCATGAGATCCTAGTGCAAACAAACAAAACAAGGGTTTTCGTCTAAAAAAATCCAATAAGATGATGGCTGGGAGTTTATTTTACGCACTTCTAGAGAAAATTGAAACTAGAGTAGAGGGTCTTGTTACGAACACACTTAAGGCTAGATAGAAATTAGCTCATGGACCACTTTTTCCACTTAAATTTGTATCGCCGATTGTGTCTCCAAAGGTAAGGGAGAAGTTATTCGCTTTAGGGACACTGATTTTCGGGGAGGAGTATTCTGATCCCCTAGAGCTTGTTTTTTTCGCTCCCTTCAGTAGGTGACCACATTTGGGGGGTCATAAGGGTTTCTCTGGATATGTTAAGGGGCGGATCCGTGTGTGTGTCAGGTGGGGGACTAGTATAGGGAAGCTTACTAGTTGCCTGTCAAAAAGGACATCAGTGAGGTTTGCAGCACGTCACTAGTATAGCAACACAGATAATCGTAACTAGTGGCGTGCCCCCGACACACCACTAGTAACATACAAATTAGTTTCATCACGACATAGCCACATGACACTAGTATATTTTGCTTGCGAAAGAAACAGATATAACAATGTTTTTCCGCTGCCGCAACAGTGTTTTTTTAGCCAAATGGCTTTGCTATTGTCACAGGATTTTCAGCTCTGCCATGGGAGGAAATTTTTATCAAAAATGCTACCGCAAGGGCTCAAAATGTTGCCATGATAGCATTTTTTAGTTTAACAATAGTATATATCATGTCTAAACAAGTATTCTTATGTTTAACACTTTAGCAGTAACACTAGTACCATATAGCATGTTCAACAAGTGTACTAAAAATTGCAAATACATGCATGTTCAATTAATTGCAAACAGAATCATGACCAATAACTCTCTAACACCGATAACTATAGTGAGTCAGGTGATCCCAGCTTCATATGCGTACTTAAGCCAATATATTGTGCCAGAACCATTCCCGGTTAATGAAATGGTGAAGTGAAGCTTAGAGCATCTCCAACAGCACGTCTGAATGAACGTGTATATGCGTTTTACACGACGAGGCCCAAAAACTGCCGTCCAACAGCTCGTCTAAACAGACGTGCAAACGTGCACATCGTTCAAATTGGCCTCGACGACGTCCAGCCTTGGACGATGTGTAGGCGTCGTCCAAAGCTTAACCGCAAGCCAGATTTCGCTCTCCCACCGAGACCAGGAAGAGGCACGGCACTGTCGCCAGGATGCCGGCGTGCCGCACAACCTCATCCGAGCCAAGGTATGTGCCTTTGATTCCGGGGGAGAGATGGCAGAGTGGATCCCGCCGCTGTCGGGCTGGATCAAGACGCCGCCGCCGAGCTCGGAAGAGGGTCGCTGCGCTAGGGGGGGGAGGGCCGCTGCGCTCGTGGGAGTGACGCCGCACAGGGTGGGGGGAGGGGGGCACGCTCGGAGGAGAGGTCGATCCACGCACAGGACCCCGGCGTTGGAGTAGCCGCGCACAGTCGTCAAGCTGCAGTGGCCGTGACCATGAACATGTGGCCGCTGCACTTCTGAATAGGTGGCCGTTGCACCTATGAACTGAAGATGTTCAGTGCAGATAACTGAATATGTGGCCGATGCACTGGCCGTGCATGTTAATATGATCGGTGCTACTTAACTAATTTTTTTGATTAAATACTCTGCTGGTACTAGTAAATATGTTCAGTGATACTAAAGTTGCTACTGCTACTTATATAGAGAAATTTCTTTCATATTGATGCTGCTAGGTAGGCTATATGATGTAGTGCTATATAAAACTTATGTTAAAATTTTCATCTGTGAAAGCAAAATCTGCATCTGTGAAAGCAATTATAAATCGTTTAAATTACTATCGAAATGGTAGTTGAATTGGTAGTTTTTGTTTTAGGGAAAGTTGAATTGGTAGTTACAAAATAATATTAAAATATTGGAGAAAGAATATAGACGTTCTGTATATAGACGTTCTGCTGTAAAACAAAACGTGTATAGCAGAGAATCTTTATAGACCATTGTCTATATGGATATATAAACATTCAAATTTACACATGCTGTTGGAGATGCTCTTATCAATGATACGGGGAAAGATATTAGTATGCATAGGCTTATGTGTTTGAGGGCTAAAATGATCTTCTTTATTTACCAGCTAGAATGCGTAAGTATCAAAACAAGATCATAAAAGATCCAAAAGCAATATATTACGTTCCTCGATGAGAGCTGCAGCATATTTATGTAGGTTATGCACCTTGCTGTTCGGTTACATTTCCTTCAAAGACATATTTATCTAGATTATATATCTCGCGCAAGAGATTACAATACCGGCCTATCATACCTCCGTGTATGTCGCATATTAATTCTATGCAATTCGAGGGAATTTTACGTGATGGAGAGATCCGAAGTGAAAGACACAACCTCCCGACGAACCAGGACCTTGAGTGACATTGGGTCAATGATGCCTCTACGTGATGCCCGCTGCTACGCCTATGCAGAGCTCGCCTGCAGAGAGACGGAACTGATCACAACATGATGAGGTCATGCGTGTTTTTCGTTTATTTTCCCCAGAAAAGCACCATATATCATCTTTTTCCATGATGTAATGTTGCACGTAAATATGGCATATCTAACTCAAAGACATTTTCTCTTTATCTTTTCACTTTCAGGTTTCACTCATA
Organism: Elymus sibiricus; assembly: GCA_039707655.1. Lineage (NCBI taxonomy): Eukaryota > Viridiplantae > Streptophyta > Magnoliopsida > Poales > Poaceae > Elymus > Elymus sibiricus. Next base: position 68,657,357 of record CM077675.1, read on the forward strand.
TTTATCATATCTCCGGAATATTTCCTTTCATATTCCTATCATGCGCACAATTCATGGAGCCTAATACGTATAGGCTTTGTCACATATTTCTTTTTTAGAACAACTTTTTGCCAAATATTTCCGGAAACCAGATTTTATGAGTCGGATACGTATATAATTTTTTTTATATGGAAAATACGTGTTGGCTTTGGCACCATATTGGTATAAAATAAATAAGTTCAGAGAATTTGAAAAGAAGTTCAGTGAATTCCAAGAAAAAGTCAACCGAATTAGAAAAAAGCTCATTGACATAAAAAAAATTCATCGTTTTTGAAAAATGTTCACCACCAATTTTGAAAATGTTCATCAAATTAGAAAAAGGCACATCAAATTTGGAAAAAAAATCATGAAATTAGAAAAAAAAGTTGACCAAATTTGAAAAAAAATCATAGATTTTGAAAGAAGTTCATGAAATTTGAAAAAACTTTCATAAAATCAGGTGAACTTTTTGTATCAAAATTGAAAAAAAAAGAAAATTAGGAAAGAAGAAAAAGAAAGAAAAAGAAAAAAGATTAAATAAAAAGTATAAAAATAGGAAAAGAAAAAGAAATAGGAAAAAAAGAAAGAATAAAAGAGGAAAGAAGTTATACGTGATCACGCCTTTTTTGCAGTAGTTTAGAAAAGGAAAAAAAAAATTAAATGGGTTGGCCCATCATGGAGGAGGGGTGTGCGCCCTATACCGTTAACCCTATAGCGGACGCTACAGACGCGTTTAGGATTTGCCACGCGTAGTACAACTCAGTAGGAGCAACATATAGTTGTCGCGGGCAAACTCGCATCTTTTCGTTTCATTTTTTTGGATTTTTTTTATGAAGGGTGGAATACTATTGGCTCAAAGTGGAGCGTAAAAAGATACAAACTTATGAATACACATCGAACTACTGGATAGTAGGATGTACATAGTCAACACCAACACACATATACAAAAACACGCTGGCAAATAGCGAAGCCATTTAAGATCATTGATATGGATAGGCGAGAAAAAAGAAAAAAGTCCAAAGCGATCACATCTGCGATCGACAAACTATACTAATGACCATATCCGCACGACAATCTCATGACACCACACGGACAATGAGTTTTTGAACAGTAACTCCTTCAGAAGGGAGCGATACTCAAGTGTCGACGTCATCGAATCCAACCACCCAAAGTCAGAATCTAGGTTTTCACCTTGCAGAACAAGCATATCCGAGCAATGCATTCAACAAGGAAACGACATAAAAACATCATCATTGCCAGGTATAACCAACTCGGGTGACACCTAAGGCCTTCACCCTAGAGCTCGAGAGCATATGCTCAAGTAGCACGACCATCAGGACACTCATGTGTTGTCGTCACCACTTTTCCGCGCTCCCAACAGCTATATGTGTGCTCGTTGCACGACCGCCGCCACAACACAATAATACCTCTACGTCAAGTCGACGTCGATAGTATGCATCTCACCGTCAAAGTCAACCACCGAATCTAGAGAGAGGAACTCTCACAAAGACCTTTCAATAGTCCACAATTGTAACAAGGCCGTCGCCGCAAGCGAAACGTCAACAAGGACAACTCCTACAACGAAGCAAAACCATCGCAGACCACCACCTCATCGAAGAGAGCCATACCCAGGCCGGTCGACCCAAACCGACATTGCTGCAACTAGAGCACGAAAAGACATATCACCGTCGCCACTAACGCGCACCCGTGTAGCCCAGAACAAACCAACCATGCCAGGGTGGAGAACATGGATCGAAAACCCCACCTGTCGGAATGCAACGACAACCCACCTGGACACAACCGTCAACATCGGCGCAACTGCAGCACACCCAGCCATAGCAGCAACCATCGGACGAGGGACGGGAAGAGGCTTCCTCCTGATGCAATCCGGTCTCCACAACCTAGGCAGAGTTGGCTGGTGAGCAGCAGCAGCGGGCGGCCCCCTATCCGGATTGGATCGGAGAGGGCCAAGCTTGAGGCATGTCGCACCAAGGCTAGTCACCAGACAACCATGATCGTTTTGGAATTGGTCTACCTACCCCCAGAAGCTCTTGCAGCCGGCAGAGGAGGCCACAAATTAGTCGTGACACCGGTGAACGCAGGTCCGCGAGGGCAAGATGGAATGGGGGGAGAGAACCGCCCCGCCGCCGCCGAGTGCCGCACATCGCTTTGCCTCAGTTGCACTGGCCGGTGGCGGCAAGGGAGGGGGGGGGGAGGAGGGTGGTTTCACCGGAGAAGGCGAAGCCGCTGCCCCTGTCACCCAGGAGGCAACGAGTGGCCTGGGCGATATATTTTTTTGTTTCTTTTTTGGGTGTGTTACTATACTGACTAGGTGCATAATATTTTGTCTTTTATTAGGCCACACTAACTAGTGTATTTCTATGGTTTTTGTATAAAACCAAAAGTTCAAAAAATTGAACGATTGAGCGATCTATCGTCTGATTTAATAATACTACTCATGGTGACCGATAAGTTTATGCCATATCAACACCGTTTTTCGCTTGGGTGTCTCACAAGCGATTTATCTGGAATATTCAGATCAATCGGGCGTACTCTCCTAGCAGTATGTGTCTAAGAACCATGTTTCTTTGTGTTTTTTGGACCTTGTCATGTAATATGTATTGCTATCCTATTTTATTTGTCATTATATCAGGATTCAAAGGCAAGTAGTAATAAAGTTAACCACCTGTATAATATTGTTTTTGGTTGAATATAACATATTTTAGTGTTGGGAACCTGGAATTTGTGAAAAAATAGCCCATTAATAGTCAATTGACAAAATCAATTAATCGACCGATTTCCAGATAAATCGCTTAATTGACAAAATCAATTAATTAACCTGGAACCTGGAATTTGCGAAAAAATAGCCCATTAATAGTCAATTGACCAATTAATCAGCTGTGGCACCCACTCTTCGAACCCGGCCGGCAATGGCCCGGCGACCTTGTTGCTGCCGGCAGGCTTGCCTAGCACCCAAAGGAAGCGGACACCTGCGAGCTCCAGCCCGAGCGCTAGTTCATGGATGTTCTCTAGCGTCAGTGACGCCTCGCTTCCCAGCGCGACGTAGATGACAGACTTGGGAGGCTGGTCGTCGAGCCATCGCAGGACCTGGTGACGGGCCACGTCGCGTGAGCTGCTCTGCCGGTGGTCGTCGTGTGCCCCCGGTAGCAGGATCCCGGAGGGGATGCCGGGCTTCCGCAAGAGATCGGAGAGGAGAGCGAACATCCGGGGCTCCAGCTCATGGCAGCTACGGCAGATGACGAGGCGGCAACGCTCGAAGACCTGCCAGGTGCGGTCTGCGTCCGACACGTCTGACGCGTTGGCGCGCAAGGGGCCGGCGATCCAATCGGCCTCGTGGCGGAGGAAGAAGGTGGTGGACGGCAATGGAATCCACTTGGGCGGCACGGTGAAGTGTCCTGCTCCGTTCGCGGGTGCGCGGCGTTCGCCCACCGCGGCCCGAGAAAGGCCACAAAGGCGGCATGGAGGATCTGGAACTTGGCACATGCTACATTGTGCTGGTCAGCGATGGACGGCACCCAGTGGTGGCAGAAGTCGAGGATATCCAGTCCGGCCTCCTCCCGGCGGCGACGGCGTCCGCGAGGAAAGCCGCGAGCGGGTCGGCGAGGCCGTCCATGACCTTCTTGAGGAGGTCGATCTTGTGGGGCGGCACGTCGGCCGTTGACTCGGCGCCCTCCGGCAGCCCTTCGACGGCCGGTAGCTGCAGCGGAGCGAAGCGGAGGCGGGCGGACAGGTGAGCCGGCACGGGCGGGAGCCTCGCGAGGTTCCGTGGCGTGGACACGAAGGTCACGGCGTTGCCCCTGGCCGCCAGGCGCTAGGAGAGCTCCAGGAATGGGATCATGCCCGAACGCCAGCCTCCAGCCCGCCTCCTATCCATTTTTTTTTTTTTGCGAGAAGGCGGCACTATCCATTGTCGCTGTGACCGGACGTGATCGATCCGAGCGCAACGACACGGCGCAGCAGATCGAGTTATTAGAGTGAAACTAAACGAATGCCGTCGTGCCAGTGAGAGCAGACCACCAACTCATCAATTAACTAACGGAGGATAAGAGCTGCTGGCCACTGTCCTCCATGGTTCCATCCAAAATAACTAATTGAGGGAGTGAGAGCGTTTACTTTTTTTTGGAGGATGGAGGGTGACAGCTGAGCAACCCCATGACGAAACATCCAGAGCTTGACAGGGCTCTGCTACCGATGCGGTGACATGGGAGACAGGGCCTTGCACAGCACAGCAAAGCATCGGACCACGGCGACATCAATTCCACTAACAGAGGATAAGAGCTGGCCTCTCCAACTAAACTAACCAATAGTGGGTAGGAGAGGATGGAGGGGAGAGCTGAGCTACGCTTGTAGAAACATCCAGAGCTTGGGACTGCCAAATCATCAGGTGACTGAATTTTCTTGCAGCGTCAGTCGATTTCATATTTTATGAAACATACAGAAAGCAAGTTTTTTTTTTTTTTTTGCGGAACATACAGAAACATACAGAAAGCAAGTTTACCATAGCGCACACTAAAGCTCTATTCTTATACGCGGTAACTAGAATACATTATAACGTGCACACAGAGTACACAAAACTTGCACTCTTTGGTACCTTGCTAAAACAAGTGTAAACCAGTGCAACTTTCATAATTATGGTTTAGTTGGTTATAAATCAAAATAAATTCCATGTTAAGCTTCCAACAGAAAATAAGTAGTGTCACACCATTGCAGCATCAAACCGCTGCTGCATGCACAAATAAAACATAAAACATTGATGTAAAACAAGAATGAAAACATACAGGATTCAACAAATATAATATAATTGTACATATAAATGACGCTAGGCTACCCGCATAGCCGAGGCAACTGCGTCGCGCGGTGATTCTCCTTCACACGATCTACCACGGTGCGTACATTTCTACGGTGTTGTCTAGAATCCGCCCGTTGGTTTTTTTAGACGCTATGCTTTCGTGCTTCAGTGAAAGACGGGTGGGCCTTCTTTGCCCGTCAGCCTAACTGCATGGTGTGTCTTGAGTAAAAAAAGGTGTGATGCAGCGAGCGTGGGATTGATGCAAAAATATCTCCCTGGTCAGCCCTCATCCCTTCTCATCCAGCTCCTCTTCTCCAGGCCGCCGCCGCCGCTTCCTCCCTCCCTCTTGGCTGCCTCGTCTCCTCAGTCTCCACCTCCACCTCCTCCTCCCCTGCCTCCTCACCCAACTAGCACGGACAGGACGACGTGCAGGCAAAGGGAGACGGCGACGGAGCTCGATTCGATCTGCAGGAGAGAGAAGATGAAAGGGAGAGAGAGAAGGAGCAGGGATAAAGAGAGAGGAAAGAGGAGAGGGAGGTGCCCCGGTCCCTCATCCCATGCCCCCGGCGCACCGTCACCCCTCCAAGCCCTGGTGGTCCAGGGAGGCGCAGATGGCAACAACTTCGATTCCAGCCCTCGCCCTGAGCTCCGCCGCCTCCTGCAGTCATCCGAGGCCCCATGAACACGAGGCGTCGGGCGCCACCCCTAGGAGCTCTCACTGCCTCCTGAGGACCTCCTCTCCTTCGCTGCCTCGAGCGATGCCTTGAACTCCTCTGCCCCTGCAAATGGTGAGCAGAGGGTCAAACGTGAGCTCCTCAAACCTAAAAGTGTGTCTTCTTTTTCCATGAAAACATTCACATCTGAAGCTTTTTTTTCATCCCCCAACCTGGATTTCTGGTTGACTTGATTTAATTTTGATTCTACAGTTTATTCGTTTGATGAAGGATACAACTGCAGGCACTAACAATTTTGCTGGTAAGCTTCCGTATTTTTTGTTATTATTTATCCCTCTGTACATCTGTTCTGATTTTCCCCTCTGTACATGGCTTAAGATGGAGGCGGCTTGCATGCTCAGGGCAGGTGGTCAAATCCCTCTTCTATTGTTGTGATACTGGTGAGCTTGCACGGTGGAGCAGCCTGGAGAGGCGGCCAACGGCGCACCTGTGAGGCAACAATAAACACGTCTCATGCCAACACGTCAAGGTGAGCTTCGCACAATCCCCCTCTCTGTATAACTGCAAGCTTGTGTGATGTGCTCTGCTTCCTCCTCCCTTTTTTTAATTAATGGATCTCTTACTGGGCAAAGCATGTTCTCTAGGTTGGCAGCACAAATGATATAGCTAAATTATCTTCATCATAATTAAATAATTGTTGGCACTGTCAATGATCCATTCGACAACCCTATCCATTTTTTTGATATGTCTGTGAAGCAAGTTATTCTTAGGGATTTCAGGAATATGATGATTTGTTATTGTTTTCTCAGTTAGTGGCTTTAGTTTCCTGATTATCTTTTTTCAACCCCTGTCAAGATGGAAAAATTGCATCCGGCAGACTGTTTACGACACTGTCATTGGACTATGAGAAAGTTACGGTCCTTATTGAGGCAACAGCTGCTGCAAGGCCAGTTATTTGGGTGAGCACTCTTCTTTCACACTAGCCCTTCTATTTTACTCTTCATGTGAATAGTTGCAGAGCTGGCTCTTGGTGATTCCTTATGCATATGTTTAAACTAATGTTGACATGTTATTTGACATTAAGCAGGGAAAGCTTAAAATGTAATTTTCCATGTTAATAAAATTCACGTGTCAAGATTCTTTGTTTCCAGTCATGGGGATGCACTAAGAGCTACACCGAGTTGAAGTCATAGTCCGTATAGTAGTATTATCAAATTGATTTTCTCTATTGCATATGTGTTATTTGATTAAGTGGCACAATCAAAGTACTTTGTTACCTGAAGACAAGAACCCAAATTGTCGATCTGCATCCATACATAATTTACTAAAAGAAATTTATTGAATTGTTTCTACAAATGTAAACTGACTGTTTTGTTCCACATAAACATGGTGTTTTGTAAAGAACATAAGTATAACTGTGGCTCATGTTGCTGAACGCAATCTCGCAATCTTTGATAGTTGAGAGAAAATGAACATATTCTTATTTCTCTTTAATCTGTTTCCTATGATTTAGTATAAGCTGTGACTGAAGGCATTTGCTTTATGTTATCCAGCACGTATCAGAGATATGAGGACTATCGACGTGGAAACACCAACCTTGGAAGAGTGGTGCCGTTAGGTTTGCAGGTGGTGTACTTCATTCTCGGCACTGAAGTGACATACATGTCTAGGTGCATCAGAGTCAACAAATGCACTGCTACCTCTTGCTGTCTCTCCATTCGGCCTCGACAAGTGTAATTATCTTAATATTTGCATATAACTTCTAATCCGTCCAACATACAATTTTTTTGGACTGCACCCTTATAATTTGGCTTTGCTGAATACACTATACTTACTTGAGTTCTCTTTTGAGTTAGCAATAATGACAAGTTAACAATGTTTTACCTGATGATTCGGGACAATAACGTCCTGTTCATTGAGCAGAGTGGTAGGAAGCTCCCGAACACACACTTTCCAAATAGATTTTTTTTCATAGTTCTGAAGGTTGATTTTACCTATTTGACTTAAATGGTGCCTCCCTGCACTCCATTTTTTTGCTTAGAATTCTCATTTAAATGGTGAGCGCTCAGATTCCGAATATGGGCTCTTTAGTACTGTTTTATTATTTTAAGAAAAAATAGGAGCAATGTGATGTTGTTCTCTAGAGACTGGAATTGTTTTAGTTGGATATACAATATAATATCGTCTTTTACCTCTTTGGTTAATTACAATCTCCTGTAGTCATCTGATAGAGTTTCATGATTGTCTTGTCATGAAATATGATCTGCCAGAGCCAAGGTTCAACGCATTTTAGTTTTGTGGGATAGACATGTTAGTTCAAATGCCTAAAGGGTTTGATGCTAAATTGTTCATACCAAATTGCACCTATTTTTGTAATTCATTAGTTAAGAACACTTATTTTTTTGGAAAGCTTTATCATGACATCGATCTTGGTTTCGCCTTACTACAATGCAGAGGTTCGATGGAGCGTCGAGGATTTTAGGCTTGGGGTAGCCACATGTAGCAAGAATGCAAGATAGCAGGATGATTTGGATGTTTTCTTTAGAGACCAAGTGATATCGTTGCCGACAGGTACCTGAAGCACCCACTTCCAAATTTGGTCATTTATTTATCCTCATAGCTGGTTTCTATTAATAGATTTTCTTAGAGACATGATCAAAGATAGAAAACTTTTAATTTTGAAGCAGAAGTGGCAGTATAGTATGCATGCCCTATTGATCTATTCATGCAATGGCAGAAGTATCTGATTCATCCGGCCTAATTCAAGTTAACTTGAGTACAGCAGTAGATAAACATTCACTTACAAATCCTACTCCAAACATGGTTTTTAAGGCGACGCCTTACCGCTTTAGGGAGGGGGGGGGGGGGGGGGGGCGCTTTGGCGCCTAGGCGACGACTAAGCGGACGCTTTAGGCGCCTAGGCGCCCAAAGCGGTCGATTTTCTAAAGTGAAGGGGGAGCGCTCTGACGCTTAGGCGTCGCCTTAGGGACGCTTTAAAAACCATGACTCCAAATTTACAGTAATAGTAGTGCGCGGGTACTGTAAAATGTGTTTGTGTTAGTTCACTGAAAATTAGAGATCAGCCTGATGGTACTTCATTTTTTATTCTATAGCTTAATTTGCCAAATGCTATTAAGGAAATGAAGTTTCTTCCTTGATCGAGTTATCAGTCCTTATTGCGTGTATTCTTCCTAATCAACACCTGAATAATCAATTTGTACATGCTCATACATGTTAATATGTTATTTTCGTGGTGCATAAGAGATAGTACATGCGTATATAATCTACAATTGCAGCAAGCTAAAACCCTGTTGTTCTCAGATTTTTTTTGTCATGGATTATTTTGTGCTCATGTAAATTGAAGGAAGAAACACTCATGTATGTACATAACTGAACTGAAGCTACCAAGAAAAATACTTCTAAAGTGGATGACCTGTTATCAGAAGAAAAGGGTTAACTGGGAACCTACACAGCACATATATGTATCAATTGAACTACACTGAACGATTTAACACATATCTTACCTAACTAGCATACATGCCCTGTTTAAAACATAAGAGTTTAAGTTTGTACTGCTAAATGCACATACAATTACTATCACCAATATTTATCAGCGATGTTTTTGTCACAAAAAAATTATACTCACATAGTTCCGTTTTTCATATGGGTAATCTTCTGTTGCCTGATTTGGTGTGCATATAGCATGGGACATTATAGGCTTATTTTGTCTTCTCTTTGTTCATGCACTAATGCATAAATCTTTTGGTTATGCCCTTATTATTTGGTCTAGAGCTATGCAATGACAACCATGGCTTTAGTATTCAGGTGAGTGCCATTTATAGACTCAAGAATCCTTGGCATCTTATCTAAATTATTTCATCCTAGATATTATGTGTGCCCACTTAAGTACCTTATACCAGTACCTTAATTAGCCTCTTCTGACTATTGATTGTTTGAACTGTTCTATTAGGACTCAGACTTTCAAAGTTATTAGGATGTGGACATGTTTTTACTTTACTTTGTACAGTTTTGTGTTCTTTTGGCTTCAGGTTGCTGCTGCACAGAAAGTACAGTAAACTCAAATGATGCATGAAAAAAACTGCAGATCTAGCACAGTTTTTGTATTCAGATTTTGTAACTAATTGTGTGATGCCCTTATGTTAAAATGCTTATTTGCTCTCCAACTAGGCCAACGATCGGCTGCTAGCAATGATATATACATATCAACAATGCCAAGGAGGTGCATGTGTCAGGATGCATAGCATAATATATATATGCTTGACCCTGAGACTAGAGGAGATCCAGGAAGGGATGAACTCAAAATCATCTGTGATTTAATTGGAAAATACTCTTCAGCATCTGAAACATCTAAAGGCGATCACTCGACCAAGTGTCTTATACAATATACCTAGCTCGATGATTAGTGCTAATTAGTACTCCAGTGTTAAATCACTCACCTAAGTATCAACACTCACTCGTGACTTGGTTATTAGCATAGTAGTGCTAGGTCCTCGGCGTTTGTTCTTACTCTGTATTTTCTTGAGTCTTTGGTTTCTCTTTATTCACTTTTCGCTTTATATTTTCATTATCACTCTATTCATTTGGTATCTTGGTTTCTCTTTGTTTAGTCTCCACCCTCTTTCTCCAGTATCTATTTTTTTTCATTTGTATTTCTAAGTTAAGAATGAGAGGCTAGATAAACAGACAGGAAAATGCTCACTTCGTTCAGGCCTTAGGAATGCATTCCGTCACTGTACATCAATAAGTTCAACTCCGACAACGGTTCACCGATAATGTGGGCCGGTGCAGCACGTCAGCAACGTTGACGGCCCGACAGGCCATTTTCCAAATGGCCCTATTGTAAATGACGAGACCATGAGGATGAAATCAGTAATGTTGCTCGTGCTATAGTTATTTAGTGAAGTTATAAGTTTATACTTTTGGAGTTTACTTCTCTGAGTGCTCACTCCCTGCATCTTGTTCTATTTTCCAGAAAATGAAGATGTACTTTGCCGTGCCACTAATCTCGGCAAAAGAGTAGATTATGGTGCCCCTCGTGCTACTGTGGAATTGAATCACAAAAAATTCTACAATTTCATCAAACAAAGGAGGTTAGTTTTTACCAGAGCGGCAACGGCGGACGTCGTCGTCTTGCTGGAGCCTCGCTTGCAGTGGAAAGTCACCAGCTTCAGGGAGTGCCGACACAGCCAGAACAGACGACACCTTCGGCGGGGAGCGACAGCACCAACTACGAGGATTTTCCTCGCCGATACGAACAATGCCGGCGCCATCCCCCCTTCCGCAGCTTCGAGCTGCAGCGGAAGCTGCCGGTCCGCCAAGATGCAGATGGAGCCGGCGTGCCGCTGTTCCTCCAAGCTGCCGGGCCACCGAGATGCAAATGGAGCCGCAGCGCCTCCGAGCTGCAGCGAGAGACGCTCCGCTGCCAAGCTGCAGCGTGAGCCACCACGAAGATGGAGTCGTGCTTTCTCTCCAGTACGAGTACAGTGGGGAGAGGGGAACGAATCCAATGAACTGGTCGATGGAACCAAGACCAACAGTCAACCACGTGGTGATCTCTGCGTTATATGCGCCACGCGTCTGTATAGGTGTCCAGAATGTGTGGTTCTTTGTCACAATGGCACAGTTGTAATTTTATGTTGGTGCTAATTTGTAGCACTGATATGTACTGTTTTGTCTGATTTATTTCCACTATTCTTACAATATAAGAGCATCTACAGCTACAAGTATCAAAATCTGGCCCCAACCCCCTGCGGACATGCCAGACGTCTGCAGACAGAAAATTATATTCATGACCAGATACCTCGTTTGCAAATCATCAAATCCATACAATTACTTGCAACTAAACTACTATACTAAACTACTCTAAATTTTTGTCGGCGACAGTCCTTATTGTTCTGGTTTTGTCCATGTCTAGCGGTCGACTGAGCCCTTTGAGTGAAGTACGGTCGCCGGTGAGGTAGAGTAGGACATGAGACACGCACGGACTCACGGGGCTCGATGCGCCGACGTCTCCCATGCCCTACTCTTCCTCGTCGGAGCCGGAAGCCTACACTTAGCCGGTATACGTGAGATCGACGATGGATCCACTGTGGTCGGAGGCGGTTGCGACGCCAGGGGTCACCGGTCACCCATTGCGGCACAGGAGAATGCGACTCCGCCTCGCCGACGCCTGCCGTGACCTCCGGTGCCCGCTTCCTCGCACTGTGGGCACGCCACGCCATATTTGTGTTGGACGTGAAGCGGATGTGCACCTCCGCCTCAGTAGACCAACGAAGCGTTTGCGCATCCGCCACTCCGTTCATACAGATGGATCGTACCGCCTCCGACGAGGCAGTGACAACACGCTTCGCACTGGATCCATGCGCCATTTGGGCGGATGCAATACATTCCTACCGGATGGAGTCCGACTGTTGTCGAGCAAACTTCTCCCGGGAGCGGCGGAGCGCAATGTAGACAACCATCTCCTCCTCAAGGCCATGTGGGACGAGTTCCAAGTCAACAGATTGAGGGGTGTAGGACTCGGGTCTGCTGCCCTCCATGCCGAAGATCACCGAAAGGGAGCTTGGCGTGGAGGGGACTTGAGGGGGTGCGGGAGTGAATTGAACTGGAATGCGGCTAGGGTTTCGTCCGGAGTGCGGCTAGGGTTGAATATACGTGGGGTGAGATGGCCCATAGTGGGCCGATCTGACGTGGCGAGCGCGTCCGGGCATCCCCATATTCGCGCCAGATATGGGATGGGTATGGGGGTTGCCGGCCAGTCAGGGTTTTTGGGCCGGATTTGCCATGTCCGGTTGCTTGATAATTTTGATCGTGGTTAGCGACCATGCAGCCCGTTCGGGTGTTTGGGGTGGATATGGGGGGGTCCGGTTGTAGATGCTCTAATGCAGGGTACTCCTCTTTGGAGGACTCAATTTTCCAAACAAACAGTCAACTATAGGAAGAGGATTAGGACAAAATTGCAAATTTTCTACACGGACAGTAGTGTCATTTCGCAAGATGAAAACAATGATAAAAAAATCATAGTAATTAAAATGGCGTCTTATCTATAGTAAAAAAAAAGGAAAAGTAGGCCAAATCATCTAACCCAATTTAAGGAGGGGCAAATCATCAAGTGCCCAAATAAAGTGGGCCAAATCATCCAATCTTCCATATTTCTCGGGCGCTCGTGCTTTATTTTGGATTGCTGGTAAGTATCTTTCCATGTTTTAAGTTTTGCTGATTATATAGCTTTGAAGTTGAAAGATCTGTCTTTGATATTCAGAAATTCATTACATAAGCTTCTTTCAAGAAAAGTTTTTGCATCTACTTTCTCAGAGGTATTGTCGTTAACAATATTTTTATTGACATGCATTTTCTTCTCATTACTACATTTCAAGTGTATATGATAATTTAACTTACATGTGTTCTGATGTTTCATGGTATTGCGCAAATCAATAATATTTTCCACTTCCTATGCATACATCATCACATAGATCAAAGAAAAGATAAACGTACATAAGCATCAAAGCATCGACTACTTCTTTCGACTAAGACATAACTTGCCCACTTATTTGTCTCTAAACAAATTACAACCTACAAACCCAGTTTGATTTGAAGATATTATTTTTTTGCGGTTTGTGCGGCACACATATTCTCTTTGAACAATGCTAGAAAGAAAACTGGCTACTACACCGGCACAATAAATGTAGTATTAAACATGAAACCATGAATGTTTATATCATGCCATGCAATATATGGTCCATAGTACATTATCTTAGAATATCTTAGGACTATCTAAAAATCTATTTGCCTCTCATCCTATTATGCTATAGGAATGAGAATATCTCAGGACTATCTAAAAATATATTTGCCTCTCATCCTATTATACTATAGGAACGAGGTTTACAATAGTGCTTATTGTTTCATTCCAAAGTAGTATATGGTCCAAAGTACATTAATCTTTACCTAATAATAAAGCACGGAGTGCTTCTGTCGGCTCACCGTCGTCGCCCCCTTTTTGCGAAAAAGTCCTTATGTTTTTTCTTTATTGAACCCGCAGTCCCTATTTTAGTCGATCCGGAACGTTTCGTTTTTTTTTAAATCTTTACCTAATAATAAAGCACGGAGTGCTTCTGTCGGCTCACCGTCGTCGCCCCCTTTTTGCGAAAAAGTGCTTATGTTTTTTCTTTATTGAACCCGCAGTCCCTATTTTAGTCGATCCGGAACGTTTCGTTTTTTTTTAAATTTTAATAAAAGGGCTATTGCTTCTGCCCGTTCACCGTCATCCTCTTTTTTTTTTTACGTTCGTTTCATTCGCACAAAAAGGTTGGCACCAATGGGACTTGAACTCAGAACCTCGCGTAACATCCCACACGCAACAACCAGCTAAGCTAGCTACCTGATGCGAACAGAAACAAGTTTTATGTACTTATACCTTCTGCGAACTATTTATACAAAGAGAAAACAACGTCCGGCTGCTGTACGTGCGTAGGCCCATTTAAGTGACACATGCGGCCCGATTACAGTGCAAAAATATTGCTCTCAAATAGGGTCAATATACCTATTGAATAGTCTCACCTTGCTCCCTTACACTCAATTCATGTAACTTATATACGTTTTTAAGTTTTTTGAGATATCAAATAGGCTGGCTCCGGAATAAAAAAACTGAGTGGGTCGCATCTCTAAAGAGGATTAATATAAAGAGGGAAGAGAAGGAAGGCTCTAGACGGACCATTACAAAATTTGCACGCACGACAAATGAATTTCAATGTGATGGCCGGCCGGTGGCTGCATGGACCCAAATAATTAGAGAGCTCTAATTAAACATGACTTGATGGTTGGCTAATATAACGGGATTCAGTTGAGATATGAGTTGACTGCTGGATGATAATCCATGGGGGGGGGGACGTACTTGGCGCAAGAGAAAAAAGTTGATGCTATTGAGCAGCAGGCCAGCTCCGAAACGAAGGCAAATAAAATAGCCGCAGACACCATGAGAGATCGGAAAATGAATAACCGAGGCGCTAGACACGGAAACGACGATCCAAATTCGGTTAACGATTGGCTTAAAAATATCGTTTAATAATGATAAAAATAGAAAGCGAAATAAACTCTACCGTTTGATTTTAGTTTCGATTTGGTGTTTGGTTCGTTGGTTTTTATGCCTACCCTGCAGACATCAATGCTGCACAAAGCTGCTCGGCCTAATATTTTAGAGCGGATTAAAAAATCAAGACGTGATTACACTGTCACATTTCTTCTAATGGCTTCTATAATTGTTTATCTCATCCTGGCATATGTTCGCGTGACGGATATACCCAATCTCATCAGCATTTTGCACGTACCCCAGACTGAATAAAACAAAAAATGCCTAGGCGTCGGAGGCAATTTGATGGTGCGACCTCATCAACAATTTTCACGTTAACCTGGACCAATCAATAATTGGAACGTCAAGGCTATGAGTCAATCTGATGGTGCGAGGGCATGCTACGCTAGAGCATAGGTCGACGAAGGTCTGCACTCGAGAATTCTTAGAAGTTCTTTTATTTCTATCACATGTGCAGCCTGATTCTTACCCTTGGGCGATGTGTTCTTTTAGAACGAGAGTGATGTTTTTTTTTTCTCCCGTTGCAACGCACGGGCATGTTTGCTATCAGTCCTAATAGCCCTTTTGCGCTATGGGTGTAACGAGTCACCTATCATGAAAAGTTGCTCAGATGATGATGTGATATTTTTTTTTGTGCGGGTGGATGATGATTCTTACAATCTCTAAATCACTCTGATGTGTATGGTTTGAGTGCTTGGCTCGCTCTCGGTTTTTGCGCCAGGGGCGTAACGGGTCATCTAGTTTTCAATAAAAGAAGAAAGACTCGTATACAAGTAGGATAAATTATTCGAGAAATCTAACGTCAAGTCGACTGGACGTTAGCGACAGATCCGCACGACCCGGCGATCGCTCGATCCGCTTCCCCCGCGCGGTTTCCATTATCGTGCGTGAAAAATAAAAAAGAGGCACTCCTAGGAATCGAACACGAGACCTGTTGGTTGCAGCCACGGTAGGCTACCAGCTGACCTAAGACTCTGATATGTAATTTTAGTCTGATTAGAATACTTTTATACCTTATTAAATGAGTGGAAAAGAAAAACAACAATACCTTATTAACTTGTCTCCTCTTCTACGTTTGCACAAAAGTTAATGTAATGTCCAATCTTTTCCGCACTTAAGTAGACTATTTTACCAACTCATCTAGAGTTGATGACACCGTGGTAATTTTGCCGACCAGGGGATACTCCCCGGTCACTTTTGTGTGAATATCAGGGTAACTCGCATATCACAGACCTGATAACTTATATAACTCAGTCATGATAACTTTGGCGTAGGGGTGGGTGTTGATGAAATATCCCCCGGTAACTTTGGTGTGAATAGCATGGTAACTCATACATCGGAGACCTGGTAACTTATGCAACCCGGTCCTGGTAACTTTGGCGAGTAGAGGTGATGAAATATACCCCCCGATAACTTTTATGTGAATATCACGGTAACTCACACATTGCTGACCTGATAACTTATGTACCTAGGTCTTGATAAATTTGGCAATCGGGTGGAGGGAGGCACGTTGATAAAATACCCTCGGTTATTTTTTGTGCGAATAGCTTGATAACTCACACATCGTAGGCCTGATAATTTTTTGGGAGAAAAAGATGTTGGAAACAAATCTTGATGCTAGTAGTTTCCATATTGTAGTTTTATAGCCTTAAAATCATGCTAAAGCTGAGAATTAAACTCAAGACTTCAATATTGAGATCTTAACACACTAGCCAACTCACCTACTATTTGGCTCCTGACAAGTTCAAATAAAATACCACTTTTTTACCATTCGAGGTGAAAACGTTGTTAAAATATATCCCCGGTAACTTCTATGTAAATAACATGATAACTTACGTATAATTAACCTGATAACTTACATATAAACGCATTGATAACTTTTCACCTTGGGCGAAAAGTTCTAGAAATATGCCCTGATAACCTAGTGCAAATAGCATGATAATTTACGCACCAGACACCCGATAACTTACATACAACACATTTGATATCTTTCATCCAAGGGGAAAAAGTTTTTGAAACATTTCACCGGTAATTTTACGGACACAGACCTAATATCTTAAGTTTAAAGGCCATGGTAACTTTCATCCAGGAATTTTTTTTGTCGAAACATACCCCAATGTGAAGTTACCACTACCCCATGTTAAAGTTATCATGCTTCTCATGGTATAGTCATTAACCTTCTCATATTATAATTATCAAGCTTATCATAGTATAGCTATAATGTAGCCCAAGTCATAGTTATCACGCTGGTCATGCCAAAGTTACCAAGCAAAAAAAAATATTATCGCTGATATGACAAAAAAAAGAAAGGTTCAAATAACCTAGTTTATATACAATAGAAAACAACTAAACGTGGCTTAGTAGGTTATTGGGCTCAAAGTCTAATGAATAGACCTGGGTTCAAGTCCCCTTTCTAGCACTTTTATTTTCTTTTCATATTGTGTAGCCAAAAACCAGAAAAACCACTAGCGATTTACTATTGGCGTATACGGTTTTCGGGAGAAGAAAAAAAATCGGTGGAATCGAGTGTGCAGGTCGCGAGATAGAGGTGGGTTACGATCGTGCGGGTCTGTTGCTTAACGTCCAGTCGACTGGACGTTAGCACAGTCCTAAATTATTTTAAAAAGTAATGAATTAGGGGCATTGATATTACCTAAAAGAAGAAATAAGAAAAAGAAAAATTAAAACAATTAGTAACAAAAACTTGCACACAAAATACAAGATCTTGTACTGATCCACAATATGCAAGAAAAAAACATATAAGTATGGAACTCACATACATACATCCATGTTATACTCGGTGTTTAAATAACAACGCTGGTGATTAATCACCCGACGCATCAAAACTGAGCTATATCTTATATCAATGGTGTCACCTCCCCGTATCTTTCTCTCTGTCTCCCCATGCACATACGAGTAAATAGCATAAAACTACCACTTTATATGTTAGGGTAACGGAAAACTACCACTTTCTTTGATTGTTCAAAAAAGAAAAAAAGTCCATTTTACTACCCTGAAGAAACTTGGTAGTTCACATAACCCCCTGATTATTATTTTCTACTCTCTTAACCCCCTGATCTATCCAATACAGTTCAGAAATGGTCCTAAGTGGGTTTGGATAGGTGGTTTCCTGATGTGGACGAGGTCAAAGCGGTGTTTGACCAGTAGACCTCTAGTCAAGCAAATCCATCAGCAGCGCGTCGCTCCCACCGACGCACCCTCGCCGGAGCTCCCATGCCCAAGCTCGCCCCCGCCGCCACTCAACCTCGCCAACGCACTACTGTTGTTGTGCCCACCTGCTGGAGCAGTCCCAAATCTCCTCGTCACCTCACTCCTGACAACAGAGGAGGCGGAGCCGTTGCAGCGGCGACACATGCCAGTGAACAGCGGCCTCCCTGTCGTTGTTGACCTCGCGGGACTCGTCCGGAGTTCCACAGTGCCACACGCCGCAGGGCACGGCTACGACGGCCAGATCTTGAGTGTGGACAGGAACAAAGGTAGGGGAAGCAGAGCAACGCGCCGCACGGCGATGGGAGGCTCATCCTACGGCGGCGCCCACGCTCGGTTGCGCCTACACCCTGCCGCACCACATGCACGAGTGCGTGCTTCGTAAGGGACAACAACATCGACATGCCTTTCATGGAAGGATGACAGTCGTGGGCGCGCAAGGTTGATGCCGACGCCACGGCTCGCAAAGCTTTGCTCCGAGGACGGCTGTGGTCTCGCGTGTTTCATGGGTGCGCCATGATGCTCGGTAAGCAGGGGAGGAGGAGGGGGGTTCGCTGGAGGAAGTAATCGAGGTGGCGGCGGTCGATGCCGGAGTCGGGGCAAGAAGACATGAGCGACGGCGATTCACGGCAGCCCAGACAAATTCAATTAGCAGGAATGTGTTGCAGAGCAAGGCAAGGCTCTAGGACAAGGCTTAACGGTGAGGAGGAGGTGTTGGCCGCCCTGGCAAAGAACTACAACGGGCGCCAGAGCTCGGCCACGCCGGGAGAGGTCCATGGGACATGCGGCTCCAAATGAACGGGACTGTCAGCTTCAGGGGCCCACCACTGTCCTCGGTAAGCAGAGGAGGGGAGTAGGGGGTCGCCGAAGGAAGAAATCAAGGTGGTAGAGGTCAATACCGGAGGCGGGGAAGAAGACATGGTGACGGCTATTCACGGCGACCCGGACAAATTCCTTTGTTAGGTGTGTATAGCGGAGCGAGGTAAAGTTCTTGGACAAAGTAGCAAGCCGAGGAGGAGACGTTGGCCGCGCGGGCGACGAACGACAGTGTCGTCGGCGTGAAATGAGCGCCGGCTACACTCTTCACCTAACGAGGGCACGGACCTGGAGAGAGGGGCCCATCCACTAGTCAAATACCGCTTTTGACTTTGTCCACGTCACCACTCAATCGGGGCAAAACCACCTAGGGACGGTTTTTGACCGGTATGGAATTGTTGAGGGGGTTAAGAGAGCAGAAAAAATAATCAGGGGGTAACGTGAACCACCAAGTTTGTTCAGGGTAGTAAAATGGACTTTTTTCTTCAAAAAAGCTACCATAAAATTGGCCGTCTGTTCCAAAAAACCCAAGTTGCCGAACCGTTACGTTCTAAGTGAAATTATGACAAGACAGACCCGCACGTCAGGTCCACGTCGGACGAATCAGACGGCACGCATTGTAACGGCCGGTAGGGCACGCGCGGTGTGGTCGGGTCAAATCACCCCAAGTCGGCTCGGTCCCCTCACTTACCCCTCACTCTCTCCCTCATTCCCTCCCTCTGTCCCCCTCCCCCGAGCTTGCCATTACACATGTGGTCGCCGCCGAAGAGGAGCTTGCCGCCAGCCAGGATGCCGTCTTGGAATGATGGGGAAGAGAGCTCGAATGACGACAGCATGGGTGGCAGCTTGATGGACATGGAGTACTTTGTAAGTTCTCTCCTCTCACAGTAGTTAGGGTTAGGGTTAGGGTTCATGAGTACACTTGTTGCTTTGGGCTATCCGAGGCAGGTGGTGCATGGATCTGCATGGATTGGATGGAATAGTTGGTTGATTTTGCTTCTGTTGTAAATGTTGTGTAGGAAACACCTGACACCATCCCTGAGCCACTGTGGTGTGGTGATCCCATGGAGGCAGTTCCCAAGTGCATGCTACACCAGATGATGCCTAGGAAATGTGTTGCATTTGAAGGTTCAAATACTAGAAGGAGTTTCTATGGATGCCCTGTTCAGGTGAGTAAAATAACACTTATTTGTTATTTATAGTTGTTTTTTTTGTAGCTATAGTCATTGTTAATTAGATATATAATCTGTTGTTGTTATATGAAGCATTGTATTGGCAGATGAGCAAAACATCTCTTGTTTGCTAATTGAACTTGTGATTTCTTATAGTAATATTAAGTGTTAATTGGATATATAATCTGTTATTGTAACAATCATTTTATTGCCAGTGGTAAAGTACAATCCAGTCATCATTATGTGATAAATTGTGATAAATTGTTTTGATAAATGGCATATGTGGTAAATTGTTTTGATAAATGTCTGAACATGGTTTTAATTTTTATGTGTTGTATCTGCATTATGTTGAGTGTGTTCTTCCTGTGTGAGCATGGTTTCTCATATGTACCCTGTGTTTATTTGAACAGGGACGTGTGAATTGTGGTGTTGTTAAGTGGGTTGATCCTGCCTGGCCTGATATACTTAAGAATTGCCTGATCAAGCTGTGGGAAATGTTCCATGAGGAAAACCTTGGCAGGTTTGAAGACAAATATGTTTATGAGGAGGAATTAGCCAAGTTGAGAAAGGAGAAGGATCATCTCTGTAATGAGTATCATAAAATTGTGGATGATGTTTCCAAGATGTTTGACTGGCAGGATGGTGTTGGGAAGGTGGACTACCAGAAAGCAATGGATGCTGACAAGTTTGAGAAGAAGAAGAAGGAAGATCTAGAAATTGAGGTAAAGATGGAGAAGCTTAGGTTAGCAAAGGAGCAGAAGTGTTTCCTCAAGACCCAGGCAGACATAATTCAGAACACTAGGAAGGCTATGAAAGAGCTCAAGGTGGACAGGGATCTTATTGCAGAAGAGAAGAAAGAGCTGGAGATAGTTGTTGCTGACCTGCTCAATGCTGGCCATGGTAGCAAGCAAAAACTTGAGAAAATCAAGGCAATACTTGAATATTGAAGAGTTGGAGAATGATGGTTAAGTAAGTAAGTTGGCCTATATACATAACATGCCTAGGAAGTTGATGCAGCTGTATATTTTGTGCAGTCCTATATGAACTGCTTAAGTTATTGTAACTGGAGTTGGTGGTTATGTTAAGAACTTATGCTAAGTAGTGCAGTTAAGAACTTGTTAAGTTATTGTAACTGCTTAAGACTTGTTGGTTATGTTAAGTAATGAAGTAATGAAGTGCTGGCAGTTGCTTCAGAAATTGATGCCTATGTAGTTAATTTGTTTTCCTTCTTATATTGTGATGTGAATGTATTGATTTAAGCCTAAATTAATTTGTTTTATCTATTGTGGGCCTAGTATATAGTTGTGTCCATTGTGGGCCTTTTGTTGGGCTGTGTATACACTGTTTGAGCCTGCCAACAACCGAGTTACCACTGGTGAGCCCTGGGTTTCTTAGAGGCTTAAGTTTTTTTGGCCTTGCTTCTGGTAGCACTACTTCCTCCTCACTATCATCCTTGTTCTCCTCCTCCCAAAACTCACAAACATCATTATCTCCTTCAAACTCTAGCCTTTTTTGTGCAAATTCTTCTTCATTCAAATCATATTGTTCTCCTGTCTTACAAGCCTTGTAAGACAATTTTTTCCCTGTGTAATCACCTCTATCAATCTCAAAGTCTGAAGATGATTTGTCCATCTCATCTTCTTCATCATCAATGTGTTCTTCTGCAACAACAACATCTTGTAATATAGCTTCTTCAGTGTTCAAGTTTGCTACTTCTTGAGCTTGCGTTGGTTTTCCCTTGAAGAGGAAAGGGTGATGCAGCAAAGTAGATAAGTATTTCCCTCAGTTGTTGAGAACCAAGGTATCAATCCAGTAGGAGATACAAGCAAGTCCCCAATCATCGCACCTACACAAACAATCAAACACTTGCACCCAACGCTATAAAGGGGTTGTCAATCCCTTCACGGTTACTTGCAAGGATGAGATCTGATAGAGATAGATATAGAAGATTACTAAAACGAAAAGTAAAACAAAAGTAAAAAGATTGCAGCAAAGTATTTTTGGTATTTTTGGTTTATAGATCTGAAAATATAATATGGAAAATAGACCCGGGAGGCATAGGTTTCACTAGAGGCTTCTCTCTTGAAGGAAAATAATACGGTGGGTGAACAAATTACTGTCGAGCAATTGATAGAAAAGCGCATAGTTATGACGATATCCAAGGCAATGATTATGCATATAGGCATCACGTCCGTGTCAAGTAGACCGAAACGATTCTGCATCTACTACTATTACTCCACACATCGACCGACTCCTGCCTGCATCTAGAGTATTAAGTTCATGAAGAACAGAGTAACGCATTAGGTAAGATGACATGATGTAGAGGGATAAACTCAAGCAATATGATGAAAACCCCATTTTTTTATCCTTGATGGCAACAATACAAATACGTGCCTCGCTACCCCTACTTTGTCACTGGGTGAGGACACCTCAAGATTGAACCCAAAACCAAGCACTTCTCCCATTGCAAGAATTACCAATCTAGTTGGCCAAACCAAACCAATAACTCGAAGAGACTTGCAAAGATATGAAATCATGCATATAAGAATTCAGAGAAGATTCAAATAATATTCATAGATACTCTGATCATAAACCCATAATTCATCGGATCTCGATAAACACACCGCAAAAGAGTATTACATCGGATAGATCTCCATGAAGATCATGAAGAACATGGTATTGAAGAACATAGAGAGAGAAGAAGCCATCTAGCTACTAGCTATGGACCCGAAGGTCTGTGGTGAACTACTCACACATCATCGGAGGGGCAATGGAGTTGATGTAGATGCCCTCCGTGATCAAATCCCCCTCCGGCAGATTACCGGAAAAGGCTCCAAGATGGGATCTCACGGGAACAGAGGCTTCCGGCGGCGGAAAAGTATTTTCGTGGCTCCTTTTGGTATTGGGGGAATATTTGGGAATTTATAGGCCGAAGAATAGGGTTAGGAGACCTGTTGGGGGGCCACAAGCCAGGGGGGCGCGCCTAGGTGGCTTGTCGCCTCCCGGCAGGTCTCCCGCCTTCATCTCCAAGTCTGGCAGGTTTCTTCTGGTCCAAGAAAAATTATTCCGAAGATTTTATTCCATTTGGACTCCGTTTAATATTCCTTATCTGCAATACTCAAAAACAAGGAAAAAACAGAAACCGGCACTAGGCACTAGGTTAATAGGTTAGTCCCAAAAACAATATAAAATAGCATATTAATGCATATAAAACATCCAAAACAGATAATATAATAGCATGGAACAATCAAAAATTATAGATACGTTGGAGACGTATCAAGCATCCCCAAGCTTAATTCCTGCTCGTCCTCGAGTAGGTAAATGATAAAAACAGAATTTTTGATGTGGAATGCTACCTAACATATTTATCCATGTAATATTCTTTATTGTGGCATGAATGTTCAGATCCATAAGATTCAAAACAAAAGCTCAATGTTGACATAAAAACTGTAATACTTCAAGCATACTAACAAGCAATTGTGTCCTTTCAAAATAACATGGCCTTAGAACATTATCCCTACAAAATCATATGGTCTGGCTATGCTCCATCTTCCCCACACAAAGTATCTAAATCATGCACACCCCCGATGACAAGTCAAGCAATTGTTTCACACCTTTTATGTTCTCAAACCTTTTCAACTTTCACGCAATACATGAGCGTGAGCCATGGATATAGCACTATAGGTGGAATAGAATATGGTGGAGGTTATGTGGAAAAGGAGAAGATAGTCTCACATCAACTAGGCATATCAACGGGCTATGGAGATGCCCATCAATAGATATCAATGTGAGTGAGTAGGGATTGCCATGCAACGGATGCACTAGAGCTATAAGTGTATGAAAGCTCAAAAAGAAACTAAGTGGGTGTGCATCCAACTTGCTTGCTCACGAAGACCTAGGGCAATTTGAGGAAGCCCATCATTGGAATATACAAGCCAAGTTATATAATGAAAAATTCCCACTAGTATGTGAAAGTGACAAAAAATAGGAGACTCTCTATCATGAAGATCAAGGTGCTACTTTGAAGCACAAGTGTGGAAAAAAAGATAGTAACATTGTCCCTTCTCTCTTTTCTCTCATTTTTTATTTTATTTTGGTGGCCATATTTGGCCTCTTTTTTTTATTTGGGCTGCATTGGCCTCTTTTATTATTTGTAAAGTCCGGAGACTCATCCCTACTTGTGAGGGAATCATAGCTTCCATCATCCTTTCCTCTCATGGGACAATGCTCTAATAATGATGATCATGACACTTTTATTTACTTACAACTCGATACCTACAACAAGATATGACTCTATATGAATGCTTCCGGTGGTGTACCGGGATGTGCAACGATCTAGCATAGCAAATGACATCAAAAAAACGGACAAGCCAGGGGGGCGCCCCCCCCTAGGGCGCGCCCAGGTGGCTTGTCGCCTCCCGGCAAGTCTCCTGCCTTCATCTCCAAGTCTGACAGGTTTCTTCTGGTCCAAGAAAAATCATTCCGAAGATTTTATTCCGTTTGGACTCCGTTTAATATTCCTTATCTGCAATACTCAAAAACAAGGAAAAAACAGAAACTGGCACTAGGCACTAGGTTAATAGGTTAGTCCCAAAAATAATATAAAATAGCATATTAATGCATATAAAACATCCAAAACAGATAATATAATAGCATGGGACAATAAAAAATTATAGATACGTTGGAGACGTATCAAAGTTACAACTATGTTGTGTGTTAATATTGGTTTCAAGAGGGTGAACAACACCATCATGTGATAAACTTAAAACATAAACAGCCCCCCCCATTGGGCTGCCTATTGGAACCTGTTCTTCACAAAAATTTGCCCCCTGTTGAATTCATAATCTCTATCATCAGCTTTGGCAACTATGATATTCAATTTTGTATAATATGAGTGGTCAATCATTTCCTCTACTGCATCTTGACTATGAAGAAGGAATAAACCTTCCATACCAATTCCTTGATCCTTGAAATAGTACATGTAGTCATCCGAACCATAACCTTCTTCAGTCTCAACCAGTGCTATCAAATTCAGAAATGATATGTGTGAAAGGCACATTATTCTTTCCATGTTGTCCCTCCCCTCGAAATGCAGCCTAACCTCCTGATACGTCCATTTTGCATCATGATTTCCTATTGTTATTTATTATGGTTTGTTGAATAATAATGCTTTAGGGAGTGATTCTAATGCCTTTTCTCTCATAATATGCAAGGTTTAGATGAATAGGGAGAATACCGGCAGCTGGAATTCTGGACCTGAAAAAGCACATCACAGATACCTATTCTGCACAACTCCAAAGAAGCTGAAATGTTACGGAGAATATTTTTGGAATATATGAAAAATACTGGAGCAAAGAACTACCGAAGGGGGCCACCCTGGTGGGCACAAGACACCAGGGTGCGCCAGGCCCCCCAGGCGCGCCCTGGTGGGTTGTGCCCTCCTCGGCCCACCTCCGGTGCCCATCTTCTGTTATATAGGGTCTCTTGACCTAAAAAAATAAGGAGATGACTTTCGGGACGGAGCGCCGCCGTCTCGAGGCGGAACTTGGGCAGGAGCACTTTTGCCCTCCGGCGGAGCGATTCCGCCGGGGGAACTTCCCACCCGGAGGGGGAAATCGAAGCCATCGTCATCACCAACACCCCTCTCATCTTTGGGAGGCCAATCTTCATCAACATCTTCAACAACACCATCTCCTCTCAAACCCTAGTTCATCTCTTGTGTTCAATCTTTGTACCGGAACCTCAGATTGGTACCTGTGGGTGACTAGTAGTGTTGATTACATCTTGTAGTTGATTATTATATGGTTTATTTGGTGGAAGATTATATGTTCAGATCCATTATGTTATTCAATACCCCTCTGATCTTGAGCATGAATATTATTTGTGAGTAGTAACCTTTGTTCTTGAAGTCACGGGAGAAGTCATGTTGCAAGTAATCATGTGAATTTGATATGTGTTCGATATTTTGATGATATGTATGTTGTGATTCCCTTAGTGGTGTCATGTGAACGTCGACTACATGACACTTCACCATCTTTGGGCCTAAGGGAATGCATTGTGGAGTAGTTATTAGATGATGGGTTGCTAGAGTGACAGAAGCTTAAACTCTAGTTTATGCGCTACTTCGTAAGGGGCTGATTTGGATCCAAATGTTTAATGCTATGGTTAGATTTTATCTTAATACTTTTCTCATAGCTGCGGATGCTTGCGAGGGGGTTAATCATAAGTGGGAGGTTGTTCAAGTAAGAACAACACCCAAGCACCAGTCCACCCACATATCAAATTATCAAAGTAGCGAACATGAATCAAACCAACATGATAAAAGTGACTAGATGAAATTCCTGTGTACCCTCAAGAACACTTTGCCTATTACTAGAAACTATTCTGGCCTATCCTTTGCCACAAAAGGATTGGGCTACCTTGCTGCACTTTATTTACCGTTACCGTTACTTGCTCGTTACCAATTATCTTGCTATCAAACTATCAGTTACCTACAATTTCAGTGCTTGCAGAAATCACCTTGCTGGAAACCGCTTGTCATTTCCTTCTGCTCCTCGTTGGGTTCGACACTCTTACTTATCGAAAGGACTACGATTGATCCCCTATACTTGTGGGTCATTAAGACTCTTTTCTGGCGCCGTTGCCGGGGAGTGAAGCGCTTTTGGAAAGTGGAAATCGGTAAGGAAAAACTTACACTACGTGCTGAAATTTATTGTTACTTGCTACTATGGAAAACAATGCTTTGAGGGGTTTGTTCGGGATATCTTCACCTCGACCGAAAGCACAATTAGTTGCTACTCAACCTACTGCACCTACTGAAAATATTGGTTATGAAATTCCTTCGGGTATGGTAGACCAACTTCTTGCTAAACCTTATGCAGGAGATGGAACTGAACATCCTGATATCCTCCTATTGTCTGTGAACAAAATTTGTGGATTATTTAAGCTTGCAGGTTTACCCGGAGATGAAGCTAAGAAGAAGGTTTTCCCTTTATCTTTGAAGGGAAAAGCATTGACATGGTATAGGCTATGTGATGATATTGGATCATGGAACTGGAATCGACTGCAATTGGAATTCCATCAAATGTTTTATTCCATGCATCTAGTTTATCGTGATTGGAATTATATATATAACTTTTGGCCTCGTGAAGGAGAAAGCGTCGCTCTAGCTTGGGGGAGGCTTAAGTCAATGTTATATTCATGCCCCAATCATGATATCCCGAGAGAAGTTATTATTCAGAATTTTTATGCACGACTTTCTCATAATTATCAATCCATGCTCGATACTTCTTGTGCTGGTTCTTTTATGAAGAAGACTATTGAATTCAAGTGGGATCTCTTGGAAAGATTTAAACGCAACTCTGAAGATTGGGAACTCGATGAAGGTAATGAGTCAGGTATAAAGCTTTAGTTTGATTGTGTTAAATCTTTTATGAATACCGATGCTTTTCATAAGTTTAGCACTAAATATGGACTTGATTCTGAGATAGTAGCCTCTTTCTGTGAAGCATTTGCTATTCATGTTGATCTCCCTAAGGAGAAGTGGATCAAATATCATCCCCCTATTAAAGAAGAAATTAAAGAACCGGTCATAGCTAGATATGAAACCATCATTTACAATGTTGATCCAGTTGAGCCTACCGCTTACATTGAAAAACCACATTTCCCTGTTAGGATAAAGGAACATGCTAAGTGACGGTATCCTGGACTAGGGAGTACTCACCACGTCGTCTCCCGACCAGTGGGTTGGGCCGAGGACCCCAGGGTGATTCACTAATGGGCCACTTCGGGCAGTCCATGATGCATACAAGGGAGATTCCATAAGACTTGGCGTACAAGACAAGGACTCCTCTAAACCCTAGGCCTACGGTGCATTATATAAACCGAGGCCAGACTAGTCAATAGACAATCTCATATTCATTACAACTCAACTCATTAGGGTTTAGCTCGTTTGATGTCGAGGTAGATCTACTCTGTAACCTGCATACTCAGCAATACAATCAAGCAGGACGTAGGGTTTTACCTCTTCACGAGGGCCCGAACCTGGGTAAACACCGTCTCCTTCGTCCCTTGTTAGCATCGCTCCTAGATTCACAGTTCGGGACCCCCTACCCGAGGTCCGCCGGTTTCGACACCGACATTGGTGCTTTCATTGAGAGCCTGCTGGCAGTCACCGCGGTGCGATAGGAATTTGGATCGTCTTCGGCGCGATCTACGCGTCGGAACCGAGCTTTGTTGTCGATGTCGGCATCTTCGTCGCCGGCTCGACTGGTCACCTCGGCTGGACTGAGGATTGCGCTCCGCGTCGGATCATCAAGATCGAACGGATATTTTCATCGTCATCATCTTCGATCTCTATCAAGATCACGGTGAATCATCCATGGAGCTCGGGGGCTCGATGTTTACATCGTCCTCGAGCAACCGTGCAGTTTTTTTGGACAGTGACTCGTGTTCGTCATCCCCGCTTCCTCGAGAGTCGCTTTCATGATTGCTTCGGTGTAATTGTGCGTAATTGGGTCTAGAATAACCCTGTAAAATTTCATCATGTTCCGATGGAGGAATCTCCGGGAAACTCTGATCTACCAGAGCCGTGTCGAATGTGGACGAGAATCTGGACGAGTTTAGGGCGAGGAGTCCAGCGGCTAGGTCGGAGATCGTTTGTAAGATCCCACTGTTCATCGGCTGCAGAATTTTCATACCGATCACCCATCAAAATTTCAGCTCGATCCGACCGTCGAAACTCCGGGAAACGTCCGATGAGTACATCAATTTTTGGATCTGTTTTCTGCGCGAAAACGAATCCGACCCGAATTCATCTTTCTTCATGAACGGGATATTGGACATCCTTTTTGATAAATTATTTTCTAGGGTATTGTGTGTTGTTTTCAAACACGTGCCCACAAATTTTGAGTCTTTTTCAAGGCGATCTTGACCGTTACGTTGGTGTCAAATCGGCCCGGCCACGTTGCTCCATGGCTACCGACCTGCGCCAACATCGACTGTTACGTCGCTCCATCAAGCCGACGACAACCACCTCGGATCATAACCTCGACGAGCCGAACAAGAGTTCGGCATCGTGAGGGACAAATAATCATCAAGACAAGATCGTCGCCCCATGGATTGCACGGGTCGGGCGTGGCAGCATCGTCGCGCGATCACTTCTCAAGCCGGTATTGACCCCAAGTTCCGACCTACATCGGCATTGCCGCGCCGTCACTTCTTCCCACCACGCCGACCTGCTTCGACACGTCGGCTGGAATGGGAGATCTAGCATCACCTTACCGACCTCCTTTGACACCTCAGAGACCGGGGGCTTCGCCATCTCTTCATCAACCTACTTCTGGGACTTCGGCGTCACCAGCCGACCAGCTTCATAACCTCGGCTGGACCGAGGGCTTCGTCTCGCTTCATCGGCCGTGCTGCGTCACCACTTCATCAAGCCAAGCTCTTCGCTCAGGCACCTCGGGACCGGCTTGGGGGTTGGGACCTCGACCCGCCACAAGCTTTGGCCACGTCATCAACACTGAGCACATTAACCAGCTAAGTCGCTTTCATGCTCAAGTTTTTTCAATTTTTAAATTTTTTTTCGGTTCAACCAAGTTTGTTTGTTAAAAACACTTCCTTTTCCCGTGATAACTTGGGGCTTCGCCATCACGCTGCCGAACTACTCTGTCTCCTCGGCCTGACTGGGGGCTTCGCCTCACAGCAGCAACCGTGTTGCGTTGCCACTTCTCGACCCGAGCTCCTCGATCGATTACCTCGGAATTAGGGGCTGGGACCTCGGCCAGGCTGAGGACTACGTCTCCATCGCGCCACAACCCAGGAGCGCACCGAGCACATTAACCAGCTAAGTCGTTTTCGTGCTCAACTCTCTTTGAAAATTTACTTTTTATTCGGTTCAACCAAACATTATATTTCTTGTTAAACAAAAAAAATGTTTGTTAAAAATGTCTTTACCGGGGGCTCTTTAATTTGTATGAGCCGTTTTATAATAAATGTGTTTTCTTCTTGGTCGTTGCAAAGTCTTTTTCTACTACTCCTTTTTCCGACACTAGTGTGTGGTCAATAGCCGGATAGCCTGGTTTCTTTCTAAAGCCGCTCGAGTTTAGTTCGCTAAACAGGCCTCAGAGAAACACTCCGCCTTCGGGATATGGAGGTTGAAGCCAAAGTCTGACCCGCTTGGAGTCTGGAGATCGAAAGTATCATGTTAAAGCATGACCGAAGCACGTATTAATTTTAAGACCAATTTTGGATTGGCAACAAAATTTGATTTAGTTCAGACTTCAAAGTTTTTACATAAGTTTTTTGGCTTTTTGAGCTCATGGCACTTTTAAGCTATTTGTATGTTTTTCTTTTAGGAGGTGGGACATCCTCATGACCAAGGTGCCCTGCATAATAATTTAGCTCGGGAGATCTTTTTCGACCCACAACTCGGTATCTTTCCTGCCAACTTATACCTCGGCGTTGACGAAACGCACATGACATCTGGACTAGTTCCCGAGGAGATTCGATCCTTAGGTTCGTCGGCCGCACCCAACCTGAGTCTCGGGGGATACTGTGTGTCTCCAGCATAGCTCTCGTAGTACAACGTCGGATGCCTTTAAAGTATCAGCAATATCAACGGGAGACTCCGACTAGAACCGAACCCACCAAAAGCCAATGTACTCCGAGCAGTCCTCCGCAAAACGTTCTCGGATATTGCTTTATATGCATCAGTTTTGAATTGTGTCTTTGGTCAATAGTTGGGTTGCCCTGCTCCTGTGAGTGCCTCCTACATTCCGCTTTGTTTGGCTAGGTGTGCAAAGGGAGAACCACTGCGATTGTGCTTCCGATTTAACTGGTCAAGTACCTCACTGGAGAAAGACGAAAACTGACTATCACAATGAGCGCATACTGGTCAGCGATCCGATGACTTTGTCAAACTATAGACCGATAGAGGTTACCCCGTGGGCCTTTCATAAATTTGGCCGGAGTGTTGATGGCTTGATCTCGGCTGACGCCGAACACTAACTGGGGGCTAATAACTGTCCTCCCAAACTTTAAGCTTCTATGACTAAGTGAAAGTTATAAAGCCTAGATATCTGATTGCCTCGTTTCCGCTAACACAACCACCTCCGGGCACCGAGACGTCGGCTAAGGGTTGTCTTGTTACTTCGGAAACACCCTGCGTAGCATCTACGAAGGGGTACAAGCCGACGATGGGCCACTCTCAAATGATAAACGGTCACAAAGGAGTCAAAATAGCATATAACATAAAAGCATTTGTATTCAATATGCGAGTGTTGCCTTCTGTAATCATCGTTATAAAGCCATAAATATGCATCAATTTGACTTAAGATTTTGGCCAATCTGGGTTGCCTAGCTCCTGTGCTTACCCCCTACGTTCCCGATTATCCGGCTAGGGGGTAAAGGGAGGACCTCTGTGATTGTTACTTTCTGGTCATCCGGGTTAGTACCTCAGACTGGGTGAAGCCAAAAGCTAGCCATCTTAAGAATATAATTGGTCGGCAATGACGGAAGTGAAAATTTTGGTTCATTAAAGACCAAAAAGTTCGGGAACATTCGCCGAACTAAATCCTCAATATTTTCCTTCCACATTGATCGGAATTGAGGTTTCACGATCATGGTCAACATGATATCCTGGGAGAAGGAACTTATAAATGAACTATTTTTCCCAGAAGATGTTTCTTACGTTAAGTAGTAATATAACATATCTCTCCGTGTACCTTGGTTTATAAAACCGTATGGCCGGATTGCCTTGTTTGCCGTAAATCTTTGCCCTTATAAAGGCTTTATAAAGTAGGACAAACACTCCTCGGCTACTGGCCGAGGAGGTTGAAGCCAATGGTCGGTCAACAAAGTCTTGTACAATGCGGATCCGAGCATTAATGATATGAAGTACTCGGATACATAGAATCATTATACATAAATTGTGTCGAACGTAACAAATTTTGTGTCAAACAAATATCGATCCTTAATTCGACCACCCGTGCCCAAATTAGGACTCGGGGGCTACTGCATTACCTATTCAATGCAACAAATTCAAAGTGCAATACGGTTTCCAAGGAGATTCGATCCTCAGGTTGGTCGATCGCACCCAACCTGAATCTCGGAAACTATGGCGCACGGCGTTTCTGTTCCTAAGTATGCTGCCGAGCAAGGACTTGATCCTCAGGCCGATTTCATAAATCGACCTAAGTCTCTGGGGCTACTGGGATCTGTGGTTTTATTATTTCCTTCAGGTGCGTCTCGGGTTTTAGACCGACACACACCTTGAGGGCTACTGGCTATACATCTCGGTAGTAAATAAATTGCGGCGATCGAAAATAAATCCCGGAAAAAACAGCCCGAGACCGAGGTGGTGCACCACCTTGGAAGCAGTTCGGCATAAAGCTTGGATGCAAGTGGCTGGCTCCATAAAGGGCATTTCCAGCATTAAGCTCGGATGAACTCCTTCAACTTTTTCAAGACCGAGGTAATCTATGACACCTCGGATGCATACCGGCGTTGGAGCTCGGCTGCAAAAAGATACCTCGGATACAGTCCGGTGTTGGAGCTCGGATGTAGTCCAGCGTTGGAGCTCGGACGCAAGAGGACACCGCCGCACGGGAAACACTTCAGACGTGAAGTGTGGCGTAAAAAATAACAAGGCAGCGATGTGGCACCCCGATAGAGGGCCGACGCACGCCAGCCCCAGGATAAGACCTGGCCCACGTCAAAGACATGATACAGCAATTCCAGGCAAAAATTGGCTTTATTAATTATAATGGAGTATTACAATACTGTTGCTTACAACAATATTACATAGCTCCAAGGCTAACTAAATGGCAGCAAGGGTCTTGGTCCAACGGCAACGTCGTCTCTGGCTGGGCTCCAAAACTCACAGGACTGGCTAGGTTACGATCTAGCACGACGGATCTTCTCCTACAACTGGCCACGTGCAAGGCCAGGTGAGTACTTTGAATGTACTCGCAAGACAGCCATATACATAGCATCCAAACAAGCAGATGACAAAGCAAGCCCTATGCTATGCATGAATTAATCCTAAACATGGCATGAAATTAACTGTAAAACACACATCAAGCATAGCATAATATGGATCAAACCTATAATCTACATAACATAGCATAGCAATGATCACACTAGGTACTTCACGTGCTTACTGATACCGATGATCAACTTACTCTCTTCTGGGTGGTCCCGCAACCCTCGACATACTCATAACCCAACCTGAACTGACTCAAATCCAATCCAAATCATGTGGTCACCCGACCACTCATCATATAGCCATCCCATGGCTATCATACCATATTCCTGACATCATCTGATGTCTACACACGATGAGTTCTTCCATCCTTGTTATCACTGTTATGGTTGACCACCTAGTGAGGTCTGGACGGGCTGTCCAATACCGTGGACGCGGCTATTCGAATAGATTTTACACTCTGCAGAGGTTGCGCACTTTACCCACACCATGGAGCACCTGGCCTCGTGATCCCATTTGGGCGGACCAGCGTTGCTCCAACGAAACCTGCCTGACCCGTGTCTCTCCCATCGTACCACCGGCATTCAACCTCCCCCGGAGTCCTGCCTTGGGTGGCCCCTGTGTCCTCATGACACCTGCCACCGTCGTGGCCAAACTAAACTGTCCCAAACGGGGACCGCGCGCAAACAAACAAACAACTGGGCTCACAAGGTTATCGTCGCCTACCGGGCTAGGGTAGCGCGCGCGCATAACCTTCCCTGTCTGGAGGTACCGGTGGAAGAGCACGCGATCATACCAAGTCAAGGCCGTCCCATACCGGCAAATGTGGTTGCACGGATAAGCCCGGACAGGTGACTCAAGATCAACCAACTAAGTTGCATTAATTCAACTCCTCATATCCACAAACTGCCGGATGAAACCCAAAATAATCATAGACAGTAATCTCTTAATCCAACTCAACATATCCATTAACGTACCACTTCACCGACAATTATAAGTGCTAGCATAGCAAGATCATAGTACTGATAGTCATGGCATGAGATCAACCATAGTACCAACATAACTATGTTATTAACAATATTATTATTACTAGCATGGCAATATGGAAATAAGACATGTCATTAGTTGCAAAGTGATGCTAGGGTCTAATACCGATGTCATCACATGTGTATGCAAAATGCAGACTAACAGATAAACACACAGGGTGCAAGCAAAGTCATCATGCAAGTCCGGAGCTCATGATAAGAGGTTGGCTTGCCTGGGGGTCGAAGAATACGTCGGGAGGGAGTGCGATCACCTCGCGGAAGAATTTACCGGAAAGGGTTCCCTCACAGAGGGCTCAATCGGAGGGCAAGGGAAAAATGGTCATTACTACTGTGTAAACATATTATAAAAAGGCACTATCATAACGGGCTCGACGAGACGAAGACGTGGGCGTTGGTTTTACTTTGATCGGAGCTACGGTCGCGAAGATATAAGCGTTTGAATACCAGGGACCAATCTGTAAAAATATTTCTACAAACAGGCCCCTGGCTGCAAAAACAGAACGCACCTCCGGCCGAATATGCCTCCTGAACATGGAAAGCGCCTTTTTACCCAAGGAGGGTTGAAAGTACGCTTTCTGATTTGGAAAACGTATTTATAGAAATACGTTTCCACTTAAAAACGCGCGGGCCCGGGGCTAGGCCACTTACAGGTGGGTCCTACCCTATCCACTCTCTCTCTCCTCCCTGGATTGGCTCCTACCTTCCCGTGTCCCGACCAGAGCAGAGGCAGGGGCGGCCAGTCGCCGGCGCAGCCGGCGATGGGCGGCGCCAGCGAGCCCACCGGCGGCCTCCCTGGAACCGGCGCAGTGCACTGAGCTCGGGGAAGGTCGCAGCCTCGCCTAGGACAGCTTCCAGCGCTGCGTCCGCCATCCATGGCGACGGCCGGATAGCTTCGGGGAGCTTCGGCGGCAGCGGCGTTTTCCCGGCGAAATGGAGGGAGGAGGCAGCTCACCGGAGCTTCGGGGAGGCTGGGGGCGAGAGCTGAGAGGGGGAAAGGGGCCATGCAGCTGGAATCACCGCGGGGGTCCGGCGGCGGTGCTCGGCTATGGAAGAGGCAGGGAGCTCCGGGGCTCGAGGGAGAGGGTTGGGGCTTGTTCGAGGCGGAGGAGGGCTCGAGGACTCGCTTAAATAGCTGCGGGGAGGGACTACACGACGACGGACGAAGCTCCGCAAAGCTCATCGCTACGGTGGTGCTCCGGTGGTCGACAGAGACGGCCAGGAGATTCGGGACGAGGGGGAGACGGCTCTGGAGGGTTCACGCGCGCGATGGACAACTCGCAGACGCTCCTGGACAAGCCGGGACTCGCCGAAGAGAGCTCTCGAGGTCTCTGGTGCACAGGGCACGCGTTTGGCGCGTTCTGCCCGTGGTCACGATTGGCACCACGTGGACTGAGCTCCAAAACGCTCTCAAATCATGTCAAACAACTGATGTGAGCTCTCAGGTCAGGGGGAGGGTCCCTGGTGTGACTACTCCTAGGTCAAACACCAGCTGGCAGCCATGTGTTTGTGATGTGCAGTGGCCATCACAGTGCTCCTCTTGGCAAGATCCTTGCCATGGGTAAATCGTCTACTAACGTGACTAACTTGACCAAGTTGCAGCTCCCCTGGACCACTCTAAATAGCACCTCCTTTGCAAAGTGCCAGACTGGACAGAATTGAAGATGATGATGCTGGGGAGAAATGGCTACATGGATTTGGATGATTTTTGGAGGAGACCAATACTTGAGGCGTATGGAGTCACTGTAAAAATTTCATACCATTTGCATAGATAGAAATGGTACTTCCTTCACAGTGCTCCAATCTGGACAGAAACTTGAATAATTTGCTAAGGAAAAATTGGCTAGATGGAATGGGCTGATTTTGGTGTCCAAGGTTAATCTATCACCATGAATCACTCTGCAAAATTTTAGCCCAAGGAGATCAAGGAATCAAGCACTTCCTTTGCAAATGGGAAATCTGGACATAATTTGC
The DNA here is from genome assembly GCA_039707655.1 of Elymus sibiricus. NCBI lineage: Eukaryota > Viridiplantae > Streptophyta > Magnoliopsida > Poales > Poaceae > Elymus > Elymus sibiricus. Next base: position 68,693,183 of record CM077675.1, read on the forward strand.
AAATGGATGTGGTGCTCAAAATTTAAATTGGGGAACTTGATATTTTGATGGAATTGGAGAAGATATGGATATGAGAAGCTCCACAAATTATTTGGGATTTTTCCTAGCTACCAAAATGGTAGTTCCTTTGGAAAGGCCCCAAATTGGAATATTGGCTTTAAATAGGAAAAGGCAATTTCCCCTATTTAATTATGGCCAATATTTTTATGAGAGCTCAATATGATCACAAAGAATATGTCCACAAGTTTTTATGAGCTTTGGAGATGGCTAGATATTTTCCTGGATTTAATTCCTCAGAAAGGCTGAAAAAGGAATTAATTCTAGATGAGAAATATTGCATATGACTTGGCAATATTTTTGCACATCTAGGGTTTATGAGGGAAGAAGGATCTCTGTGAATTTTGGGAGGATTAACATAGCAAGGGAAATGATAGCTCCTTTGTAAACACAAAGGCAGGATTTCCAGTTCCAATATTTCGGAACTAGGGTTTGAATGAGATTCGGCGTTTACTGACGGGAGGTTGACTGGCACAAGAGCATGGGAAAGGCACTGAGAGGTTGGGGAATGACTGGATTCACCTGGTCACCTACCAGATTCTAGCGGAAAAATTCGGGAGAGAAAAGCTAGGAAGGAATAACAGCACAAAAATCGATAACCCGATTTTTGGGGTGTTACAAGCGATAAAGGCCAAAAACTTATAGGGCTCCTCGGATGCCCGACGTGTGAACTCTTCGGATTCAGCTTGGCGCTCCTCAAGATCGTACATGGGAAGATTTGTTGAACCAGTTTTCAAGACCGACGACCGAAGACAAAGAACTGTTTTGAAGAACCGAGGAGCGTCCCCAACTTGAAGACCAGTTCAACGGGCTACTGACGGTGTCCTGGACAAGGGGGTACTCACCGCGTCGTCTCCTGACCAGTGGGTCGGGCCGAGGAGCCCCACGGTGATTCACTAATGGGCCACTTCGGGCAGCCCATGATGCATACAAGGGAGATTCCACAAGACTTGGCGTACAAGACAAGGACTCCTCTAAACCCTAGGCTTATGGTGCATTATATAAACCGAGGCCAGGCTAGTCAATAGACAATCTCATATTCCTTACAACTCAACTCATTAGGGTTTAGCTCGTTTGATCTCGAGGTAGATCTACTCTGTAACCTTCATACTCAGCAATACAATCAAGCAGGACGTAGGGTTTTACCTCTTCACGAGGGCCTGAACCTGGGTAAACATTGTCTCCTTCGTCCCTTGTTACCATCGCTCCTAGATTCACAGTTCGGGACCCCCTACCCGAGGTCCGCCGGTTTCGACACCGACACTAAGGTATCAACCGTGGTTCGCAAGAGTAATATTAGAGCACCTAGGCCCCCTGAGCAAATTAAAGTAGAACCTAGTGTTGTTATTGTTAAAGATCTCTTGGTAGAAAAGATTGATGGGCATGTTATCTACTTCTGTGATGAAGCTGCTAGAATTGCCAAACTTGATGAAAAAGATAAACATAGACCCGTAGTGGGCATGCCTGTTGTCTCGGTCAAAAATAGGAGATCATTGCTATCATGGTTTATGTGATTTGGGTGCTAGTGTGAGTGCTATCCCTTTTACCTTATACCAAGAAATTATGAATGAAATAGCACCTGCTGAAATAGAAGACATTGATGTTACTATTAAGCCTGCTAATAGAGACACCATCACACCACTTGGGATTGTTAGAGATGTTGAAGTCTTGTGTGGGAAAGTAAAATATCCTACTAATTTTCTGGTTCTTGGTTCCCCACAAGATGAATTTTGTCCCATTATCTTTGGTAGACCTTTCTTGAACACCGTCAAAGCTAAGATAGATTGTGAAAAACAAACTGTCGGTGTCAGTTTTGGTGATGTGTCTCGTGAGTTTATTTTTTCCAAGTTTAGTAGACAACCCTGTGATAGAGCATTATCTAGTAAGGAAGAAATAATTGGTCTTGCTTCTATTGCCGTGCCTCCTACTGATCCATTAGAACAATATTTGCTTGACCATGAAAATGATATGCACTTGCGTGAAAGAAATGAAATAGATAAAATTTTGTTTGAACAACAACCTCTCCTGAAACACAATTTGCCTATCGATACTCTTAGAGGTCCTCCTCGACCTAAAGGTGATCATATGTTTGAATTAAAAAAAATTGCGTGATACTTTGAAGTACGCTTATCTTGATGAGAAAAAGATATATCCTGTTATTATTAGTGCTAACCTTTCAGAACATGAAGAAGAAAGATTATTAAAGGTTCTATGGAAGCACAGGGCTGCTATTGGATATACTCTTGATGATCTTAAGGGAATTAGTCCCACTCTATGTCAGCATAAGATTAATATGGAACCTGATACTAAACCCGTTGTTGATCACCAACGGCGATTGAATCCTAAGATGAAAGAATTGGTAAGAACTGAAATATTAAAGCTTCTGGAAGCAGGTATAATCTATCCCATTGCTGATAGTAGATGGGTAAGTCCCATTCATTGTGTCCCTAAGAAAGGAGGTATTACCGTTATTCCTAATGATAAAAATGAACTCATTCCACAAAGAATTGTCACTAGCTATCAAATGGTAATTGATTTCAGAAAATTAAATAAAGCTACTAGAAAAGATCATTACCCTCTACCTTTCATTGATCAGATGCTAGAAAGATCATCTAAGCACACACACTTTTGTTTTCTGGACGGATATTCTGGTTTCTCTCAAATACCTGTGTCACAATCTGATCAAGAGAAAACCACCTTTACTTGTCCTTTTAGAACCTATGCATATAGATGTATGCCTTTTGGTTTATGCAATGGACCTGCTACCTTTCAAAGATGTATGACTGCTATATTCTCTGATTTTTGTGAAAAGATTGTGGAGGTTTTCATGGATGATTTTTCCGTCTACAGGACTTCTTTTGATGATTGCTTAAGCAACCCTGATCGAGTTTTGCAGAGATGTGAACAAACTAATATTGTCTTGAATTGGGAGAGGTGCCACTTTATGGTTAATGAAGGTATTATCTTGGGGCATAAAATATCTGAACGAGGTATTGAGGTGGATAAAGCTAAAGTTGATGCAATTGAGAAAATGCCATGTCCTAAAGATATTAAAGGTATTCGAAGTTTCCTTGGTCATGTTGGTTCTATAGGAGGTTCATTAAAGACTTCTCTAAAATTTCTAGGCCTCTTACTAATCTTTTGCAAAAGGATATCCCTTTTGTTTTTGATGATGACTATGTGGAAGACTTTGAAACTCTCAAGAAAGCCTTAACCTCTGCACCTATAGTTCAACCACCTGATTGGAACTCGCCTTTTGAAATTATGTGTGATGCTAGTGATTATGCTATTGGCGCTGTTCTAGAACAAAGAGTTGATAAGAAATTGAATGTTATTCATTATGGTAGCAAAACACTAGACAGTGCCCAATGAAACTATGCTACTACTGAAAAAGAATTTTTAGCACTTGTGTTTGCTTGTGATAAATTTAGATCCTACATTGTCGACTCCAAAGTTATTGTTCACACCGATCATGCTGCTATAAAATATCTTACGGAAAAGAAAGATGCTAAACCTAGACTTATTAGGTGGGTTCTCTTGCTTCAAGAATTTGACTTACATATTGTTGATAGGAAGGGAGCTGAGAACCCCGTAGTTGATAACTTGTCTAGGTTAGAAAATATTCTTGATGACCCACTACCTATTGATGATAGTTTCCCTGATGAACAGCTAGCTGCAATAAATGTTTCTCAAAACACTCGTTGGTATGCTGATTATGCTAACTACATTGTCGCTAAATATATACCACCTAGTTTCACATACCAACAAAAGAAAACATTCTTCTATGAGTTGAGACATTACTTTTGGGATGACCCACATCTTTATAAAGGAGTAGATGGTATTATTAGACGTTGTGTACCTGAGCATGAACAGGAACAAATCCTACGAAAATGTCATTCCGAAGCTTATGGAGGACATCATGAGGGAGATAGAACTGCTCACAAGGTATTGCAATCTGGTTTTTATTGGTCTACCCTCTTCAAGGATGCCTGTAAGTTTGTCTTGTCTTGTGATGAATGTTAAAGAATTGGTAATATCGGTAAGCGTCAGGAAATGCCTATGAATTATTCACTTGTTGTTGAACCATTTGACGTTTGGGGTTTTGATTATATGGGACCTTTTCCTTCCTCTAACGGGTACACGTATATATTAGTCGCCGTTGATTATGTCACTAAGTGGGTAGAAGCTATTCCAACTAGTAGTACTGATCATCACACCTCTATTAAAATGCTTAAAGAAGTTATCTTCCCGAGGTTTGGAGTCCCTAGATACTTAATGACTGATGGTGGTTCACACTTTATCCATGGTGCTTTCCATAAGATGCTTGCTAAATATGATGTTAACCATAGAATTGCATCACCCTATTGTGGCGCCCCGCCTGATTACCACTGTAGCCAGACGGTCGCCACGCATACCAGCACAGGAAATCACTCTGGCATGCGTGTTTACAACAAGTATCATGAACACAGGCATTTCTATTAATGGATATAAAAGTCTTACATGATATATTACCAGGGTGATGGCAGCGGAAAAGCTCTATCTAAGGCAGCATGGTCTTGGTGCGGCTCCAGTCCACAGGGATCTGACTGGGTTACGCTCCTAGCCCGTGAACACTCCGGCTCCTCGACGACGGATGACGGATCCTTATGGGAACCTGGCCATGTTAAAGGCCGCTGAGTTCTTTTGAATGTACTCGCAAGCAAACCAAACTAACATATACACCAAGCAAAGCAATCCATGGCATTCAAGCATGCGTTTGTTATTAGAGCATCATTAATTATCATGGCATAGCATACCTATCTAGCAATATTAGTTATTATGCCATAACAAGTTTATCCAGCAAGATAACTACTAAGATAAAACACTGCAAGATAAAGCATATCAAGTAAACCATCCATACTACGAATAATCTCAAGATCCAATCCAGCTCTTAACCAGATCCAACTTATTCTCTTCCGAGTTGTCTCACAACCCTCAGAACATTCATGATCCACTGAATAATTCAGGGCATAAGACGAGTTCTTCCATCATTATTATCATTACTACGGTTGACCACCTAGTGAGGTCTGGACGGGCTGTCCAATACCGTGGACGTGGCTATTCGAATAGATTCTTCACTCTGCAGAGGTTGCGCACTTTACCCACACCATGCAGCACCTGGCCTCGTGATCCCATTCGGGTGGCCTAGCGTTGCTCCAACGAAACCTGCCTGACCCGTGACTCTTCCATCGTACCACCGGCATTCATCCTCCCCCGGAGTCCTGCCCTGGGTGGCCCCTGTGTCCTCATGACACCTGCCACCGTCGTGGCCAAACTAAACTGTACCAAACGGGGACGCCGGCACAAAACTCAACTGGGCTCACAGGGTTATCGCCGCCTACCTGATCAGGGTAGCATGCACGCATAACCCTCCCTGTCTGGAAGTACCGGTGAAATAGCACGGAGCCAGACCAAGTCAAGGCCGTCCCATACCGGCAAATGTGGTTGAACGGATAAGCCCGGACAGGTGACTCAAGATCAACCGACTAGGTTTAGTAGGCAAGTACTTAGCAAGCATGGTTGTTTATCACACTAACCTGAGATTGCAGTAGCTAAGCATGATAAAAACATAACCACCTATCTCCACATAATATCACGACAAGTCATTAGTGCAATGATAAGATGAGCAGTAGCAGGTAATGTAAATGGCAATATCGAAATGGCAGGAGTTTAATTATTTCTAGCACAAGAATATCATTAATTAAACACGCAAGAATAACACAGAGCAATGCTTTAGGGCATATATCAGATGGTCGGCTTGCCTAGGGTCGAAGAATACTCCGGGAAGAAGTGCGGAGAGTCCGCGGAAAGGATCGCCGGAAACCGTTCTATGTGAGAAAAACACCATTCCGCTTCATGTGAGAAAAACACCATTAAAATTGTATTAGGTTTTCCAAACAATGTATTAGCATAAATTTGTCTCCACGACTACAAATTTTATTTGGGCATACATTATCATGCAGTGTTGTCATCTATCATTTTAGTTTGAGAACTCAAAGCAACATGCTTCAAAAATGAATTCATCTTTATGCCATTTGGCAGCGCTTTTCTGTTCATAGATGCTAAACTAGAAGTCCCCCAATTAGCATCACATGTCAGCAAAAGAAAAAAAATAAATAAATCTGATATTAGTACAATGACACGCAAGGTCAAAATTGAGAATTGTTATTAGTAGTATTTTCTACATGCAAGATCAAAATTGAGAGATGTTTAGTAGTAGTTGTTTAGTAGTAGAACTGATAGTTGCCTAATTACTGGCTGGAGAATGAGATCGAGTGCAGCCATGGGGCATTGGCAGATCATCGTCACGGCGCCGCTATATGATTCAAGTTGTTGATTGCGAGCAGGAGGGCAGGAGGCAGCACACAGGAAGCACGGGTGAAGGACGGGTGCGGCAAAACGACCGCAATCATAGATTTATTTTTTGGGGCTACCGCAATCACAGATGAATCGCGAGAGAGCTGCCGCAATTGACGCTAAGCTAACAACCAACCAAAACAACATGTCTTGAGTGGGCTTCTTCGTGGGCATTTCCCCTTTTCTGCTTTACGTTAGAGATAGGGGGGGGGGGGGGGGGGCAAGTACGGACATAATCGCCGGTTTTATCCTAATTACATACTACACGTTCAGCTTTTGCTCGATCGTTAGGGGGGGGGGGGGGGGGGGGGGGCAGGCCCCTGCTCGCCCCCCCTTGTCTCCGCCACTGTGGGCCATCACCTTGTTGATATGTGCGGTTGCTAGTTAGTTTCATATATTGATTTCTTTGTGCTACCAAGAAGATGGGACGAACTGATAAACCGTGGAAACAAGGGAAACCTCTTGCACTACATGAACGATGGGACAAATTTGTTTTGGCTGATTGTAAACATTCTGGCATATATCGCACAAATTAATTTGCCCGATATGCACGGATGAAACAATTGTGGTGCTGATGTACGCTTTTCCCATTTCACGTGGCTACCCGCTCCGCCGCGTTGTCGTGTTAGGCCTTGTACAGTGTAAGGTTCTCAGAGAAACACATCAATTTTTCCGTAAGCATTGATGCTTCTTGTAGAGGTTAGATGCTTGAAGCACAGGTGGTTCAGAAATATAGGTTTATTTTACTAAACACCTTGCATCGTGCAAGGCCTTAGAAACCTTTCCTCACACTTCCATACTTGGGCATGCCTTATTCTCCAGCACATCGATCGAGGAAAAAGACGAGTCTATATGTGAAAGACCCAGCGCTGCCACCTACAAGTGCCCAGATGGGAGAAGGAAAGAGCTACGCATCCGATCGCGACTGAATCGACACTCGACTCTTCTCTCTTCCACCTTGTCTCTCATCTTCCTCCTCCCATGTTTCCCACTTTTAGCACACTGGTCCTTGTAATCAAGCTAGCAATTATTACCTTGCATTTGATGCAGTTGAACGAATCATTGATTGGGACTCTAGAATACCGCTTCGGGCATCAGCGGCAGATGTTTGGCCGCTATATATCTTCAGATCCGACCACCCCTGTAGCAATGTTGACCCATCCACTGCAGCCTCTCTGCTAGTGAGCACCAATAGTTTTCCCTCCGTCCCCCACCTTGTTGGTTGTGTCACCCTTCGCGTCTCCTGGCCCACTAGTTGTGATCGTGGAGCCGACTTCATTGTTGACAACATGCAGATATGTTGGTACCTGCTTGAGAAGCATGCATGCGGAAGCTAGGCTAGACGGAGTTGTCAGGGTTAGCGACTTAGAATCGTGTCGATGTTTTCGTGCCATTATAGTGGCGTTTTAGAGGTGTGATCCCTCTTGAGAAAATATTCCCTAAGATTGTGTTTAGGCCGAACAAAACAGCGCTTCGGGCATCGTAAACCTACTTGGAGGCCTAGCTATGGAGTTATACCTACACTCTCAGTCTCGGGTTCGATGGTACCCATGTGAATATTCGATATTTGATCATCCAGATCAGGCCACGTTGGTTTCTTTGACACCACTCTCTTGAGGGATGTGTCACCTTGGACTTGTTGTATACTCTTGGCTTGCACCGTCCTTTTGTTCTCGAGATCATCCACACAAATCCTAGCACTGATATTTTTCCATGCTCCAATGAATGCGCAAATTGGCAGAAAAGGTCACTCCTAAATGATTGGAGCGCTATATCATACTCCCTATGTAAAGTAATATATATATATATATAACCTTTTTTAGATCAGTACAAAATGTCTTATATTACTTTACAGAGAGAGTACCATCTATTGTGGACATTGTAACCTAATCACTGTTGTACAAATGATCATCCACACACACTACGCATGCACGCACGCACACGCACACACACACACACACACACACGCACGCACGCACGCGCGCGCGCACACACACACACACACAAGATCACTTTTGATAAAAATAAATTTGTGAAATGTTTGATTTATTTTGATTACTGTATGGGTAAGAAAAGACAAGAAATGTTTTGATTTAGTTTAGGTTTTGGTAATATTTTATTTGACATTTTTAACGAAAGCAAAAGTTTTGCCTCAACAGTTAGTTAAGAACAAGAGAATTTTGCTGTTAACTTATGAAAAACCAGGCAAAAACCATTACAAATTTGACAACATGCAGATTACTTCCAAAGGATGAAACTCCACAACCAAGAGAAGGCCATTGAAAGGAATATCATAATTAACTTTGCTCATGCACCACCAACAAGAACACCTCGACAAAGACGCAGAGACCACCAAAAGCTCAATCCAAACCAAGGTCGTGCTGATGAGCCAAGAGACTGAAGGGATATATGAAGCCGCCTCAGACACCTATCCCATAGCATTGATGTTCTTGATTGTTCTCTTGAATGATTGCTGTTGGTCTACTATTAACTGTATCAAACTGCATTTTCTCAATGAAGTTCTCCTTCCTGTCATGTGGCCCCTTTGTTAAAAAAAATGTTCTCCTTCCTGTCACTATACATGTTGGATCACTGTCACTATACATTAAGTTGCCTGCAGTTCGTACGCAAGTATTTATTCAGGTAAAAATAAGTGTGTATTACGAAGCACATCATATTCTATATCTGATGAATCTCCTTTTGAAGAAAAAAAAATAACATTTGTGGTTTCAACCTAGTTTTTGAATAGAAAAGCTCATTTATGGTTACCAGTTGAGAATCGTGCTTCCGTTATTTTCCCGATATGCAAAATAATAAAAGATACTTTCCTCGATTTTAGAATGAGTATCATTTAGAACTTAGTGAAACATTGTACTACGTATGTGCAGTGTACACCCGACCAAACCATGATATAATGTCTGCGTAGAGCAAGCTTGATGCTAGTGCAAGAGAGAAAGTAAATTATGAAGATACACAAAGCTTCGTTGCTATGTTTCGAAATAATTAGACGGGATCCAAAGTACTCCCTCCGTCCCGAAATAAGTGACTCAACTTTATACTAACTCTAGTACAAAGTTAGTACAAAGTTGAGTCACTTATTTTGGGATGGAGGGAGTACATATTAGCAAGTCCTGGGCATGAGAAAGATCGGGAAAATTGAGGCTGCTTGCCTTGAAATAGTGACGGCACATAGACGTTTGGAGTGGCACAGTGAGCAGGATGACCAGCGGTGTCCACAGTGGGAGGGGACGCGCGAGGCGAGGAGCCGAGGAAGGTGGTAATAAGGCCGGCTACAAAGCTATTTGTACCCCTGAAGCAAAGGAAGGGGCAGTACACGATCGATGGAGGTTGCAATAGGCAGGGTAGCACCATGCGGATGAATGCCGGCGAACTGCAAGCTACAGTATGTCTCTGAACATCTCCACACTAGGAAACTGCATAACTTAGCCCAAATCCATCAAAGAAAATAAACACGATGGCTTTTCTCTGCCCATTACTGCTTCTTGCTGTGGCTAGTACTTCTTTCTGTTGCTGCTCTGTTTCGGAGGGAAGAGGGAACGTGTGCCCTCAGGATATAGCCTAAATTGCTACTGCCACTTGAAGAAAATAATTGCTACTGCCACGCATTCTCCTTTTAACTTCTTCTATCTCACATTTTTCTCGACACTTCTTCAGAGCGCGGTATGGGCATCTAAATTGTGAGAACTAGGTCCAGGGCTCATATTTGCTAAAAATTCAGAGACAAACCTAGAGAATCCAGCATTGCTATTTTCAAGAGGCCTTGAGTATTTTCATGTTGAGTTCAATGGAAAAGAGTCAAGCCTTATTATTTTGTGAACTGAGGGAGTTATTTCCCTTCTTTTTTCCATTTCAAAACAGCACAGCAGCAACTACAATTGAGCATAAGAGAGACATATGATGTGTTCTCTGTGGTGGATATTAGCTAAGTTATGCTCTTAACTTAGCAAGAGCTAAGTCCGACAAGCTAGCTCCCTCGAGAGTGAGGTCCATGAGGCGCATCCAAGGTTTTATTTTCCCTTTGGAGTTCGTTTATTTTCCTCACTGAGGTCTTGTTCTTCATGATGGCTTCGAAATCATTTCCCAATGCCACTCCCGGATACTTTTACCGAACATAGATAGTATCAAAATCTCCGGATGAGTCCTCACACTTCGTTCGACATAGTCATAGTGATGGTCAAACGACCATTCCGTTGTCGATATGTCGATTTTTTTATTTCCTTTCTGTCCGACTGTTTGTTTTTCCTGTGTGCATGTTAGATATGCACAGGCCGAGTGTTGCTTATGATGAATTTTATCCGCTTGATGCTACATTTTAAGTCTATAAAGCGCCCTTTATCAGAATTTTTTTACTTCAGTCGGTTGCTATTAAAAATATGTTGTCAGAAGATATTGAAATACTTTCAGCCGGAACATACTCTTAGAGGGAGTTTTGCAGCACTGAAGGGCTGCACTAAAACTTCCATGCAAAGAATATGGAATACCATTGGCAAGTGCCTCATCTTCTCTTCGAACTTATCTTGGGAAAGCTCGTGAAGGTTCACTAGGATTGGGTCATCAGTTCCTCTGTAAGCACACATGCATTTCTTCGGGCTTCGAGTGGTTGAATTCGAAGGCCCACCAAATGCTCGCTAGATCAATCCCGACCAGTCCCCTTTGCTGGAGGGCACCAAGTGCGTTCACCAGTGGATCTGCTTCCTGCTCCACATAGGTGAGTTTTGGATTACAAGAAGGCAGCTTGACTAGACGATCTAAAGTGTATGTGGGTAGTCCAACATAACAACATCTTCGCAATAGAACCAGATCTGCCGCCACGTCTTCACTGTGCCGGGCCACTTCGTATGGAAGTAACTTGTAGTGTTCTTAACTTGCAAATCTTACCCAGCACACATATAGCTGGTAATGCCAGTGGGGGAATCAACCGGGTTGTTCTTCTGATCATCTGGATCTTGGAGTTAGAAATGAACCTCCATAGCGTCCAGTGTCTCTCTATGCCTAGAAATTTTTTTTATAAAGCGAGAAAACCCAAGAAAGGTGGGCTATGGTGTTTGAGGGAATATGATGAAGTTGAGCATCATCAAATTGAAGGAACGCTCTGAAGAACAGGCGAGGGGGGGGGGGGGGGGGGGGGGGAGTGCAGAATACCCTTTCACCGGAATGAGATTTTGGCTCCGGTTTGCCATGGTTGAGGACCCTCCATCTTCGCATCGACATGAGTCCCATGTCGCCGCCCTTCTTGAGCACATCCCGAGTCCCCATTGACGCCACCCAATCACCAACATACAGCCTGGCAGAAGCTCGAACCCGAACAGGCCCAAGCCCGTACGTGTTATAGCCCAAGGCAACATTACCATGGTGGTGACTTGTCAGTCGGTGTGGGCACTAGTCGAGAAAACTTCCTTGGTCCGTTCATTCGTCAGTCGGATGACCGTCACACGGATTATAAATCGAGCTAAGGCCAGTCGCCACCTGGATCAATGGAAGCCTTACTTGAAGGGCACCATCATGTATTAACGCGGGGCGTTATCAATCACTATCGTTGATGGTCACGAGCGTCCGTTAGCACTTAGCACAATTAGTGGGCACAAATTAATACACTTTATTACGCCATGTAACATAGCTAGATCGGGTTCCTTGGTATGGCATACTCTGTATAACCTACCTCTGGTGTCCAACTACTCGTTCTAAACCTCTGTATTCTGAATCTCATGCGCAAGTTCAACTCCTAGTGAGACATGACTAGGGCTATTACCTCCACCATCGAGGCACATGAACCTGTATACCTTCTTATGTCCCCCGTGGCCTCTCGTTAGAAAGTAGTGCTTGTTTTGGTCCCGGCCTCCCAGGATGGGCGACTCGAGCGCATCCCGGCGGGTCGTTTTCATCCCTATAATATACTTTTCCCATTTTATATCATGTAATTCCAAGCTGTCCTCACTTATGTACAATTATTCTCATGAGTTGTTAAAACGACCCACCGGGATGCGCTCTAGTTTTAACAACAGCCGCTGCCCCTCCTCCTCCGATCTTGCTACCCCTGCCGCCATCGAAGGACGCCTTCGGTCAAAGGCCGCGAGGCTGACGGCGCCGACGGGTCCTTATCGTCCTCGTGCCATTGATGGCGGAGGGGGGCCCTTCGTTTCTCGCGTTGCGGGATCTCCTGCCAGAGCTTCTTGGAGGCCATGGACGGCGTGGTTCACTGGCGGAGATGGGCGCCGGGGCGGTGGCCCCGGATTTCTTTGGTGACCTCGACTGTCGTTGTGGGCTTGTGGCTACAAGGGTGGCACGACGACTCGATCGGAGGGCTCGGTGCAGCTCGGCTACTCATCTCCGCGTGGTGTGGGTGGTGATGGCGGTGCCCGCTGAGATCTCCGTCCTGCTGTAGAGAACTGGTGGGTGACCTGGTCCTTTGGTTCTTTTTGCTCTACGATGGTGTTCTGCCGGTTGTCGGCCCTCATGGATCTGGCCGTTGACAAGTTCCGGAATGCTCCTGGCGTGCCGCTCCTGCCGCCACGCTGCGTGCCAGCCTGTGCTGTGGTGCCATATCGACATGCGCGGCTACTCCTGGTTTAGGAGGATAGCCCGGCTGCCCATCCAGTTCGGCGCGGGCCAGTGCGAGTCATTCTTGGGCGGCAAGAGTATTGACGACGACCTCATCCTTTTCTTCGCTCAGCAGTAAGATCTCTGCTCTTTACTCCTATATATGCACATCCCCTTAGCTTTATAGAGAACTTAATTGTTCAGTCCGTCGTCCTCAACTCCTCATTATCGGGTGTACTAACAACCAAAGTTTTAAATAGCGCGCTAAGCCTCTTAGCGGCGGACATCTTCAAAATGCTATAGCATGCTATAGCATGCTATAGCGCGCTATTTAAAATGTTTGCTCATGTGTTTGGACAAAAGACCCTTAGCGCAAGACCTTTTCTAAACGTTATAGCGTGCTATAGCGCGCTATTTAAAACCATGCTAACAAACATGCATAACACCCTCGTTAAAGAGCCTCCGTCTCACCGACTCCTTGCTGAACGGCGAGCGATTTGCAGAGGCAATAAAAAGGCTCCCTCTCCTCGAGGAGCTTGAGCTTACTAATTTTCATTTTAGTCATGATGCATTGCGGATGCTTGAATTCTGCCCACAGCTCAAGCACTACACACATGTCAAGCGCAATTGTATCTGTGAGTGAACGGACTGACGAAAAAAGAGGAATGGCGATGGGGGAGGCGATCCCGGTGATCGCCACCACCCCCGTCCAAGGACTCGGTTCCGATGGGAGGCGGCCAGTTCTGGGAGTTGGCGATGGATGGCGACGTTGAAGACGACGGGGAGGAATCCCCCAAGGCGGAGGGGCCGGAAACTTCCTCGCCAACTCCGTCGGACCTCATTTGCGAAGCTTTTCAGGCCGGGTACTCTGAGGAGGACGTCGGAGGCCTGGTGGACGCGGTGGTTCCGGTGGATGACCCGGCGCGAATAGGACTGTCGTCATCGGACAAGACCGAGCTGGCGCGAAGGTGGCGCATCGCCGGACGGCGGCGGCGGCGGCTATCCGGCCATGGCATGGTCCACTCCCTAAGGTACGGCTACCCAAACTTACTCTGTCGGATTATTTGAATTCCTCTTCATGGAAGATCGTGAGAAACAAGAAGAAAAGACGATCGCCGGCGGCGACAATGGCAGCGCCGGCGGCATCGGAGACGATGCCGGAGACGTCGATCGCTGAGATCCGATCAGCTCGTTTGAAATGCTGCTGGACTCTATTGAGTCAGAATCAGGGAAAAAAAAGAATCAGGGAAAACGGTGGTGGGCTCTGAGGTGGCTGGGTATTTGGCCCAGCCTAGAGCCCAAGCCGAACCTGACCCGGTATCTAGCGTGCGTTCGGAGGCCGACTGCGATTCGAGATCGATCGCACGTCCTGTTGAGGAGCTGGATATACCTACTGCGGCATCGTCTGATACGTCTCCAACGTATCTATAATTTTTGCTTGTTCCATGCTGTTATATTATCATTCTTGGATATTTTACAATCATTTTATAACAACTTTATATCATTTTTTGGGACTAACCTATTTACATAGTGCCAAAGTGCCAGTTGCTGTTTTTGCTTGTTTTTTACTTCGCAGAAAATCAATACCAAACGGAGTCCAATCGCGACGAAACTTTTTGGAGATTTTTTCTGGACCAGAAGACACCCAGTGGGCCAAAAAACTGCCGGAGAGGTGGGCTGTGGAGAGCACAACCCACCAGGGCGCGCCCTGATGGGTTGTGCCCTCCTCGGCCCCCTTCCGCACCGCCTCTGATGCCTATAAATTCTCAAATATTCGAAAAACCCTAGGGGAGTCGACGAAACACAATTCCAGCCGCCGCAAGTTCCAAAACCACGAGATCCAATCTAAACACCATCACGGAGGGGTTCATCTTCCTCATAGGTGCCTCTCCGATGATGCGTGAGTAGTCCACCATAGACCTACGGTTCCGTAGGCAGTAGCTATATGGCTTCTTCTCTCTCTCTCTTATGATTCTCAATACAATGGTCTCTTGGAGATCTATTTGATGTAAACTTTTGCGGTGTATTTGTTGGGATCCGATGAATTTTGAGTTCATGATCAGTTTCTATCCATGAATATTATTTGAGTCTTCTTTGATCTCTTATATGCATGATTGCTTATAGCCTCGTATTTCTTCTTCGAATCTTCTCAGGAAGGCTTTCTCGGGGAGAAAGCTGGTTGGGGAACTGCTTTGGTTTAGTTAGGCCAACTAGATCGATTTTTCTTGCCATGGGAAGAGGTGCTTTGTGATGGGTTCGATCTTGTGGTGTTCTTTCCCAGTGACAGAAGGGGTAGCAAGGCACACATGTATCGTTGCCATTAAGGATAACAAGATGGGGTCTATTCCTACATGAATAGATCTTGTCTACATCATGTCATCGTTCTTATTGCATTACTCCGTTTTTTCATGAACTTAATACACTAGATACATGATGGATAGCGGTCGATGTGTGGAGTAATAGTGGTAGATGCAGGCAGAAGTCGGTCTACTTATCTTGGACATGATGCCTATATAATGATCATCGCCTTGCATATCGTCATGACTATTCGATTTTCTATCAATTGCCCAACAGTAATTTGTTCACCCACCGTGCGCTATACTCATGAGAGAAGCCACTAGTGAACCCTACGCCCCCCACTAGTAGAAAACAGGCCTTTGATCCGGGCCAGATCAGAGCATTAGTCCCGGTTCTGTTACGAACCGGGACCAATGGGTGCATCAGTCCCGGTTCGAGTGGCCAGGGCGCCGGCCGGGCCTCGGCAGGAATCAGTCCCGGTTCGTCTGACCCGTTTAGTCCCGGTTCCAGACACGAACCGGGACTAAAGGGCCTCGCTCCTGGCCCAGCCCCTTTAGTCCCGGTGCTAGCCACCAACCGGGACTAAAGAGACACCATTAGTCCCGGTGCTAGCCACCAACCGGGACTTAAGAGTTGCCTATATATATGCTCGCCCCTGCCCGCTCACTCCTCTGTTTTTTGGCCAGCCGGCGTGTGGGAGGTGTGCGGCTCTCTGTTCTCACCTCCTATGCACATGAGGTGTTCGCTGAAATGGTGCAGCCACACTTAAGCTTTCTCCTCTCCAAGCTCGACCTCCAAGCTACATTTTCCCCAAGATTTGTTTAGGTTTGGCGGTGCACCAACTACACAAGTGTTCTAAAAGGTTAACGACTTCATCGTTTCATCTCTCACTGCTAGTTTAGCTCAGTTCAAATGCTCTAGAAGTAGAGTGTGGTTTGTGGGTTTTAGTGGAGGAGTGTATGTGGGAGTTCTTTTGATTTAGACGCACAATTAGAGCTGAAATTAACTTCTTAGAGTCTGCACATGTGTAGGGTGCCGTTCCCATCCCCGTCCTCACCGTCATCGATCGCCCGCGCCGATCTCGTCGCCGGCACCATCGTGGTGAGCCTCTTGTTCTTATCTTCTTTTTAAAACAAAAAAAATTCTTACTTGTATGATTTACATAGATACTTGTATTAATTTGGTCACTTCTCTATTCATGATGTTCTGTAATGGTTTTTGATATACTTAATTATATAATGCACGCAGATGAACCGGCAATGGATGTACGGTGACCGACGCACCTCCGAGTACATTGAGGGCCTGCATAAATTTCTCGAAGTGGCTAAGGAAAACAAGCAGAATGGTTTTATGTATTGTCCATGTACTGTGTGTGAGAATACGAAGGATTACTCTAACTCGAGAACCCTTCACTCCCACCTGCTTGAGAAGGGTTTCATGACACACTATAATGTTTGGGCCCAGCATGGATAAAGAGGGGTTATGATGGAAGACAACGAAGAAGAAGAGGATGATGACAGCTATCCGATATTCCCTGAATATGGTGATACTGCAACGGGGGAAGCTGAAGATCAAGAGGCACCAGACGATGTGCCCGATGATGATCTTGGCCGGGTCATTGTTGATGCACAGAGAGAATGCGAAAGTGAAAGGGAGAAGTTGAAATTCGGTCGCATGTTAGAGGATCACAAAAAGGGTTGTACCCAAACTGCGAAGATGACAACACAAAGCTCGGTACCACACTGGAATTGCTGCAATGGAAGGCAGACAATGGTGTATCTGACAAGGGATTTGGTTCGCTACTGAAAATAATGAAGAACAAGCTTCCAAAGGATAACGAATTGCCCGACAGTATGTACGAAGCAAAGAAGGTTCTCTGCCCTCTAGGATTGGAGGTGTAGAAGATACATGCATGCCCTAACGACTGCATCCTCTACCGCGGTGAGTACGAGGAATTGAACGCATGCCCGGTATGCGGTGCATTGCGGTATAAGATCAGAAGAGATGACCCTGGTGATGTTGAGGGCGAGCGTCCCAGGAAGAGGGTTCCTGCCAAGGTGATGTGGTATGCTCCTATAATACCACGGTTGAAACGTCTGTTCAGAAACAAAGAGCATGCCAAGTTGTTGCGATGGCACAAAGAAGACCGTAAGAAAGACGGGAAGTTGAGAGCACCCGCTGACGGGTCGCAGTGGAGAAAAATCGAGAGAAAGTGGGGGGACTTTGCAGGTGACGCAAGGAACGTATGGTTTGGTTTAAGTGCAGATGGCATTAATCCATTTGGGGAGCAGAGCAGCAAGCATAGCACATGGCCCGTGACTCTATGTATCTATAACCTTCCTCCTTGGTCGTGCATGAAGCGGAAGTTCATTATGATGCCAGTGCTCATCCAAGGCCCTAAGCAACCCGGCAACGACATTGATGTGTACCTAAGGCCATTAGTTGAAGAGCTTTTACAGCTGTGGAATGGAAAGGGTGTACGTGCATGGGATGAGCATAAACAAGAGGAATTTGACCTACGAGCGTTGCTGTTTGTAACCATCAATGATTGGCCTGCTCTTAGTAACCTTTCAGGACAGACAAACAAGGGATACAACGCATGCACGCACTATTTAGATGATACCCAAAGTATATATTTGGGCAAATGCAAGAAGAATGTGTACCTGGGACATCGTTGATTTCTTCCGACCAAGCATGCCTTAAGAAAGAAAGGCAAATATTTCAAAGGTGAGGCAGATCACCAGAAGAAGACCGTCCTCCGTACTGGTGATGATATACTTGATATGGTCAAGGATTTACAAGTAATCTTTGGAAAGGGTCCTGGCGAACAATCTATTCCGAATGACGCTGAGGGACACGCACCCATGTGGAAAAAGAAATCTGTATTTTGGGACCTACCCTATTGGAAAGACCTAGAGGTCCGCTCTGCAATCGACGTGATGCACGTGACGAAGAATGTTTGCGTGAACGTGCTAGGCTTCTTGGGCGTGTATGGGAAGACAAAAGATACACCGGAGGCACGGGAGGACCAGCAACATGTGAACGAAAAAGACGGCATGCATCCAAAGTAGTATCAAGGTCCTGCCAGCTACGCTCTAACCAAAGTAGAGAAGGAAATCTTCTTTGAATGCCTGCTTAGTATCAAGGTCCTGTCTGGCTTCTCGTCGAATATAAAGGGAATAATAAACATGGCAGAGAAAAAATTCCAGAACCTAAAGTCTCATGACTGCCACGTGATTATGACGCAACTGCTTCCGGTTGCATTGAGGGGGCTTCTACCAGAAAATGTTCGATTAGCCATTGTGAAGCTATGTGCATTCCTCAATGCAATTTCTCAGAAGGTAATCGATCCAGAAATCCTACCAAGGTAAACAGAATGATTTGGTCCAATGTCTTGGCAGCTTCGAGTTGTTGTTCCCACCATCCTTCTTCAATATTATGACACACGTCCTAGTTCACCTAGCCGACGAGATTGCCATTCTGGTTCCTGTATTTCTACACAATCTGTTCCGCTTTGAGAGGTTCATGGGAGTCTTGAAGAAATATGTTCGTAGTTGTGCTAGGCCAAAAGGAAGCATCTCCACGGGCCATCAAACAGAGGAGGTCATTGGGTTTTGTGTTGACTTTTTTCCTGACCTTAAGCCGACTGGTGTCCCTAAATCGCAGTATGAGGGGAGACTGAGTGGAAAAGGCACGCTAGGAGCGGATTCAATAATATGTAGGGACGGGCATTCCTGGGTGCAAGCACACTACACAGTTCTAGAGAATTCTACCTTGGTGGCCCCGTATATCAATGAACACTAGAATATTCTACGCTACAAACACCCGGAGCAGTCTGACGACTGGATTACACGTGAACACATCAGGACTTTCGGCGGTTGGTTGCAAATGCATCTCATGCGTAACAACACTATTGGAGATGACATGTACTTGTTGGCCAGGACACCATCTTCGACTGCATTGACTTACCAAGGGTACGAGATACATGGTAATACATTTTACACGATCGCCCAAGATAAAAAGAGCACCAACCAAAATAGTGGTGTCCGCTTTGATGCAGCAATCACCAATAGGGCAACGGACACATATTATGGTTACATAGAGGAGATATGGGAACTTGACTATGGACATGAATTTAAGGTCCCTTTGTTTCGGTGCAAATGGGTCAATCTGTTAGGAGGCGGGGTACAGTTTGACCCGCAGTACGGAATGACAACAGTGGATCTCAACAATCTTGGATATACAGACGAACCATTCGTCCTAGCCAATGATGTGGCGCAGGTTTTCTATATGAAGGACATGTCTACCAAACCGAGGAAAAAAAAAGATAAGGAAGCGAATACATCAAACGATGAGCCAAAGCGCCACATAGTTCTTTCAGGGAAAAGAAACCTCATGGGAGTGGAGGACAAGACAGACATGTCTGAGGATTATCAAAAGTTTCATGAAATTCCTCCCTTCAAAGTGAAGGCTGACCCAAGCATCCTGTTAAACGATGAAGATTATCCATGGTTACGGCGCAATAAGGAAGGGACACAT
The DNA here is from genome assembly GCA_039707655.1 of Elymus sibiricus. Taxonomy (NCBI): domain Eukaryota; kingdom Viridiplantae; phylum Streptophyta; class Magnoliopsida; order Poales; family Poaceae; genus Elymus; species Elymus sibiricus. The sequence continues at coordinate 68,713,031 of CM077675.1, forward strand.
GCGAAGAAAAAGTGAAGACTTTCTCTCCACAACTATTATGAACATGCCTTTGATCTAGAATATCACTGCAGTTACATGTCAAGAAATGAAATCCCTTTTGTAATAGATGAGTTTTCGTGCGAAACCCTGTTACTTCGAAAGAGATTATCCAGTTTGTACACGAAGTGCATCCAGTTTTTCCCGTAACCCTCTCAACTTTTTAGCACATGCTATGTGGGTGAAATTATGATACCATTCCAAGTTTCAACCTTTTCAGAGTTCATTTGCAGTGCTTGTCAATTTCAGGGTCATTTAGCTCAAAATAAATCATGAAATGCATGAAAAATAGCAAATGAAGTCAAAAAAGGGTTGAAAATTGATGATGTGGCTTTGAATGGTGCATATTGAATGCAGAAAAATATTGGAGTTAAAATATGTTGAAAAAATGAAATCCCTTTTGTAATAGATGAGTTTTCATCCGAAACCCTATTACTTCGAAAGAGATTGTCCAGTTTGTACACGAAGTGCATCCAGTTTTTCCCATAACCCTCTCAACTTTTTAGCACATGCTATGTGGGTGAAATTATGATACCATGCCAAGTTTCAACCTTTTCAGAGTTCATTTGCAGTGCTTGTTAATTTCATGGTCATTTAGCTCAAAATAAATCATGAAATGCACGAAAAATAGCAAATGAAGTCAGAAAAGGGTTGAAAATTGATGATATGGCTTTGAAAGGTGCATATTGAATGCAGAAAAGATTGGAGTTAAAATATGTTAAAAAAATGAAATCCCTTTTGTAATAGATGAGTTTTCATTCGAAACCCTGTTACTTCGAAAGAGATTGTCCAGTTTGTACACGAAGTGCATCCAGTTTTTCCCGTAACCCTCTCAACTTTTGAGCACATGCTATGTGGGTGAAATTATGATACCATGCCAAGTTTCAACTTTTTCAGAGTTCATTTGCAGTGCTTGTCAATTTCAGGGTCATTTAGCTCAAAATAAATCATGAAATGCATGAAAAATAGCAAATGAAGTCAGAAAAGGGTTGAAAATTGATGACGTGGCTTTGAATGATGCATACTGAATGCAGAAAAAGTCTGGAGTTAAAATATGTTTAAAAAAATGAAATCCCTTTTGTAATAGATGAGTTTTCATCTGAAACCCTGTTACTTCGAAAGAGATTGTCCAGTTTGTACACGAAGTGGATCCAGTTTTTCCCGTAACCCTCTCAACTTTTTAGCACATGCTATGTGGGTGAAATTATGATACCATGCCAAGTTTCAACCTTTTGAGAGTTCATTTGCAGTGCTTTTCAAATTTAGGGTCATTTAGCTCCAAGAATGAACTAATAGCAAAAAGAATGAACTAAAAAACTTTTTTAAAAGTCTAATAGGAAAAAGAATGAACTAAAAAGATTTTGTAAAACTCTAATAGCAGAAAGAATGAACTAAAAAGATTTTATAAAACTCTAATAGCAAAAAGAATCAACTAAAAAGAATCAAAATAATATTAACTAAAATTATCAAGAGCTTTTGAAGTGCCTGTCGTTGAGGGGCAATGCCGAAAAATCTCGCTTTAGCGTGCCGGCATTTTCTATAAGACGGTTCAAGCGCATCTACAGCGTCCGTGAAAGAATGCCCCTGTACCATGTTAAAAAAAAGGCATTTCCGTCACAATTATTTCTAGCCATTTTTAGAGAAAACCCCTTTACCACCTGGTCATGTTCCTATGGCTTTTCATGGTATTCATGTTCATCGCCTTCTCCGATCCTGTCCGGGCCATCCCTGCCGTATCCTGGTACAGGTGGCCAACGAAGACAACCAGTTGAGCAGCTTGGCGGCTGGGGTGGCGGGGGCGTTGTCCCTTGTTCCCAGTCTGATGGCTCAACGACAAGCCTCCCAAGTCAAAGTGATCGATAGCCTGCGGGACCGCGTTGATTGGTGTGGAGATGCGATATTGATTGCCCAAACGCAAAAAAAAAGATATTAATTGCCCAATTACAAAATTTGCATCATGTCATGTTCGTATGCAATTACTACTTGACACTCACATACTGATCTGTTGCCTGCCTCTTCTTCCCATTTTCCCTATGAAGGAAAAAGATTGTCCTTAAGCTTCCGTATTTAATAGTAGCATTTTTGAAGGAATGTTGTGGCTCCACTACCAAAGCAATGTTATAAAAGATACTGTAGTACTAGCATATCTCAAACGTGTGCAAGAAATGACCGAAAAGAGCCGGAAGTTCCTCCTCATGAACCTCGATTCTGACGCCACCAATTAGTTTCCAAATCATGAGCATGACAGGTGTCAGGAACTCTGTGACCTCTTGCGATCACGGCGGTTCTAGTGCTAATTATGTAGTGGTACAACCACACAACCATGAGCCATTCATTACCTTTAAGCTTGCTGATATACTCGATCACAGTCGTGCCAAAATCCACTGACTCTGAATGACCCTTAACGCCGACATAGGATCATCCACACAATTTCTTGCACTGATATTTTCTCATGCTCCAATGGATGTGCAAATTGGTAGAAAAGGTCACTCCTTAATGATTGGAGCGCTATATTATATATACTCCCTATGTAAATTAATATAACCATTTTTAGATCGCTAAAAAAGTCTTATATTACTTCACAGAGAGAGGACCATCTATTGGGGGAGATTGTACCCTAATCACTCAAACCGTTGTACAAATGTGCTTTTATTAATTAATGTTCAGTCCGGTGTATGCGCGTCGTACCATGGTAAAAAAAAGATCTCTTTCCAGCAACGGATCCGTGGTAGAAAACTCACGTGCATATGGCAAGGGTGCCCACATGACTTCCAAGTCGTATACATGTGTGTCATCACAATGATATAAAAAAAATTATATGACACTTGCTCCTTGTTGCACTACCTATCATTTTAGATACTGACATGGCTTAAATAATACAATTTATTCATTAGTTTCTATAAAAAAAATGATCCCTCCAATTTAAAATTTTGTTTGACCATCAAATATCCACACACACCCACGCACGCACGCACGCACGCACGCACGCACGCGCGCGCAAGCACACACACACACACACACACGCACGCACGCACGCACGCACACACACACACACACACACAAGGTCACTTTAGAGAAAAATAAAGTTGTGAAAGTACTTTGATTTTAATGAAAACTAGCTAATTTATCATGTATTGCAAAAGGGGCATACATAATCTATTGGATCAAAATTAATCGTGTCCGACATAAAAGTTACACCCACCATATTCTAGATTTTGCTAAGATTAATTTTGATTTGAGTACGTGTAGGAGAAGGCAAGCAAAGTTTGGACTTAGTTGAGGTTTTGGTAAGATTTGATTGAATAGTGTATCAATAACATAAAACAAGGAATATTTTAATTTAGTTGAGGTTTTCATAAGGTTTTATTTGATTTTTTTAATAGAAGCAAAAGTTTCCCTCATCAATTAGTTAAGAACAAAAGAACTTCCCGGTTAATTTATGAAAAATCGGGCAAAGACCATTACAAACTAGACGACATGCGGATTAATTCCAACGGATGAAACTCCACAACCATAAGAAGACCTCCCACATGAAGATCATAATTAACTTTGCTAATATTAATGCACCCCCAACAAGAACACCTTGAGAAAGACTTAAGAAACCACCAAAACCTCAATGCCAACCAAGGCTATGCTGATGAGCCAAGAGAATGAAGACATCTATTAAGCCGCCACAGACACCTTTCCCACAACATTACTGTTCTTGCTTGTGCTCTTAAATTATTTCGCTTCAGGAAGCCAGATCGAGGGCTAGTATCCTCCATCTTGTTTTTGCCCCTATCTGCCTTATCCTTCAAAAGAAAACCGACCATCTTCAATATGGGCTATCAACCTTCAACCTAGCAATTAATTCAGAAAGCTTCTTTCTAAATAGAGCTTCTGAAATAGGCGACTGAAGGACAAAAGTGTACAGAGCAGCACACTCCACAGTCAAGGCCTCTGCCAAGACATGTTGGTGAACGTTGCGTGGGAAACAAAAAATTTCCTACGCACACGCAAGATCTATCCATGGTGATGAGCATCTACGAGAGGGAGAGTGGATCTACATACCCTTGTAGATCGCAAAGCGGAAGCGTTAAGAAACGCGGTTGATGTAGTCAAACGTCTTCGCGATCCAAATCGCAAGCCGTCCCGCGATCCCATCACGATCCGTCTCGCGATCCAATCACGATCCGTCCCGCGATCCAATCACGGTCCTTCCAATCTAGTGCCGAACTGATGGCACCTCCGCGTTCAGCACACGTACAGCTCGATGACGATCTCCGCCTTCTTGGTCCAGCAAGAGGGAGCGGAGAGGTAGATGAGTTCTCCGACAGCGCGACGGCGAGGCGGCGGTGGTGGTGGAACTATTCCGGCAGGGCTTCGCCTAAGCACCGCCAAAACTAGACTAGAGGAGAAAGGATCTAGAGGAAGAAGAGGGCAGCACGTGGCAATTAGGGTTGAAGTGCTATGGCCCTCTCTCCCTCTAGTATATATAGGAGGGAGGGGAGGGGCTGGCGCCCTAGGGATCCTCCCCTAGGGTCGGCCGAACCAGAGGTGGAGGAGTCCACCTCCAACTAGGAGGTGGGCGTGGGGGGAATCCTACCCCGACTAGGATTCCTCCCCTTCTCTTTCTCCTGCGCATAGGCCCTCTTGGGCTGGCTGCCCAGCCCACCAGGGGCTGGTGCGCCACCACTAAGGTCCATGCGGCCCCTTGGGGTGTGTGGGCCCCACTTAGTGGTCCCCCGGAACCCATTCGTCACTCCCGGTACACTACCGGAAATGCCCGAAACTTTTCCGGAGTTCAAACACCACTTTCCTATATATCAATCTTTACCTCCGAACCATTCCGGAGCTCCTCATGATGTCTGGGATCTCATCCTGGACTCCGAACAACCTTCGGTCACCACCATGCATAACTCAATACTACCAAAACGTCACCGAACTTTAAGTGTGCAAACCCTGCGGGTTCGAGAACTATATAGACATGACCGAGACACCTCAACGGTCAATAACCAACAGCGGGACCTGGATGCCCATATTGGTTCCTACATATTCTACGAAGATCTTTATCGGTTGAACCTCTATGTCAAGGATTCAGTTAATCCCGTACGCTGTTCCCTTTGTTCTTCGGTATGTTACTTGCCCGAGATTCGATCGTCGGTATCTCCATACCTAGTTCAATCTCGTTACTGGCAAGTCTCTTTACTCGTTCCGTAATACAAGATCCCGTGGCTAACACTTTAGTCACTTTGCTTGCAAGGCTCATTGTGATGTTGTATTACCGAGTGGGCCCTGAGATACCTCTCCGTCACACGGAGTAACAAATCCCAGTCTTGATCCATGCCAACTCCACAGACACCCTCGGAGATACCTGTAGAGCATCTTTATAGTCACCCAGTTACGTTGCGACGTTTGATACACACAAGGTATTCCTCCGGTGTCAGTGAGTTGCATGATCTTATGGTCATAGCAACAGATACTTGACATGTAGAAAACAATAGCAATAAACTGACACGATCATATGCTACGTTCACAGTTTGGGTCTTGTCCATCACATCATTCTTCTAATGATGTGATCCCGTTATCAAATGACATCTCATGTCTATGGCTAGGAAACCTTAACCATCTTTGATCAACGAGCTAGTCTAGTAGAGGCCTACTAGGGACACTTTGTTGTCTATGTATCCATACATGTATTTGAGTTTCCAATCAATACAATTATAGCATGGATAATAAACGATTATCATGAACAAGGAAATATGATAATAACTATTTTATTATTGCCTCTAGGGCATATTTCCAACAGTCTCCCACTTGCACTAGAGTCAATAATCTAGCTCACATCGCTATGTGATTTACATTGTTATGAATCTCACACCCAATGAGTTCTGGGGTTCGATCATGTTTTGCATGTGAAAGAGGTTTTAGCCAACGGGTCTGCGACATTCAGATCCGTGTGTACTTTGCAAATATTTATGTCATACTGTAGATATAGCTACCACGCTCCATTTGGAGCTATTCCAAATGGCTGCTCCACAATACGTATCCGGATTGCTACTCAGAGTCATCCGGATTGGTGTCAAAGCTTGCATCGACGTAACCCTTTACAACGAACTCTTTATCACCTCCATAATCGAGAAACATTTCCCTAGTCCTCAAGTTACTAAGGATAATTTTTACCGCTGTCCAGTGATCCACTCCTGGATCACTCATGTACCCCTTGACAGACTCATGGCAAGGCACATACCAGGTGCGGTACACAGCATGGCATACTATACAGAGCCTATGGATAAGGCATAGGGGACGACCTTCGTCCTTTCTCTTTCTTCTGCCGTGGTTGAGCTTTGAGTCTCACTCAACTCCACACCTTACAAATCAGGCAAGAACTCTTTCTTTGACTGATCCATTTTGAACTCTTTCAAAATCTTGTCAAGGTATGTACTCATTGAAAGTTTTATCAGACGTCTTGATCTATCTCTATAGATCCTGATGTCCAATATTTAAGTAGCTTCATTCCAGGTTTTCCTTTATAAAACTCCTTTTCAAACAACCCTTTATGCTTTCCAGAAATTCTACATCATTTCCGATCAACAATATGTCATCCACATATACTTATCAGAAATTCTATAGTGCTCACACTCACTTTATTGTAAATACAAGTTTCTCATAAACTTTGTATAGACTCAAAAGCTTTGATCACCTCATCAAAGCGTATATTCCAACTCCGAGATGCTTGCTCCAGTCCATAGAAGGATCGCTGGAGTTTGCACGTATCCTTAGGACTGACAAAACCTTCCGGTTGTATCACATACAACCTTTCCCCAGGGAAACCGTTAAGGAAACGATGTTTTGACATCCATCTGCCAGATTTCATAATCGAAAAATGCAGCAACTGCTAACATAATTCCAACAGACTTTAGCATCGCTACGGGTGAGAAAGTCTGATCGTAGTCAACTCCTTGAACTTTGTTGGAAACTTCTTTGCGACAAGTCGAGCTTTATAAATGGTGACATTTACCATCAGCGTCTTTCTTCTTCTTAAAGGTCCATATTTACTCAACGGCCTGCCATTCAACGGGCAAGTCTACCAAAGTCCATACTTGGTTTTCATACACGGATCCTTTCTCGGATTTCATGGCTCCTAGCCATTTGTTGGAATCCGGGCCCACCATCGCTTCTTCATAGTCCGTAGGCTCATCGTTGTCTAACAACATGATTTCCAAGACAGGATTGCCGTACCACTCAGGGCAGTACGTGTCCTTGTCAACCTACGAGGTTCGGTAGTAACTTGATCGAAGTGTCATGATCATCATCACTAACTTCCTCTTCATTCGGTGTAGGCGCCACAGAAACATCTTTCCGTGTCGTGCTACCATCCAACTGAAGTGATGGTTCAATAACCTTCATCAAGTTCTACCTTTCCTCCCACTCAATTCTTTCGAGAGAAACTCTTTCTTGAGAAAGGACCCGTTTTTAGCAACAAACACTTTGCCCTTGGATCTGAGATAGAAGGTATACCCAACTGTTTCCTTAGGGTATTCTATGAAGATGCACCTTTCCGCTTTGAGATCGAGCTTATCAGACATAAGCGTCGTATTCCCAAACTCTGAGAAATGACAGCTTAGGTTTCTGCCAAACCAAAATTCATACGGTGTCATCTCAACGGACTTAGATGGTGCCCTATTTAAAGTGAATGTAGTTGTCTCTAATGCATAACCCCAAAATGATAGTGGCAAATCGATAAGAGACATCATAGCACGTACCATATCCAATAGAGCACGACTACGACGTTCGGACACACCATCACACTATGGTGTTCCAGGTGGCGTAAGTTGTGAAACAATTTCCACATTGTCTTAAGTTTCATACCAAACTCGTAACTCAGATATTTACCTCCATGATCATATCGTAGACATTTTATCTTCTTGTCACGATGATCTCAAACTCCACTCTGAATTTGTTTGAACTTTTCAAATGTTTCAGACTTGTGTTTCATTAAGTAAATATCCCCATATCTACTCAAATCATTAGTGAAGGTAAGAAAATAGCGATATCCACCGCACGCTTCAACACTCATTGGATCGCTACATCAACATGTATCATTTCCAATAAGTCACTTGCCCGCTCCATCATATTAGAAAAAGGGGTCTTAGTCATCTTGCCCAAGAGGCATGGTCCGCATGTCTCAACCGATTCGAAATCGAGTTAGTCAAAAGATCCATCAGCATGGAGTTTCTTCATGCACTTTACACCAATATGACCTTGGCGGCAGTGCCACAAGTATGTGGTACTATTATTAACTTTGCATCTTTTGGCATCAATGAACATGTGTATTACTACGATCGAGATTCAATGAACCATTCACATTGGGTGCATGATCATTGAAGGTATTATTCATGTAAACAGAATAACCATTATTCTCTAACTTAAATGAATAACCGTATTGCAATAAACATGTTCTAATCACGTTCATGCTCAACGCAAACACCAAATAACATTTATTTAGGTTCATCACTAATCCCGAAGGTAGAGAGAGCGTGCGATGGTGATCACATCAACCTTGGAAACACTTCCAACACACATCGTCACCTCGCCCTTAGCTGGTCTCCGTTTATTCCGTAGCTTTTATTTCGAGTTACCAACATTTAGCAACTGAACCGGTATCTAATACCCAGGTGCTACTAGGAGTACTAGCAAGGTACACATGAATAAAATGTATATCAAATATACTTCTGTTGACGTTGTCAGCCTTCTTATCTACCAAGTATCTAGGGTTCTTCCGCTTCAGCGACCGCTCTCCTCATAATAGAAGCACTTAGTCTCGGGTTTGGGTTCTACCTTGGGTTTCTTCACTGGAGCAGCAACTGGCTTGCCATCCATGAAGTTTCCCTCCAAGCCCTTGCCCTTCTCGAAACTAGTGGTTTTACTAACCATCAACACTTGATGCTCCTTCTTGATTTCTACCTTCGCGGTGTCAAACATCGCGAATAGCTCAGGGATCATTATTTCCATTCCTGGCATTTTATAGTTCATCACGAAGCTCTAGTAGCTTATTGGCAGTGACTTGAAGAACTATATCAATCACTATCTTATCTGGAAGATCAACTCCCACTTGATTCAAGCGATTGTAGCACCTAGACAATCTGAGCACATGCTCACCGATTGAGCTATTCTCCTTCATCTTGCAGGCAAAGAATCTTGTTGGAGGTCTCATACCTCTCAACACGGGCACGAGCCTGAGATCCCAATTTTAGGTCTTAGAACATCTCATATGTTCCGTGACGTTCAAAACGTTTTTGGAGCCTCAATTATAAGTCGTAATGCATGACGCACTGAACTATCAAGTAGTCATCAGAACGTGTTGGCCAGATGTTCACAACATCTACAGACGACGCTTGAGGGGGTGGCGTACCGAGCGGTGCATTAAGGACATAAGCCTTCTGTGCAGCAATGAGGACAATCCTCAGATCACGGACCCAGTCCGCATTATTGCTACCATCATCTTTCAATTCTATTTTCTCTAGGAACGTATAAAAAACACAGGGGAGCTACGGCGCGAGCTATTGATCTACAACATAATTTGCAAAGACATTTTGACTATGTTCATGATAATGAGTTCAGTTAATCATATTACTAAAGAACTCCCACTAAAATTGACATCCCTTCGGTCATCCGAGTGTTACATGATCCAAATTCACCAACCCAAGTCCGATCATCACGTGAGATGAGGTGGTTTTAATGGCGAACATCTCCATGTTCATCATATCTACTATATGACTCATGTTCGACTTTTCGGTCTCTTGTGTTCTGAGGCCATGTCTGTACATGCTAGGCTCGTCAAGTTTAACCCGAGTGTTCCGCATGTGCAACACTGGCTTGCACCCGTTGTATGTGAATGTAGAGTCTAGTCTATCGCACCCGATCATCACGTGGTGCCTCGAAACGACGAACTTTCGCAACGGTGCACACTCGGGGAGAACACAATTTTATCTTGAAATTTTAGTGAGGGATCACCTTATAATGCTACCATCGTCCTAAGCAAAATAAGATGCATAAAAGGATTAACATCACATGCAAATCATAAGTGACATGATATGGCCATGAACTTGTGCTTTTGATCTCCATCTCCAAAGCACCGGCATGATCTCCATCGTCACCGGCATGACACCATGATCTCCATCATCTTGATCTCCATCAACATGTCGCCATGAGGTTGTCGCGCCAACTGTTGCTTCTACAACTATTGCTAACTCATAGCGATAAAGTAAAGCAAAAAACGGCGAAAATTAATTAAAGACAACCCTATGGCTCCTGCCGGTTGCCGTACTCATCGACATGCAAGTCGTGATATTCTATACAAAACATGATCATCTCATACATCACATATATCTTATCATGTAATTGGCCATATCACATCACAACATACCCTGCAAAAACAAGTTAGACGTCCTCTAATTGTTGTTGCATGTTTTACGTGGCTGCTACGGGTATCTAGCAAGAACGATTCTTACCTACGCAAAACCACAACGGTGATACACAAATTGCTATTCAACCTTCTCAAGGACCGCCTTTGTCGAATCCGATCCAACTAAAGTGGGAGAGACAGACACCCGCGAGCCATCTTTATGCAACGAAGTTACCTGTCAGTTGACGGAACCGGTCTCTCGTAAGCGTACGAGTAAGGTTGGTCCGGGTCGCTTCATCCCACAATACCGCCGAATCAAGAAAAGACCAAGGGAGGAAGCAATCTGAATATCAACGCCCACAAACTCCTTTGTGTTCTACTCGTGATCTCATCTACACATAGACCTAGCTCATGATGCCACTGTTGGTGAACATTGCATGGGAAACAAAAAATTTCCTACGCACACGCAAGATCTATCCATGGTGATGAGCATCTACGAGAGGGAGAGTGGATCTACATACCCTTGTAGATCGCTAAGCGGAAGCGTTAAGAAACGCGGTTGATGAAGTCGAACGTCTTCGCGATCCAAATCGCAAGACGTCCCGCGATCCCAACATGATATGTCTCGCGATCCAATCACGATCCGTCCCGCGATCCAATCACGGTCCTTCCAATCTAGTGCCGAACGGACGGCACATCCGCGTTCAGCACACGTACAGCTCGATGACGATCTCCGCCTTCTTGATCCAGCAAGAGGGAGCGGAGAGGTAGATGAGTTCTCCGGCAGCGCGACGGCGCGGCGGCGGTGGTGGTGGAACTATTCCAGCAGGGCTTCGCCTAAGCACCACCGAAACTAGACTAGAGGAGAAACGATCTAGAGAAAGAAGAGGGCAGCACGTGGCAATTAGGGTTGAAGTGCTATGGCCCTCTGTCCCTCTAGTATATATAGGAGGGAGGGGAGGGGCTGGCGCCCTAGGGATCCTCCCCTAGGGTCGGTCGAACCAGAGGTGGAGGAGTCCACCTCCAACTAGGAGGTGGGCGTGGGGGGAATCCTACTCCGACTAGGATTCCTCCCCTTCTCTTTCTCCTGCGCATAGGCCCTCTTGGGCTGGCTGCCCAGCCCACCAGGGGCTGGTGCGCCACCACTAAGGTCCATGCGGCCCCTTGGGGTGTATGGGCCCCACTTAGTAGTCCCCCGGAACCCATTCGTCACTCCCGGTAGACTACCGGAAATGCCCGAAACTTTTTCGGAGTTCAAACACCACTTTCCTATATATCAATCTTTACCTTCAGACCATTCCGGAGCTCCTCGTGATGTCCGGGATCTCATCCTGGACTCCGAACAACCTTCAGTCACCACCATGCATAACTCAATACTACCAAAACGTCACTGAACATTAAGTGTGCAGACCCTGCGGGTTCGAGAACTATGTAGACATGACCGAGACACCTCTACGGTCAATAACCAACAACAGGACCTGGATGCCCATATTGGTTCCTACATATTCTACAAAGTTCTTTATCGGTTGAACCTCTATGTCAAGGATTCAGTTAATCCCGTACGATGTTCCCTTTGTTCTGCGGTATGTTACTTGCCCGAGATTCAATCGTCGGTATCTCCATACCTAGTTCAATCTCATTACCGGCAAGTCTCTTTACTCGTTCTGTAATACAAGGTGCCGTGGCTAACACTTTAGTCACTTTGCTTGCAAGGCTCATTGTGATGTTGTATTACCGAGTGGGCCCTGAGATACCTCTGCGTCACATGGAGTAACAAATTCCAGTCTTGATCCATGCCAACTCAACATACACCCTCGGAGATACCTGTAGAGCATCTTTATAGTCACCCAGTTACGTTGCGACGTTTGATACACACAAGGTATTCCTCCGGTGTCAGTGATTTGCATGATCTCATGGTCATAGGAACAGATACTTGACATGCAGAAAACAATAGCAATAAACTGACACGATCATATGCTACGTTCACAGTTTGGGTCTTGTCCATCACATCATTCTCCTAATGATGTGATCCCATTATCAAATGACATCTCATGTCTATGGCTAGGAAACCTTAACCATCTTTGATCAATGAGTTAGTCTTGTAGAGACCTGCTAGGGACACTTTGTTGTCTATGTATCCACACATGTATTTGAGTTTCCAATCAATACAATTATAGCATGGATAATAAACGATTATCATGAAAAAGGAAATATGATAATTACTATTTTATTATTGCCTCTAGGGCATATTTCCAACAAGACGACCATCAAAAATACCATCGAAAGGGGTGACGTTGGGTCCCCATAAAGATCATGTAGCTCAGGCATTGTAAACAACACTAGATCCACCAGCTCGACAACGATGATGACATCACTCCCCGAGGAAGCCGGCACAACAGGAGGCGATGGTGGGCAAGATCTAGCACGAGGGGAGAAGCAAACATACAAGTCTGCTCCCCTCCATCCATGGAACCAAACTAAAGGTCGGTGATCAGACACGAAACAAGAATAACATGGCCTTTCCCAGGAGCGTGTCAAATAGCCACGAAGCTCATAACAAAGCAACTCAGCCTACTCTGAGAGTACGGGTCGCAATGGCACGTCTTATGGGGTTGCATCATTGGTTGATGCATGTGGCGGGGGAAGTATCTGAAAGCAGAACTTCTCCCTAGGTGGTTTTGGTAATTAATAACAACATATATTTTATTAGACTAATGTTTCCACTAAGTGTATCTCAAGAAAAAGTTCAATGATGGATTGGCTAAAAGATTGTGTGGAGAACCTCACCAAGGAAAGGAAGGAATATGATTGGTCATGCTTCAAGTTCAAGGACTCTACATTTGATATTTTGTGAGAAATCACTTTGAGTCCATAGGAAAGCCAATACTATTAGAAGGGGATGAGGTAAATATGATGATCTGGTTGCTCAAGTGCTTAGAGCTAGCCACCAAAAATACTCACCCACTTTCCCACACATATCATCTGTCCAAAGCCTAAAGTCAAAATTCGGTGTCACCAATATTCTCATTCGGGTCCACCGAGTTTATCCAAGACAGAAGCCAAACCAAACCCTAGCATCTCGGTACTACCAACATTTCATTCGGTGCGACCGAAAACAATGATCAACTTCCTGGTTAGCCATTTTCTAGATTCGATCCGACCGAGTTTTGAGAATCGTTACCACCGAGAAGTTGGACCAACTTTCTGTTAGCCCATTCCTCTAAATCGGTCCCACCGACTTTGAGGAATGGGTCTCACCAAGATTTGGTAACTACCTAGGTCACCCATATTGGAACCACCGAGATTCATATATCGGTTCCACCGAAAACGCCAAAGTTGCCACATTTTGAACTAGTCCGTGCCACCGAGTTGGTCAATAATGTTGTAACAGTTGGATTTTTTGAGAAGCCTATATATACCCCACCACCACCATTCACTCGTAAGAGAAGCACTCAGAACATACACCCACTTGCCATATCCAATTTTCTGAGAAAGAGCCACCTACCCTTGTGTTGTGGTCAAGATCATCCACTCCAACCATATGGATCTTGATTTCTAGCCTCCCCAAGTTGCTTTCCATCCAATCAATTTGTTCTACCCATGCCAAATCTGTGAGAGACTGATTGAGTGTTGAGGAGACTATCTTTTGAAGCACAAGAGCAAGGAGTTCATCATACTACCACATCTATTACCTTTTGGAGGGTGGTGCCTCCTAGATTGGTTAGGTGTCGCTTGGGAGCCTCCTTCTTCGTGATTGTGGAGTTGAACCAAGAGTTTGTAAGGGCAAGGAGATCGCCTACTTCGTGAAGATCTACCCCGAGTAAGGCTAGTTCTCCGTGGACGTAGGCCATCATGGAATAGACGAGGTTGCTACTCTGTGGACCCTTCGTGGGTGGGGCCCTCCGTGGACTCTCGCGACTGCTACCCTCCGTGGGTTGAAGTCTCCATAAATATGGACGTACGATAGCACCACCTATCGGAACCACGGGAAAAAAATCTCTGTGTCTCTAAATTGCGTTTGATCTTCCAATCCCTAACCTCTTACATTTGCATGTCTTTACTTTCCGCTGCTATACTCTTAGACTTGCATGTGTAGGGTGAACTTGACTTGCTACAATTGCTAACATCTGCCCTCAACTAAAATTGGGAAAATATTAGATTTTTATTTGGTCAAGTAGTCTAATCACCCCCCCCTCTAGACATACTTTCGATCCTACAGTATCTTGTCGGGGAGTTGTAGACATTCCGAAAACATATTGTGCAGCTTAGGCTCATGGGCACCCCCTTATCTAGCCATCCAATTTTGCATCGCGATTCGTGTATGTGCTTTTTGCTTTTTCTTTTTCTCCCACATAGAACAACATATGAACTTCAAACTTTTGCAGAACAACAAAACATTCTAAGTATAATGTGAGAAAAAACTTTCTGGTTTTTCCATGCATCATAAATATTAAAAATAGGATTTTTTTTAATCAAACAAATCTCATTTTTTATATTTATGTTGGGCAAAAAAATCTGAAAGTTTATCCCACATTGTAGTAAGAATGTTTTGTTGTCTTGCAAAGTTTGAAGTTCATATGTTGTTTTGTTTTGAACAAACAAAAAGAGAAAATCGCATGTACTAAGTTAGTTGTGTAGCACGAATCTCAAAGCAACATTGAAAGGTAAGGATAAGAGGTGTCCGGAAACCCACGTCCCGTTCCGTTCTGGGGCCTTGAATAAAAAAATAAAGCTTTATGGCTGAAGCGGAGACAACCTGCGGACCAATCTATGTCCCTGCCCTCGTGAGCACAATGGCCTTTGGAGAGGCACCAAAAGCAATGACCCCCCAGACACGCAGGAGGAGACAGTCGCACGATGCAAGTCAGGCGATGGGAGGCCACAAAAGGAGATGAGCGCCGCCCCATGACGAGATGCCAGCCATCCCGAGGGTCTCCGTCAGGCACACCGGAGCAGCAGGCGACAACTCCCGATTGAAGCACCCACGCCAGTCTGCCAAGCCCGGGCGCGCAGAAGGGGCCTTCGAGGCGGACCTGAAGGCACCATCAACAATGGCACACGGTGTAGGAGTAGAAGGAGCTGCGTGCTGCGTCTGGTTTGCTCACCACGGGAGGAGCATGCACATGGGTGCTGGCACTAATCAGCGCAGGATGAGGATAGCCTCCCGACACAAGGCGCTCAGGGAGGACATAAGGGGCAGAGTCAGAGCAGCGGGTGCTGCGTCGGGGGTGGACCTCGTCGAGCCGGGGGCATCGCCGGTAAGCAACGTTGGGGTGGATGTCGTGGCAAGATCGGACACCTTGTAGAACATTATTTTTAGTAGGACAAGGAAAGAAAAAACACTGATTTGTTTTATATTGTTCCGAACCATGGTAGAGGGGGACGAAATGCAGCGCAGTGAGTCTTCGTTCTGTTACATTGTCTCACTGGTGGTCATCATTTCTTCATCACCTTTTTCTCCTAATGACCATGTTCCAGAGAACTGCTTTTGGAACATAGCAAATTCAGTGGTATACATGATAAAGTCCTTGACTATCGAGTATCGATCACATGTGTATGTGCTTCCTTTCGTGAATGGACGTGGGCGCAGACCATGTCTCCACAAAATTTCCATGGGCGCAGCACCTAGACTGCCATCAAATGTTTCTCTCTGCGTTGTTTGATTGATCGACTTAACTAATAAAATTTTGTTTTTTTAACTTATATAATGTTCTCCTTCCCTGTCACTATACATGTTGGATCACTGTCACGATACATTAAGTTGCCTGCAGTTCCTACGCAAGTATTTATTCAGGTAAAAATACGTGTATATTATGAAGCACGCCATATTCTATATGTGATGAATCTCCTCTTGGAAGAAAAAAAAACATGTGTGGTTTCAACCTAGTTTTTGAAAAGAAAAACACATTTATGGTTACAAGTTGAGAATTGTGCTTCAGTTATTTCCCCGATATGCAAAATAATGGAAGATATGTTTCCCGATTTTAGAATGAGTAGCATTTACTTAGTGAAACATTGTACATGTCTGTGCAGTGTGCACCCAACCAAGCCATGATATAAAGTCACGATACATTGTACGTGTCTGTCACGATACATTGTTTTGATGTACAGTAAAAGAACTCAAGAAGTGATCGTTGGCAACACATGCACATGGCCATGACATAATAAGATATTAAATGCATCTATTTTTTCCTACTTTTATAAATATGTACTTCCTCCGTTCCAAAATTATTGTCACTGGGGAGTAGCATTTATTTAGTATAAACAGTGTGCGTATCTGCCCACCACCAAACCATGTTATAAAGATAATGTAGAGCAAACGCGAAGCTAGTGCAAGATAGAAAGCATTGTATGGAGATAGAAAAAACTTCATTGTCATGTTTCGAGGTTAATGTTGAGGGAGACCCGAATGATAGCAAAGTAGTGGGCCTGGCTGAGATTGGAAAGCTAGAGGTCACATTGCTTGGCTTTCGAACGACCCTACGGACACCACTCAGGAGCAGCAATCTAAGCCGCATCTTAGATTCTTGCGATAAACTTGGAATATCCATAATAGGATTGGCCATTTGTTCTTGCATGTGTAATCAGCTACAGTACACATCACCGTGGTTTAGAAGAGATACGAAATAAACAGAAATATAAGCAATGTCCTGGAGCTACGTGTCTGAAGGTTGAACCCTACGCAGAGACACTACACGCTCGAAGCCACGCGTAGTGTACGGGAGACTGCAATAAGCACGATCGGCGGTGCACTAAGACGAACTGCATGCTATGCCTCCATCCTTGACACTTCTAGGCGGCGGAACATCCAAACTGCGTACTGAATGATTCAGCTGAAGCCATGATACTCTCCTCCGCCGAACAACAAAGATGGAAGCAGCGGTTGTCAGCGCTGGTCGGCATGGTGGTGTTCCTGTGGCTGGGGTTCAGGCACATTACCCCGTTCCTGGAGCTCTCGAAGTGCCTGGCGGTGAGGGGCAATGCCGAAAAATCACACTTTAGCGTGCCGGCATTTTCTATAAGACGGTTCAAGCGCATCTACAGCGTCCGTGAAAGAATGCCCCTGTACTATGTTAAAAAAAGGCATTTCCGTGACAATTATTTCTAGCCATTTCTAGAGAAAACTCCTTTACCACCTGGTCATGTTCCTATGGCTTTTCACGGTATTCATGTTCATCGCCTTCTCCGATCCTGTCCGGGCCATCCCTGCCGTATCCTGGTACAGGTGTCCGACGAAGACAACCAGTTGAGCAGCTTGGCGGCTGGGGTGGCGGGGGCGTTGTCCCTTGTTCCCAGTCTGATGGTTCAACGACAAGCCTCCCAAGTCAAAGTGATCGATAGCCTGCGGGACCGCGTTGATTGGCCCTGAGATGCGATATTGATTGCCCAAATACCCAATGACCCCGCAAAAAAAAGATATTTATTGCCCAATTACAAAATTTGCCTCATGTCCTGTTCGTATGCAATTTCTACATGACACTCACATACTGATCTGTTGCCTGCCTCTTCTTCCCATTTTCCCTATGAAGGAAAAAAAGTGACGACTTCTTCACTTATTATTGAGAGACAGCTTGAGTTATTTTTTTTAAAAAAGATTGTCCTTAAGCTTCCGTATTTGATAGTAGCATTTTTGGAGGGATGTTGCGCTCCACTACCAAAGCAATGTTATAAAAGATACTGTAGTACTAGCATATCTCAAACGGGAGCAAGAAATGACCGAAAAGAGCCGGAAGTTCCTCCTCATGAACCTCGATTCTGATGCCACCAATTAGTTTCCAGATCATGAGCATGACAGGTGTCAGGAACTTTGTGACCTCTTGCGATCACGGCGGTTCTAGTGCTAATTATGTAGTGGTACAACCACACAACCATGAGCCATTCATTACATTTAAGCTTGCTGATATACTCGATCACAGTCATGCCAAAACCAATTAACTCTGAATGACCCATAACGCCGACATAGGATCATCCACACAATTCCTTGCACTGATATTTTCCCATGCTCCAATGGATGTGCAAATTGGCAGAAAAGGTCACTCCTTAATGATTGGAGCGCTATATTATATCTTTCTCTACCTAATCTATACCAATTATTAAAGGGGCTATTGCTTCTACCCGTACGTCACAAAAATTGCCCCCTAAGTTGTCCCAAATTACCCACTATGCCACCCATAGGTCAGAAAATACGTTTCGTTTTTTAAAGCCGCAACACCGAATATGGTTAATTAGCCAGAGGCCCACCGATTTGCTACCAACATGCAAGCAGCCCAATGGCTAGCGCGCGCCTGTTCCACCCGATAGACCTGGGTTCGATCCCAGGTGAGTGCAATTTTGTGTGTACTTTTTTCTATTGAGCATATCGAATACTTTTTAAAATATTCGTATCTTTTTAATCCTAACTCAGAATCTAACATATTATATATGAAAACTTCTCAGAAAAATGTGTAGATTTCAAATATACTATCATCTTGCATGTTAATCATTTTTAAAATTTGATTTAAGATACGATCTTAATTAATACCTTCTTTATGTTTGCAACACTAAACTACTAATATGTTTGCAACTAAATTAAATCTTGACTTAGATTACACTTGCAAACACATATATCAGCAAGAAGAAATAATGCTCGTTTGCACAAGTTATCGTTGAATACTAAAATGTATTTCTCTATTTTCATCCTAATTCAATATTTGTTGGGAATCACTATGGAGGAACGACAACAAAGACGTAAAAATATAGCAGCGACTAGGTAGATATTTTGGTTGTCTAATAAATTGAAAACACCTTGAGTACACTGAAAATAATTCCACCTTTACGTTTTTGCACAACACCACCTATCTTGTTGTTTGTCATGCAACGGCGTGAAAGATTTCAAAGAATTTGCTGATGTCGTCGGGTGTTGGTATGAGGGGTCATTTTTTCTACCGGTGCAACGCACGGGCATGTTTGCTATTTTAATAATAAAGAGACTATTGCTTCTATTCGTACGTCATTCAAATTGCCCTCAAAGTTGCCTTAAATTACTCACTATGCCACCCATAAGTCAAGAAAACGATTCGAATTTTTTTCTGTGAGAGTCGCCGTGAGATACGGTTCTTATAGGGTAAGACCCTAATATATCATGCGCATGTGTGTGGCGTAGTGGCTAGAGCGCCTCCCCACCACCAAGGAGAACCAGGTTCGATCCCCGCTCCGAACATTTTTTTTTCTCCCCCTTTTCTCTCTTTATTAACAGCAAGCATGCACCTCCTCTTCCCCAGTACGGGTTCATGGACCGGCCCATCTGCCCACGTTTTATTATTTCAATTTGATTTTTCCTTCTTTAAATTAATTCAGAATTTTTCATAAATCCAAATTTTAAAAGTTACGAGTTTTGAAAAAAATGTTCATGAAATCAAAAAATGTTCGGGAATTCAAAAGAGGCTTTGGGAAATCATAAAATGTTCAAGGATTCAATTTTGGTTTGATGATTTACACTTTTTTCTCCCCCTTTTCTCTCTTTATTAACAGCAAGCATGCACCTCCTCTTCCCCAGTACGGGTTCTTGGACCGGCCCATCTGCCCACGTTTTATTATTTCAATTTGATTTTTTCTTCTTTAAATTAATTCAGAATTTTTCTGAAATCCAAATTTTAAAAGTTATGAGTTTTGAAAAAGATGTTCGTGAAATCACAAAATGTTCGGGAATTCAAAAGAGGCTTTGGGAAATCATAAAATGTTCACGGATTCAATTTTGTTTGATGATTTTTAAAAACTGTTCGTATATTATAAAAGAATTCATGATTTTGAAAAATATATTCAGCAAATATGAAACGTCCATAATTTTGAAAATGATCATGTATTAAAAACATATTCGTGAAAGAAAATATCTATGGAGTTTTAAAAAATGTTCACATAAACTCAAAAAAATTGTGAATTTGAAAATTTGTTCCCCAATTTTTTTTAAAAAAGCTCAATTGTTCGCTGAGTAAAAACTGTCCATGCATTTGACAGAAAAGATAAGTGGATTTCAAATGATAAAATATGATTGCTTCTTCCTCTGATTATTAGTCCGTTGTTATGGTTTTCGTCCTCCCGTCAGGTTAATGATTTTCGTACGTCGCACATGCTTATAAAATCATACGCAAGCTGGCCTCTCACACGTAGTGGGCCATCGCTTTTGAAATCGTTGTAGGCCTTCTCTACATCGAATCAATGCACTACTGGATCATCTCGCTTATGGGGCAGAAACCACGTTTCGGAATTTATTTTATATGGGCAAGTGGCCATCATAGAATTCATGAAGAAGGTGCTTTCTTTAGCAGTACTTTAAACGAGAGAGGATGCATGCATCTTTTTGTTGAGTAGTGCCACCTTGCTTTCTTATATCAATTTCAACCAATTCATAAACGATGGCAAATTATCCGAAATATCAACAAGCTGCCTACACAAAGAGAGGGATACATGAGAGAATCCATTGGCAGAAGAGACTACTGGATTCTGTAGTCTCGCATGAAGGAAGATGATGGTTGTTGGGAGGGGGTGGACCACGTGTTGGCCTGCCCGTTGAGGCGTGCATGGCGTTCGCTCAGAATTGTGGGCTTGGACGTGTAGAAAAATTAAAACCGGATTTCATAGGCTGAGAGGAGGGAAGACAACGCAGGGTCGGCGAGACATCCGATGATGATGGAAACGCTGGGAAGCACAGATGTTGGGAAAGCCAAGGAACGATGATGCTGACGATAAAGCTTGATGAGAAAAGTAATCGCTATTTTTTATCTGCGCTCATGGGCGTTGATGGAGGATGGAAGGGGGGATATCTTCGGGTGGGTACGCCGACCGCCAGCGCCGGCCGCAACAACCAGGTCCAGCGGCTCACCGGAGGGACTGGGGTCTCGAGGAGTGACGCGGAGGGCGAGGCACACTGGGGAAGTGAAGGAGCGGCGCTGATGGCCCCCGCCACCAGATCCATCGACCTCACCGCATGGATCCTTCGAGGATCCTGCCACGGCCGTAGGACGTTCAACGTGCTGCTGCTGTTTGGGCGTGTGCGTGGACCTTGCCCGAGCGCGGCCATGCCGTGTGCTCGCTCTGCGTGGTCTCCCTCCTCATGTTATCTGTGCGCCGTAGCACTGTGCGAGGTTGGGCTATGGCGGCCACAGAGAGTGCCCCATGAGGACGACCTGACCACCCCGACCAGATGAAACACACACGCATGTCCACTCTTATCTTCCCGTCATGGATACCCTGTCTCTCAATGCACTGGTCCGTCTCCTTGCACTGCTCCCCTCTTTATGGTGATGTTTCATAGAGTGCACAGAAGGTATTTGACAAAATTACCAAGTGAGCAGGAGTGGATTTCACAATTGTAGTGACTTGCAATCTTCTTTGTTTATTCCCCTCCTCGCTGTAATGTTAGTCTAATGCTTCAATTGTCGTGAGTGGCGGCATCAAGTTGAGTCACCTTCATGGCGCGTGGATGCAGCTGCAACTACCCAAGATTCCTGGTGTGTGCATTCATCATGGATGCTGCCAGTACCACAAGAGGACGATGTCTGAACAAGCTACAAGAAATAACGCTGCTTCCTGAACGCACTCGAGTCACTTGACTGAATGTACAAGTGAGAAACTGCAATCGACCACAACGACGACATGTGGGTTAGAACTTCCTTGCCTTATCTTTGTTCCTATTTTTCTGTGTGTAGATTAATGTGGAGTGCTCTACTTACTAATCGTGGTCTGTTCCTCCTGCAAATGCAAAAATAAAATAGTTTCTTGGGTGAAAAGAAAATTTGCGTCAGTTTTTGCTATTGCAGTCGTCATGCTGATCTTTTTTATAATAGAAAGTTAAAACAAATTGTTGTCCTATAGCCACAACCGATGTTGCGTATAGCTGTGTACTGAATTTATTAGTGCAATTCTCATATAATACAAAATCCTATTTTCTGGATAATCTAGGTTGATGAAGGACACGAAATTCTATTCCTATTTGTAGCTATGTATTGTGGTTAATTATTGACCAATTGGGGATTTAGGAATTAGAGTTGTGGGAACAATCCATGCCGCGCCTTCAAACTGGAATCAGAAAGTACTTCTGTATTTGTGAATTTGGGGATGCACGAGACACACTTGTACAAAACAATTTGTTTAGATTTTCTTTTCATATAACTAATTACAGCCATGTTCATACTTGCAATGAAGACTATGAGTCCCAAATGTAAACAATAGGTACCTTTCTGTATGCATCAGAACAATGCGACCTCTCTCCTCGGCCACACAGTTAGTATGGTTACGCAGTTAGTATTGAAAGTGATGAAGCGCTCGAGCAAATGGACTGCAAACCTTGCCTAAAGTTTGAAACTGAGATAGACAGGAAGTACTGCACACATTGATATGCATGCAAAAACAGAATGTGATCAAACTACTGATTTCCAGATCTAATGACAAATTATTTTCTCATTGCTTGCCTCACCAGGTGTCCGATATGTGAATTCTACACCAGAAAACACCGTAATTCACCCTGTGGCCGATGGGCACGATGGAGTACAACCAGCTGGGGTAGCTCCAGTTGTTTACACCGAAGGTACATTTTGCAAAAAACATGTGAAATTATGATGTGAGCAAAATATTTTTTTCCAAGCATTCACTAATGGAAAAAAATGATAATGCAGGACAGGTCAACAAGCAGCAAAAAACAATATGGAAGTTGTTGAGGCAGAGATAGGTAAGATGCAACACAAAATTTTAGAATGTCTATTTGATGAATGGCAGGCACATAAATACTTTACTTGCATTGCTGTTCATGTGTTAAAAAAAGCCTACCTGATGTGAGCGACAGCAAGTAACGTTGGTACTGAGACAATTTGCCAGAAGTTCTATACTGCAGTCAATGGTACAGTTTACTATGTTTTCATGTCCATCCATGTGAACAACTCGTTCGTTTAGTAGCAGGCTCTGTTAACACACATGTACTACTAATGATGTGCTAGGTGTGGTGTGTATGAGCTCTACCCCGGAGCATCGTGCGAGAGGTTTAGTTGGCCATGGAGTTCATCCGTCGGGTTATGAAGATATGAACAAAGGTAGATTCTGAACAAAATGACAATGTTTGCAAGTATTAGTTCCATGGGGTATTAAATAACTAATTAATATTCAAAACGTCATGCTATGTAACCATGAGGTTTAGTTTTGCATCCTGCTTCTTGCTTACCGACACCTCTGTAGCTTTTGCTTGTTCAATGATCCAGAAAATTAATTACTCCATTGAGTGTTGCAACGCTGACAAGTGTAAGCATGTATCAGGTCACGCACGCACGGGGTGTCCATTTGATTATATCGAAACACAAGGGCTGAAAAAGCAAAGGTTGGCCGAACTACAAAAACGGCAGCAGAGTGGTTGCTGAACTTTATCTGCCCTCCATTAATCCTTTGTTGTGTGTACATATAGAAGTGCTGAAGACTGTTGGGTGACAGATGCGAAGCAAAGTTCAATGGCTCCTTCGGTGCTATCTGGAGCTGGATCGGCCATCACACGGTCGATGCAAAGTTCGAAGCACATCGTAGTATGAGCAGAGGTACTGTACAATGGTTTCTGATTGTTTATTTGAACCTGAATTGGACTATATACAGCTAACAACGGCTGCTTTTCAGATAGCTGATAGTTCTGAAAGTACAGTGAACCAAAGTGTAGGTTCAGAATTTGAGATCAGTTTGACCTCGGTATGTGTCTGATCATGTACGCATGTCGTAAAATTAAGATCTGGGGTTATCTCATATGTTTGTGGACTGTAAGTGTTTTGCAGGCGCCAGTTCGTGGGTGCGCAGAGCAAGCAGTAGACTTGGTAGTCCTTGCAGCGCAGCCGGTGCTGCCCGATTTTGGAGGATGGATATGAATCGTGTAGGATGAGATTGGTAGGTGTCGGCATTTGTCCAGAATCTAGCATGTGACGGCCAAAGTCATTTGTCTAATTCCAAACCTCTATGGTGGAGGCCGGTGAGGGAGTCCTGGACTAAGGGGTCCTCGGACCGCCGGCCTATCTCTCATAGGCCAGCTTGGTGGGCCGCTCTCTGATTATCGCAGGAAGGGCCAAGATATTCGACGACCCCGTATTTTAGAAGGAAACCTCCGAAGACGCGACGTGCACTCCAAGTTACGAGGAGGAGATCAGCGTCCTTTACTTCCGGCTGGAGACTTATCATCTGTAAACCCTAGGTATCCCCGGTGTCTATATAAACCAGGGGGTTTAGATTGTAGAGGGCAGACAAGTTCATCTAGGGTTTTGGCTACTTGATCTCGAGGTAGATCGACTCTGTAATCTTTATACACATCAATACAACCAAGCAGGACGTAGGGTTTTACCTCCATAGGAGGGCCCGAACCTGGGTAAACATCGTCTCCTTCATCCTCTGTTAACCATCGATCCTAATCTCATAGTTCGGGACCCCCTACCCGAGATCCGCCGGTTTTGACACCGACATTGGTGCTTTCATTGAGAGTTCCGCTGTGGGGTACCAACAGGAATTGATGGCTCGCTTAATCATTAGCGATGAAGTCCGTGCCGGGGGCTCCTTCGCCCCCGGACAGATTTTCGCTATCGGTAGTATCGTGCTACACGCCGACCCGACTGGCCACCCTGGTCGGATCGGGAGTCTCGCCCCCTATCAGGAGATCAGATTCGGGAACCTAGAGTTCTCCGTAGACTCCCGGGGCGATCTTTCATTCGCTAGGCTCGCAATCTCATCTGACAAGCCCGAAGTCTCCGAAGCCTTAACTTCGGATCTCCTTCTCGACTCCGCCCTCGGGTCTATCCCTGCCGATGATCTGGATCTTAGTCCGGATCCGGTTACAGTACCTGAGGATCGGGGGTCGGCCCCTGTCGAACACACTCTTCGTACGGACACGTTGGAGGTCAACTCAGAAAGTCCTAGGCAGATCGATCCGATCGAACTCTCGACGATCAACGAGGCGCTGGATCGGATCCTATCAATAGAAATCACAGACGACCCGACCTCGACCCAGGCTCAGATCGGTCTGGAGGCGGGTCATTAGGAATTTTTCAGCCCACCCACCACCCAGTTGGTAGCCACTATCGAAGACTTCACCGATATGCTGGACTACACCTCCGAGGAGGCAGAAGACGTGGATGAAGAGGACGGCGCCCCCGCCCCTGTCAACACTGGGTGATGGACTGCCACCTCCACCTACGACGTCTACATGGTAGACACCCCCGACGATAAGGGCGATCGCACCCCTAATAAGAATGGCGATAAATCCGGTGAGGAGCCGTCAAAGCGCCGGAAACAGCGCAAACGATCTAAGACAAACAAGGGAAGGGAAGCCATTGCAGGCACCGGGGAAAACGACACCCCGGAAGACCTCGGCGACCCTGAAGCCCCCGAACAGCCACTGGAAGACCAGGAAAGGCCCGAAGATTAGCGCGACACTGATGATCCTAATGATTCCGAGGACGGCAACTACCTTCCCCCTGTCGAGAAGGAACACATCCTGGAAACCGAAGACTTCACCGTCCCCGAAAACCCTGCGGCTCAGGAACGGTTTAGGCGGCAGCTCTTAGTCACCGCCCGAAGCATGAAGGCAAAACAACAACAGCTCGGAGCCGAAGAAGGATACGGTTCCGACCTACTGGACCAACCCAAGAGCTACCCGTGCAGGCGGCTGCTGCCGCAATTCGATGATGAGGCCCTTGAAACATCGCCTCCCAGGCATACTCCGTATGACCGGCCGGACCGCCCTCCCCGAGGACGGGATAGAACGGCCGGTGAGGCCGAGTAGAGACCTGCGGTACCCCACAGGAGAGGAAAGGAGCCAGCAGGGCCCGAAGACAGCTATGACTTACGACAGGACCTGGATTATAGAGCAGGCCGCACGAGATCCATCTACGGATCTAGAGGGTACTCCCCCCCGCTAGATGGGACGGGCACCGGTCTTGGCTCGACCGCAACGATAGAGGTCGGGAACAATACCGGGCCCGGCCTATCGCCGATCATAGGCATGACATAGTTCGGGTCAGAGGCGCTGCCCACCCACTGTGCTTCACAGATGAGGTGATACAACATCAGTTCCCTGAAGGGTTTAAACCCGTTAACATAGAACAATACGACGGGACAACAGACCCAGCCGTGTGGATTGAGGACTTCCTCCTCCACATTCATATGGCACGAGGAGATGATCTCCACGCCATCAAGTATCTGCCCCTAAAACTTAAGGGGCCAGCTCGGCACTGGTTAAACAGTCTCCCCGAGAATTCTATCGGGAGCTGGGAAGAGCTCGAGGATGCCTTCCGATCTAACTTCCAGGTTACTTATGTCCGGCCACCGGACTCCTCCGACCTGAGCAATGTTGTCTAGAAAACAGGTGAATCGGCTCGGCAATTCTGGAATCGGATCCTGACCAAGAAAAACCAGATCATTGACTGCCCGGACGCCGAGGCAATAGCCTCCTTCAGACATAATATCCGGGACGAGTGGCTAGCTCGTCAGCTCGGCCAGGATAAGCCGAGGACAATGTCCGCCCTTACCTCACTTATGACCCGCTTTTGCGCGGGTGAGGATAACTGGCTAGCTCAACGAAGTCATAACCCCGAAGACCCCGATACCTCCAAAGTCTAGGATGGAAATGGGAAACCGCGACGTAACAAAAACAAACGCCGGCACAATAATGGCGATGCGGAGGACACGGCCGTCAATGCCGGTTTCCACAACCCAAAAGCCGGACAGCAGAAGAAACCTTCTAAAGGAAATCGAGACGGACCTACCACGCTGGACAAAATTATGGATAGGCCCTGCCAGATCCACGGCACCCAAGACAACCCCGCCAACCACACCAACCGTAATTGTTGGGTATTCAAACAAGCTGACAAACTCGCAGCCGAGGACCAAGGCAAGAGCCCACGTAGCGAGGACGATGACGAGCCCCGCGGTCCAAGCAATGGGGGACAAAAGCAGTTCCCTCCAGAGGTAAAAACTGTGAACATGATATATGCCACTCACATACCAAAAAAGGAGAGGAAGCGCGCCCTTAGGGAGGTCTACGCCATAGAGCCCATAGCCCCGAAGTATAACCCATGGTCGGCTTGCCCGATCACCTTTGACCGATGGGATCATCCGACCAGTATCCGTCATGGAGGTTCGGCAGCCCTTGTCCTAGACCCCATTATTGATGGATATCACCTCACTTGAGTGCTAATGGACAGAGGAAGTAGCCTTAATCTGATATACTCAGATACGGTGAAAAAGATGGGCATAGATCCGTCAAGGATCAAACCCAGCAACACTACCTTTAAAGGAGTTATCCCAGGCATCGAAGCCCGCTGCTCGGGCACCGTGAATCTGGAAGTAGTGTTCGGCTCGCCCGACAACTTCCGCAACGAAGACTTGATCTTCGACATTGTCCCTTTTCGCAGCGGTTACCACGCCCTACTCGGCCGCACAGCATTCGCTCGCTTTAACGCCGTCCCCCACTACTCGTACCTGAAGCTCAAGATGCCCGGGCCCAGGGGGGTCATTACTGTCAACGGCAACACAGAGCGCTCTCTCCGAACTGAGGAACACACAGCGGCCCTGGAACCTGAATTCCAGTTCGGCGATGATAAGCCGGCGGCCAAATCGGCCATTAAGGCACGTCATGATAGCAAACGAGTTCGGCCTCAACCCGAACTCCCGAAATCATCTTCCGCCCCACAAAAATAGGGATATGCCCCCCATAGCACAACCCTAATTCCCGTAAGATACGTGCCAAGAAGGCACAACTTCGCGCTTAAAATACCATGGGCAGCTGTGGGGACCCCCTATCAAAGGAAAGTGTTCGGCTCGACCGAACTACTACCAACACACGTCTTCGGACAAACCACAGGTACCATCTAGGACCTTAGAAGCATAAATCTCATCCACACTGCGGCGACTTCTTAAGATCTTCTTCCCAAGGTCCGCTCGCCGATAGCAATCACCTTTAAAGGAACGCAACCCCCTTGGGAGCAAAGGAGTAGACAGGCGACAGGGCACATTGAGGACGTCAAGACACCCATCGAAGACCCTGGGTAAAACCTCTCCTTTGTAAATTTTATTTCTCATTTCAAAAATACCTGTAACAGTTGCTTCGGCAGTTTGAGTTATAAGAATTCATCAGAAATAAAGACCATCCTTTACGGCCTCCTCGCTGTATTTTATGTCATATACCCTGTTCTTTACACACCAACACCGATAGCAAAGCTGTTCGGTACATATTACGATGCGACCGACTAATAGACCGGGGCCTTCACTATCATAATTGCCCCAAGCATCGCCCCGGCACTATTGTTTACGTGTTCGGCATCTCGGATGTTGCTTTATATGAATCGGTTCCGAATTATGTCTTGGGTCAATGGTTGGGTTGCCCGGCTCCTGTGTTTGCCCTCTTACGTTCCGCTCGTTCGGCTAACAGGGTAAAGGGAGAACCACTGCGATTGTGCTTCCAGCTCGCCTGGTCAAGTGCCTCAGTGGAGAAAGCCGAAAACTGACTGTCATAATAAGCGAGAACCGGTCTGCAATCCGAGTTTAAGTGTCAAACTAAAAATCGATAGAGGTTATTCCGTGTTATACGAGGGGTTTGTATTATTACAAACCATGTGATGCTGGTTTCAACCTCGGTTTATCCGAATATCACAAAACACTAGGGGCTCGTCATCAGCTCCCGCAGTCAAGCTCCTACGGCTAAGTGAAAGCACTAAAGCATCATAGTCCGATTGCCTTGTTCCCCTCGCACTACCGCCTTCGGGCACCGATTCATCGGCTAAGGGTCACAGTGCGGCGGTGGAAACACCTCGCGTAGTATCTACATGGGGGCTGAAGCCGACGACTCGCAACTTTCAGATAAAACGGCCACACAGGAGTCAAAATAATACAAAGCTTAAAGACATGATAAACCATGCAACCGCATTATAAAGCGGAACAGTCATCGGATACATGACAAAACATTCATTCATACATTACATCTTTAGGGCATTGAGCTTCTATCGCCCTAGCACCATCCATCATGGTGGCAAAGTATTTCTCGGGGCGCCTATGCTCCTTTCCAAGGGGCGGAGGCGCGGTGGCCATCTCGGTCGGCTTGATCTTCGGCCAGTGTACCATTGTCCTTGCAAAGGCCATCCGAGCTCTCTCGTTGCATGTCGAACGCTTTATAGCGTCAATCCGAGGCGCAGTGTCGCACAGTTTCTGCACCAAGCCGAAGTAACTGCTCGGCAACGGCTCTGCAGGACACAGCCGGATGCAGAGGTCTCTCATGGCTGGCTCCGCCATCCTGTGCAGCTCCATTAACTGTTTCATCTGCTTGCTCAGGAGGGGAGGATGCTCGGGGGCTTGAAATTGCACCCAGAACAGCCGACGCTCGACATCCCCATCCCGAGAGGTGAAGTATCTGTTGGCGTCCGCCGCACTCCTCGGAAGGTCCATAAAGGCGCCTGAGGAACGCCACACCCGGGTGAGCAATTCAAACCTGTTACCACCAAAGGCACACTGCAGTAAGTACGGCTTACCATTTGCGGTTGCCTTGACTTGGCGGAGTTCTTCTTCAAAGAACCGCCTTTCAACTCGCTCCGACTTGAGTTCGGACTTCAGCGAGGTTAGTTCGGTGGCCTGGTCCTCGTTCTTTTGCTCAAGGGCCTCGCACTTCGTGCTGGCATCCTTGAGCTCCAGCTGCACTTCTACCACCCGGGCCTCATGCTTGTCGCTCACGGCTTTTAACGCCGACAGGTCGGCTGCTGCTCTCTCGGCCGCCGCCTTCTCATCCGCGGCCTCCTGCCTCGCCTTTGCCAACTTGGCCTTGAGGTTCTCGACCTCCGCGGCCACAACTGTGGTAACACTAAGTAAATAAAATTAGGGATAACAATCTGATTATCTCAATCAGTGAGAACGGAAAACTAGACCCGAATGATACAATTCGGACTCACCTTGTGTCTTGTCGAACCTCTTGTTCAGGCGATCGAGCTCCTCATCGGAGCTTTTGAGCTTCCGGTTTAGCTCGGCAAGCTCCCCTACGTTGGCGGCCGCCGCCGATGACGAAGCCTGCAAAAACAACTTATGTGCATTAAAACTCCCGAGCTGTCGGATTCAGCCCCTCTGTTAATTACTCTCCGGCGCCTTGAGCATCGTTATTAGTATTGGGGCGTTTGACCCCCAGGTGGGTTTTTCAAACTCATGCAGTGCTCGGGGGCTACTACACTTATAGGGATTGCTTAAACTAGGAAAATTAACTTTTTTTTGGAAGAAAGAGCATTACGTGGCTCACCTTGAAGCCCGTCAAGAGACCATTGAAGGCCTCTTTCAGTCCGCTATCAACGGACTGAATGCCTTGCAAAACCACACCCATAAGGGCGCGGTGATCTTCGGCGATGGAGGAGCCGGACAAAGCTTCCTCCATCACGGCCGGCCACCCAGTCATGGGCGGCGCCGGTGGTGACCTGCCAGCCCCCCCTCCGATAGGGGATTAGGCGGGCAGCTCCTGAGGAGATGTCCTCGGAGGGGACTGGACCGGACCTCGTACCCCCTCTTCAGTTGCCAGGAGGTGCTCATCCTCCTGGTCTTCGGCGGCCGAGGTTTGAACCTCAGCCATAACGGCGTCGCCCCCGCCGCCGGTGTTCGGCTCAGAAGGAGCCTGGTGCGATAACACCTCCGCGGCCTCCTTCGAGACTTCAGGAGGCGTAGGGTGTGACGCAGTCCCACTTTCCGCCAGGTCGGCGGGCAGAGACTCCCCATCCGAGATTTGGTCGGTGGGGAGATTGCGTGGCGGGCTGCAAATTGAAAGACGTTCGCCCATTTAGCATTAAAAGCTCTGTATAAGAGACCCAGAGGGTCCTCGGATTCATACCTCTGGGCTGGGGGCTTAACCCTTGGGTTCCTTCGAGGAACCTTTTCGAAAGCCTCAGACTCCTTATCGGAGTCCAAGCAATCGTCGGCCAGGACTGCCTTTGTCCGGCATGTCCTCTTCGGGGCAGGAGGAGGTAGGTCCTCCGCGACGTCTGCTGATGCCGCCCTTTTCCTTGTGAGGGGGAGTCTCCCACCTCTTCGTCCCCGTGCTCTTCCTCATGAGTGGAAGAGGCATGGGTCTCCTCGGACTTAGTGTCCGGGAGACCCCTTAGACGAAGACCCTCTCGGCCCGCCTTCTTCTCCCCTTTCTTCTTCTTCTCCTTCTTCGCTGGCGCCGAATACGGCGCCACGATGAGCATCTCCGTCAACAGATCCGACCGGGGTTCTTCGGGCTGCGGGGCCGGACAGTCAATGTGCACGGCCATGCTCAGCGAATTCTGTGAAGACGAGGGAGAAGGGGACTCAGCTCTTTATCAAAAAACAGAGCCGGAGAATTAAAATTTCATCATACCTTGGTGGCAGGAGTTTCGGCGTCAAGACCGGTGTCCTCCTCCTCGGCCGGCCAGCTCTTCTGGGGCTTGAACAGCGCCTTCCACAATTTCTCGTGGGTAGTGCGGAAGAGGTGACGCACGGTGGTCGGGTCCTCGAGCTGGCGAGCCCACATTGGGGAGGACCGATGCTGGCAGGGGAGGATACGGCGGCGGAGCATGACCTGGACCACGTTGACCAGCTCGATTTTGGCCTCGATCATCGAGGAGACACGCTTCTACAGTGATCTTACCTCCGCGGCCGACCCCCAGTCAAGGCCTTTTTTGAGCCACGAGGTTAGCCTCGCGGGGGGTCCGGATCTGAACTCGACAGGTGCCGCCCAGTCCGCGCTCCTTGGTTCGGTGATATAGAACCATTCCTTCTGCCAGATCTTGACCGTGTCGATGAAGGTGCCATTCGGCCACTCGACATGGGGGAGCTTACTAATCACCGCCCCTCCACAACCTGGGTGCGCGCCCGCAACTGTCTTCGGCTTGACATTGAATACTTTGAGCCACAGGCCGAAGTGCGGCTGTACCCGCAGGAAACCTTCACAGACGGTGATGAACGCCGAGATGTGCATGAAGGAGTTCGGGGGGAGGTCATGGAAATCCAGTCCATAAAAGAACATGAGGCCCCTGACGAAGGGGTGGAGCGGAAAGCCCAGTCCCCGGATGAAATGGGGAATGAACACCACCCTCTCGCCCGGCTTCGGTGTAGGCACCACCTGGTTCGCCTCTAGGGCGCGGTGGGAGATGTCGGCGGAGAGGTAGCCGACACGCTTGAGCTCTTGGATGTCGTTGTCGTTGACGGAGGAAACCTCCCACATGCCCAAGGAGCCGGAAACGGCCATGGCCGAGCTCAGAGAGGAGATTGAGGAAGAACTGGATCTGGACTCTCGGAGCTTGGAAAGGTTGAGGAGGCGGAGGGCGCAGATTTGGAACGTAAATAGGTCTTGGGGGTTTTCTCCCTTTTATGAGGAGCCGTCATGCCAAGAGCCTCCATCTTACTGCGCCGTAGGCCCCACCACTTCCCGAAACAATCGTGCCGTTATGCGCGCGTGGGATGACCCAGGCCATTGAGCACATCCCGTAATAAACGGGACACGATCTACATGCGGATAGGACGTGCCAATGGAGAAACGGCCTCGAACCGCGAATCGAGTTTTTGTAACCGGCTCAGCGGTCGTGGCGAGCCATGACCCTTCGTCAGGAAGGTTGTCAGGAAATACTGTTCACACTTTGACGTTTGGCCTTCGAGGTTAAGCGACTTATGGCACCCAGATAACTATATGTTCGGATAACTACATATCATCGGCGGCCGGACTAGAGCCAGCCGATCATAAAGGGGAAAAGAACTCACCCCGCAAGCCGGAGATTCCGATCACTCGAAGCTGTCAGTGTCATGACCCCTGGCGTTGGGGGCTAGTTCGGGGGCTACTGAGGGAGTCCTGGACTAAGGGGTCCTCGGACCGCCGGCCTATCTCTCATAGGCCAGCTTGGTGGGCCGCTCTCTGTTTATCGCAGGAAGGGCCAAGATATTCGACGACCCCGTATTCTAGAAGGAAACCTCCGAAGACGCGGCAGGCACTCCAAGTTACGAGGAGGAGATCAGCGTCCTTTACTTCCGGCTGGAGACTTATCATCTATAAACCTTAGGTACCCCCGGTGTCTATATAAACCAGTGGGTTTAGATTGTAGAGGGCAGACAAGCTCATCTAGGGTTTTGGCTACTTGATCTCGAGGTAGATCGACTCTGTAATCTTCATACACATCAATACAACCAAGCAGGACGTAGGGTTTTACCTCCATAGGAGGGCCCGAACCTGGGTAAACATCGTCTCCTTCGTCCCCTGTTAACCATCGAACCTAATCTCACAGCTCGGGACCCCCTACCCGAGATCCGCCGATTTTGACACCGACAGCCGGCGGCATAATGTTGCCTTGCAATCAGACATGGGCCACATGCCTTGCATAAAAATATGAACACCTGTTATATACTTGGGCCTATATGGTGTGCTTTGGGAATCTCGAGGGGAATGATAACCCACAAGTGTAGGGGATCGTTTGTAGTCTTTTTCAATAAGTAAGAGTGTCGAACCCAACGAGGAGCTAAAGGTAGAAAAAATATTCCCTCAAGTTCTATCGACCACCGATACAACTCTACGCACACTTTAACGTTTGCTTTACCTAGAACAAGTATGAAACTACTTTGTAGGTGATAGTATAGTTTGCACGAACAAAACTAGAAGTACCTTGCGGGAAATAAAACTACGAGTAAAAAGCAAGATAATAAGAGTTAGTTGTTTAGTAGAAAGCTTTTTGTCAAACAACAAGGTTATTTGTCCCTAGGCAATTGATAACTAGACCGGTAATCATTCTTGCAATTATACATGAGGGAGAGGGGCATGAGCTAACATATTTTCTCTACTTGGATCATATGCACTTATGATTGGAACTCTAGCAAGCATCCGCAACTACTAAAGATCATTAAGGTAAAACCCAACCATAGCATTAAGTATCAAGTCCTCTTTACTCCCATATGCAACAACTCACCTACTCGGGTTTATGCTTCTGTCACTCAAGCAACCCACCATAGGCAAATCATGAACACATTGCAACACCCTACAACGAGGATCCCTCACGTTTGCGTGAGACGGAGGGCACCGTAGGACAGCACCATAATAAAATATACAATCATACCAACCACGATCATCAATTAGCCCATAGGACAAAGCGGATCTACTCAAACATCATAGGATAGCCACATACATTGGGAAATAATATACGGAGTTGAACACCATGTTCAAGTAGAGATTTCAGCGGGGAAAAGGGGAGTTACACCGCTGCATAGAGGGGGAGAGAGTTGGTGTTGACGGCGGCGAAGTTGTTGGAGTAGATCGCCGTCACGATGCTTGCCCCGGCGGCGTTCCGGTGCCACCGGAAGAGAGGGGGAGAGAGCCCCCGTACTTCTTCTTCTTCCTTGGCCTCCCCCCTAGAAGGGA
The DNA here is from genome assembly GCA_039707655.1 of Elymus sibiricus. Classification (NCBI taxonomy): domain Eukaryota; kingdom Viridiplantae; phylum Streptophyta; class Magnoliopsida; order Poales; family Poaceae; genus Elymus; species Elymus sibiricus. The sequence goes on from CM077675.1 coordinate 68,747,827, forward strand.
GGAGAGTTCCCCCTCTGGTCCATGGCTGCCATGGTGGCGGAGGGGCAGGAGCCCCTCCTAGATTGGATCTCCCTCTCTGTTCTCTTCTGTTTCACGTTCTTGTTTTCTGGCTGAAAACTGTTTCTTATATTCCCGGAGATCCGTAACTCCGATCGGGCTGAAATTTTGAGGGGACTTTTATCCAAAAATTAGCTTCCTTGCGCCCGAAGGAGAGCTCCAACCGACGTACGAGATGAGCAGCACCCACCAAGGCGCGCCTTGGCCCTGGTGGCGCACCCTGGTGTATCTTGGGGGCTGTGGGCCTCCGATTGCGTTGATTCCACTTCTCAAAATTCACAAATTTCCAAAAAAATCTCCGTAAATTTTTATCACGTTTGGACATCATTTGATATGGATATTCTGGGAAACAAAAAACATGCAACAAACAGGAACTGGCACTGGGCACTGGATCAGTAGGTTTGTCCAATAAAGCATATAAATTGTTGCCAAAAGTATGTGAAAGGTGTATAATATTGGCATGAAACAATAAAAAATTATAGATACGACGTAGACGTATCAGCATCCTCAAGCTTAATTCCTGCTCGTCCTCGAGTAGGTAAATGATAAAAAAGATAATTTTTGATGTGGAATGCTACCTAGCATAATCTTGATCATATATCTAATAATGGCATGAATATTAAGACACAAGTGATTCAAAGCAATAGTCTAGTTTCGACATAAAGACTTTAAAAGTCAGGCATCCCAACAAACAATCATGTCTTTCAAAATATCAAGGCTAAAGAACGCTATCCCTACAAAATCATATAGCCTTGTCATGCTGTGACTTCTTAACACAAAGTATAAATCATGTACTACCCCGGTGTCAGCCAAGCAATTTATTCATACTTTTTAACGCGCTTCAGCATTTTCAACTCTCACGCAATACATGAGCGCAAGCCATGGATATAACACTATGGGTGGAATAGAATGCGGTGGTAGGTTTCAAAAGGGTAAAAGTAGAGAAGAAAGTCTCGCATCAACTCAGCGTATCAACTGGCTAGGGAGATGCTCAATAATAGATATCAATGCGAGGAGTAGGGACTGCCATGCAACGGATGCACTAAAAGCTATAAGTGTATGAAAGCTCAATATGAAAACTAAGTGGGTATGCATCTAACTATATGAAAAATTCCCACTAGTATATGAAAGTGACAACACAGGAGAATCTCTATATGAAAAACATGGTGCTACTTTGAAGCACAAGTGTGGAATTAGCATGCCGCTTCTACTTCTTTCTTTCTTTTTCTTTTTTTCTTTTTTCTTCTTTTTTTTTTTCTTTTTTTTCTTTTTTTTCTTTCTTTGTCCGGAGCCTCATCCCGACTTGTGGGGGAATCATAGTTTCCATCATCCTTTCATCACTGGGGCATGCTCTAATAATGAATAATGATGATCATCACACTTCTATTTACTTATAACTCAATACTACAACGATAGTAGAACAAAGTATGACCCTATATGAATGCAATGATCTAGCGTAGCAAAGATATCAAAAAACGGACAAGCCATGGAAACATCATGCTAGCTATCTTACGATCATGTCATGCAATATGACAATGAAGGCTCAAGTCATCAAAACGGAGGCGGTGGAAGTTGCATGGCAATATATCTCGGAATGGCTATGGAAATGCCATAATAGGTAGGTATGGTGGCTGTTTTGAGGAAGATATAATCAGGCTTATGTGTGATAGAGCGTATCATATCACGGGGTTTGGATGCACCGGCGAAGTTTGCGCCGACTCTCGAGGTGAGAAAGGGCAATGCACGGTACCGTTGAGGCTAGCAAATAGCGGAAAGGTAAGAGTGCGTATAATCCATGGACTCACATTAGTCATAAAGAACTCACATACTTATTGCAAAAGTTTTATTAGCTCTCTCGAAGCAAATTATTACTACGCATGCTCCTAGGGGGGAGGTTGGTAGGAGTTAACCATCGCACGCCCCTGACCTTCACACAAAGATAGACAATCAAGGATAAATTGTGCTCCAACTTTCTAGCATAACGGGAGACTATACGTGCATGCTTCGGGAATCACAAATCTTAAAACCTATATCTTACTAAACACGATCATCCACTAGTACCTCCCACATATTACTATCTCTATATCGCAAAACTATTGCAAGGAATCAAACATGTCGTATTCAGTGATCCCTAAGTTTTATGTAGGATTTTCTGACTAACCATGCAAATGACCAATTCCTGTTGACTCTCTAAATAGATATAAGTGAAGCAAGAGGGTTTAATTCTTTCTACAAAAGACCATGCTCTAATAAATATAAGTGGAGAAAAAGAGCATTCTTCAAATAACGGTTTTCTATGTGAAGAGAAACAGGCAATCCAAACTTCAAATGATATAAGTGAAGCACATGAAGCATTCTATAAAGCCATACTCAAAAGATATAAGTGAAGTGCAATGAGAATTCTATAAATCAACCATGGACTATCTCATACCAGAATGGTGCATAAAAGAAAAGTGAAAACTAAACACAAAAGACGCTCCAAGATTTGCACATATCACATGAATGAAACGAATCCGAAAACATACCGATACTTGTTGAAGAAAGATGGGATGCCTTCCGGGGCATCCCCAAGCTTAGACGCTTGAGTCTCCTTGGATATTTACTTGGGGTGCCTTGGGCATCCCCAAGCTTGAACTCTTGCCTCTCCTTCTTCTGCTCATATCGAGACCTCCTCGATCTTCGAACACTTCATCCACACAAAACTTAACAGAAGACTGGTAAGATCCGTTAGTATAATAAAGCAAAATACTACTTTAAGTACTATTGCAAACCAATTCATATTTTATATTTGCATTATCCCTGCTGTATTGTAACTTTTCTATGGCTTACACCACCGATAAAATCGATAGTTTCATCAAAACAAGCAAAACAATGCATCAAAAACAGAAATGTCTTAAACAGGACAGTCTGTAGTAATCTGAACTTTGACCATACTTATGTAACTCCAAAAATTCTGAAAAATTAGAAAAAATTAAAAAAATTGTATATAAATACTGTGTAAAAAATTCAGAAACTTTTGACGTTCCAGTAAAAAATGAAAATTCACGCACTACAGACAAAGTTTCTGTTTTTACACCGCACATACCAACAAGCAATCTAATCATCCTAAAGGCAAATCTTGGCACATTATTTTTATAATACAATGGATTTGTACAAGGGGATAATTATTTTTGTTGGAAAAGTTTCCATGATTCAATATTCACAAAGTTTCCATGGGCATGAACAAAAGTTCAAGGACGTCCCCCACTTCAACGATGCTCATCCTCTCTTCTCACTTTCACCTTTCCTTTTGTGAAGTTTTGGGTTCCCCTCTATATTTTTTTTGGTTTTTAAACTTTATAAAAGCGCACAACAGAAATAAATGACTCTCTAAAACTTCCGGGTTGTCTCCCTGGCAGCGCTTTCTTTAAAGCCATTAAGCTAGGCATAAAGTGCTCAGGTAATGGATCCACCCGGATCCCAAGGTATATCAAAGCCAATTTTAATTAGCAATGATTTGTAATTTATTAGTGAGCACAAAGTGATATATATCATGTGACAACAAAGTCTAACCCTCTTCCTATCCATCGGCATGTCATACAAGAACAATTCATGCACATTAAGTAAAGGCCAATGCATAGTATAAACGGTTTCTTGCAATTTTATAGTATTGGAAACATAGAGAGGTGAAGATTTGGTTCCTCTCTCATAATAATTGCAAGTAGGAGCAGCAAGAACATGCATATTATATTCATCAAAATCATCATGTGTAGTGGTAAAACGCAACCCATCAATATAATCCTTAACAAGAGCAAACTTCTCCGATATAGTGTAGTTGGGAGAATTCAAAAAGATAATAGGACTATCATGTGTGGGTGCAATAGCAACAATTGCATGCTTAACATAAGGAACTATAGCAATTTCATCTTCATAAGCATAGTTTATATTGGCATCATGGCCACAAGCATAGCAAGCATCAAATTCATCAAAAAGGGATATTTCAAAAGAATTCAAGGGATCATTGCAATTATCATAGCATTCATCATGGCATTCATCATAGCATTCATCCTTCGGCATGTGCGCAGGGAAATTAAACAATGTATGAGTTGAAGAGTTACTCTCATTAGAAGGTGGGCACGGGTAGCTAATCCGCTCTTCCTCGTTTTGTTCTTCGCTCTCCTCCTCATCTTTTTCATCTAATGAGCTCACAGTTTCAACAATTTCTTCTTCCATAGATTCCTGCAAAATATTAGTCTCTTCCAAGGCAACGGTCATTCTTTCAATAAATTCAATAATATCAGCATTGCAATCATAATTCTCATAGCAATATTTAAGTATGGATAAAATTTCAGATTCGTAATGAACATCATCATCATACTTTTCAAGCAAAGAAGCAATTTCATAAGCACCTTTAAAAGCAACAAATTCTTCTATTCGTTACACATCATAGTAATCATAAATACCTTTAGCATAAGAAGCCAAGGTTTCATTATCGTTAAATTTACATTGAAAGGGAAGGTGTCGAGCTTCTATATTAGAGCAACAAGTAAAGTCACATCTCGAGGATGCTCCCAAGCAAACCATTCCAATATTCTAATTTGATCCCATACGTGTTTTCCTTTTTGAGATAAGCGATAATTGCTAAAGTACTCACGTTGATCCAATGTGTATCCCATTATAAAGTTCCTTGAGGATTTCTCGGGATTATCGAAGGAGTAATTAACGTGTTTCACATAACTAGCATCAAGGGTTTTAGGATGTTCCCCATCTCCATGAGTAGAAAGTACCACTAATTTTTTTGGTATTTCGTGTTCCATATCCATAACTAAAGATATAAAACAACTAATAACAGAAAATAAGAATTACTTAGTGATAAAGCAAACAAGCACACACGAGAATATTCACCCCACGCTATTGCTCCCCGGCAACGGCGCCAGAAAAATGTCTTGATAACCCACAAGTGTAGGGGATTGTTTGTAGCCTTTTTCGATAAGTAAGAGTGTCGAACCCAACGAGGAGCTAAAGGTAGAACAAATATTCCCTCAAGTTCTATTGACCACCGATACAACTCTATGCACACTTTAACGTTTGCTTTACCTAGAACAAGTATGAAACTACTTTGTAGGTGATAGGATAGTTTGCACGAATAAAACTAGAAGTACCTTGCGGGAAATAAAACTACGAGTAAAAAGCAAGATAACAAGAGCTAGTTGTTTAGTAGAAAGATTTTTGTCAAACAAGAAGGTTATTTGTCCCTAGGCAATTGATAACTAGACTGGTAATCATTCTTGCAATTTTACATGAGGGAGAGGCATGAGCTAACATACTTTCTCTACTTGGATCATATGCACTTATGATTGGAACTCGAGCAAGCATCCGCAACTACTAAAGATCATTAAGGTAAAACCCAACCATAGCATTAAGTATCAAGTCCTCTTTACTCCCATATGCAACAACCCACCTACTCGGGTTTATGCTTCTATCACTCAAGCAACCCACCATAGGCAAATCATGAACACATTGCAACACCCTACAGCGAGGATCCCTCACGTTTGCTCGAGACGGAGGGCACCGTAGGACATCACCATAATAAAATATACAATCATACCAACCACGATCATCAATTAGCCCATAGGACAAAGCGGATCTACTCAAACATCATAGGATAGCCACATATCATTGGGAAATAATATACGGAGTTGAACACCATGTTTAAGTAGAGATTACAGAGGGGAGAAGGGGAGTTACACTGCTGCATAGAGGGGGAGAGAGTTGGTGTTGACGGCGGCGAAGTTGTTGGAGTAGATCGCCGTCACGATGCTTGCCCCGGCGGCGTTCCGACGCCACCGGGAGAGAGGGGGAGAGAGCCCCCTCCTTCTTCTTCTTCCTTGGCCTCCCCCCTAGATGGGAGGAGAGTTCCCCCTCTGGTCCATGGACGCCATGGCGGCGGAGGGGCAGGAGCCCCTCCTAGATTGGATCTCCCTCTCTGTTCTCTTCTATTTCACGTTCCTGTTTTCTGGCCGAAAACCGTTTCTTATATTCCCGAAGATCCGTAACTCCGATCGGGCTAAAGTTTTGAGGGGATTTTTATCCAAAAATTAGCTTCCTTGCGCCCGAAGGAGAGCTCCAACCGACGTACGAGGTGAGCAGCACCCACCAGGGCGCGCCTGGGCCCTGGTGGTGCGCCCTGGTGTATCGTGGGGGCTGTGGGCCTCCGATTGCGTTGATTCCATTTCTCAAAATTCACAAATATTCCAAAAAAAATCTCCGTAAATTTTTATCGCATTTGGACTTCTTTTGATATGGATATTCTGCGAAACAAAAAACATGCAACAAACAGAAACTGGCACTAGGCACTGGATCAATAGGTTAGTCCAATAAATCATATAAATTGTTGCCAAAAGTATGTGAAAGTTGTATAATATTGGCATGAAACAATCAAAAATTATAGATACGACGGAGACGTATCAGGGAACATTGGGGGGGGGGGGGGGGATATCGAGGCATCTGTGCTCTAGCACATAATATCACTTTCGACTTTGTATTTCAGGCATGCAAATAGTGCACTTTCTATAAGAGGTGGTATATTTTTAATGGATGTGTATGATGGCATATCATCTAAATGCAAACTTCGTCTCCAAAAATATCATTTGAAGTAAACTATTTCCCTTAATTTTTATTATTTGGTCGGTCAATACATATATTTGATAATATGTTATTCTAAAAATATGCTAATATAATTATCGGTGGTATGATATTGGTCCAGAATCAACTATACCATTTACAATGTTGCAATAGATTTTGAGTTCCGCACATCCAAAATGTTTACCGCCTGAGTTCGGCACATCCAAAATGTTTACAGCCTATTAATGCCTCATGTGGGGGGAAAAAAAATGTGTCTAACTAGGCAAGTACTCGTGACTATCATTTTTTTATTTCTCCAAACATTTTTGGTAACGAAAGTCCTTTTTATCTCGATGTGATGTATTGATATGTTTGGAGATAATTTACATGTGTATCCACTTTTTTCATATATTTCTAATTCCTAAACACTAAAAAATCCATAAAAAGTTGCTTATGTATTTAATACTAGCATCAACCTCTTTCACGTTATCAAACATGTTATGATGTAAAGATCGTGCCTCTCAGCAACTGCTTCGCACATTATTGACAATGAGTGAGTCTCACTAAGTAGAGACCGACTCTCGCATCTTAAACATTGTGCACTTTAGTAGAAGGGTACATATTTTTGCCCCCATGACAGTAAGGATATTTTTTTACCCGTTGCAACGCACGGACACTTTTACTAGTATACTCCCTATGTAAAGTAATATAACACTTTTTAGATCGCTAAAAAAGTCTTATATTACTTCACAGAGAGAGGACCATCTATTGGGGGAGATTGTACCCTAATCACTCAAACTGTTGTACAAATGTGCTTTATTAATTAATGTTCAGTCCGGTGTATGCCCGTCGTACCATGGTAAAAAAAAAAAGATCTCTTGCCAGCAACGGATCCGTGGTAGAAAACTCACGTGCATATGGCGAGGGTGCCCACATGACTTCCAAGTCGTATACATGTGTCTCATCACAATAATATAATAAAAATTATATGACACTTGCTCCTTGTTGCACTACATGTCAGGGGCGGACCCAGGATAAAAACTAACTGGGGGCACTCATCTATAAAAAAAAAATCAAGAAGGCTCAGAAACCTCATAATATGTCATAAAGATCCATAATATTTGTCAAAGTGAGCGACGATCCACATAATATTTGTCAAAGTGAGCGACGGTCAAGATGGATCGGAAGGAGTAGCAGTTTTCAATTAAGTGATAAGATACTTCAACCAAGTTCTAAAAAGGATAATTCATCCAACACAGCCACGAAGAGTTTATCACTAAACTGAACATACCTTACGGAAAGGCTTTATATCTCAATAGTACATAGGTTACAAAAGAGAAAATTTGTCTCTAACGTAAATGCCGTTACCTGCAAATAGAAAGACATATTTGGATTAGCTGTTTAAATACTAATGAAGATGGAAAACATATAAAAGGTGCAAGGTATTAGACAATTACATTTCCCCATGATGATCTTCCATTTTATGGAAACGATCAACAATCATTTCATTGGTAATTGTATCTAGCAGTTCCTTTTCCATGAGGCACATTAGGTTGTGACTCAAATAATCATCACCAATTTTTTTACGCAAAGCATTTTTCACAATCTTCATAGTTGAAAACCATTTCTCGAGAGTGACGGTGGCAACGAGTGATGGCATTACCATTTTCTCGAGAGTGACGGTGGCAACGAGCAGCTGACTAGCACGCGAGTACTAGTTCTGTATTAGTAACAGATCGGAAAGTAGCGGCTACTCTTGGGTGTACACCGAGTTTGATTTTTTTTTTGAAAAACGTTATCAAACAAAATCCAAAAAATCTGAAATTGTGCGACAGTTATTCTAGGATGAAATTTTGCAAGGTCCTGAAACATTTGATAAAATTTGATGTCGCAAAATTCCAGATGTTTTGGTTTTTGTTTGATAATTTTTTTCCTTTTTTTTTTTTGCTAACTCGGGTGTAGTACATCCGAGAGTAGAAAATCCAGTCTCAACAGAATGGCTTTCCAGATTGAATTTCAGAGAAAATTTGATTAGAACAAATCATGCTACTAGCAGGCTAGCACACTGCCGTCTGCACACAAGTACTAGCACTGCATTCCCAAATCCTAGAAAATGACCTACGCGTACTATGCGGAGCAACGGAGAGCGGAACAACAGAGGGGCATCGTGCCAGCAAGCGGTGGCCGAGCCCACGGTTCGTTTGGTTTGTATAATTAATTTCCAACAAGAATCGACGCAGCGGTGCCGTATTGCCTTCCATTTAATGGCTGGATTTGCACGCCAGGACTTACCTTCGCTGCGTTTCTGTTTGCTGGGCTTTAGCAAGGGAGTGGGGGCACCAGACCTGGGCCGACTGGGGGCCATGCTCGGTTAGTACTGGGCATATAATGTGACGATCAAAAATTGAGTGGGGTCCTAGGCCCCCACTCATCTGAACGTGCGTCCGCCTCTGCTACCTGTCATTTTAGATACTGACATGGCTTCCAAAATACAATTTATCCATTAGTTTCTATTAAAAAAATAATGATCCCTCAAATTGAAAATTTTATGGGACCATAAAATATCCACACACACACGCACGCACGCACCCCCCCCCCCCCCCCCCCACACACACACACACAAGGTCACTTTAGAGAAAAATAAAGTTGCGAAAGTACTTTGATTTTAATGAAAACTAGCTAATTTATCATGCATTGCAAAACGGGCATACATAACCTATTGGATCAAAATCAATCGTGTCCGACATTAAAGTTGCACCCACCATATTCTAGATTTTGCTAAGATTAATTTTGATTTGAGTACGTGTAGGAGAAGGCAAGCAAAGTTTGGACTTAGTTGAGGTTTTTGTAAGATTTGATTGAATAGTGTATCGGTAACATAAGACAAGGAATATTTTAATTTAGTTGAGGTTTTCGTAAGGTTTTATTTGATTTTTTTTACTAGAAGCAAAAGTTTCCCTCATCAATTAGTTAAAAACAAAAGAACTTCCCGGTTAATTTATGAAAAATCGGGCAAAGACCATTACAAACTGGACCACATGCGGATTAATTCCATCGGATGAAACTCGGCAACCATGAGAAGACCTCCGACACGAAGATCATAATTAACTTTGCTAATATTAATGCACCCCCAGCAAGAACACCTTGAGAAAGACTTAAGAAACCACCAAAACCTCAATGCCAACCAAGGCCGTGCCGATGAGCCAAGAGAATGAAGACATCTATCAAGCCGTCACAGACACCTTTCCCACAACATTACTGTTCTTTCTTGTGCTCTTAAATGATTTCTCCTTCAGGAAGCCAGATCGAGGGCTAGTACCCTCCTTCTTGTTTTTGCCCCTAGCTGCCTTATCCTTCAAAAGACAACCAACCATCTTCTATATGGGCTATCAACCTTCAACCTAGCAATTAATTCAGAAAGCTTCTTTGTGAATAGAGCTTCAGAAAAAGACGCTTGAAGGATAAAAGTGTACAGAGCATCACACTCCACAGTCAAGGGCTCTGCCGAGACGACCATCAAAAATACCATCGAAAGGGGTGACGTTGGATCCCCATAAAGATCATGTAGCTTGGGCATAGTAAACAACACTAGAGCCACCACCTCGACAACGATGATGACCTCACTCCCCGAGGAATCTGGCACAACAGGAGGTGCTGGTGGGAAAGATCTAGCACGAGGGGAGAAGCAAACATACAAGTCTGCTCCCCTCCATCCGTGGAACCAAACTAAAGGTCGGTGATCAGACACGAAACAAGAATAACCCGACCTTTGCCAGGAGCATCCTCAGCTCTCACCAAAAGACTCCCAACACGTGTCAAATAGCCACGAAGCTCATAACAAAGCAACTCAACCTGCTCTGAGAGTACTGGTCGCAATGGCACGTCTTATGGGGTTGCATCATTGGTTGATGCAGGTGGTGGGGGAAGTATCTTGTCGGGGAGTTGTAGACATTCCGAAAACATATTGTGGAGCTTAGGCTCAAGGGCACCCCCTTATCTAGCCGTCCAATTTTGCATCGCGATTTGTGCATGTGCTTTTTCCTTTTTTTTCTCCCACATAAATCAACGTATGAACTTCAAACTTTTGCAGAACAACAAAACATTCTAAGTAGAATGTGAGAAAAGACTTTCTGATTTTTCCGTGCATCATAAATATTAAAAATTGGATTTTTTTAATATAATAAATCTCATTTTTTCTATTTATGTTGGGCACAAATTTGAAAGTTTTATCCCACATTGTAGTAAGAATGTTTTGTTGTCCTGCAAAGTTTGAAGTTCATATGTTGTTTTGTTTTGAAGAAACAAAAAAGAGAAAATTGCATGTACTAAATTAGTTGTGTAGCACGGATCTCAAAGCAACATTGAAAGGCAAGGATAAGAAGTGTCCGGAAGTCCGGGCTCAAAAAATCCACGTTCCATTCCGTTCTGGGGCCTTGAATAACAAAATCAAGCTTTATGGCTGAAGCGGAGACAGCCTGCGCACCAATCCGTGTCCCTGCACTTGTGAGCAAAATGGCCTTTGGAGAGGCACCAGAAGCAATGACCCCCCAGACACGCAGGAGAAGACGGTCGCACGATGCAAGTCAGGCGATGGGAGGCCGCAAAAGGAGATGAGCGGCGCCCCATGACGAGGTGCCAGCCATCCCAAGGGTCTCCGTTAGGCACACCGGAGCAGAAGGCGACAACTCCTGATTGAAGCACCCACGCCAGTCTACCAAGCCCGGGCGCGCAGAAGGGGCCTTCGAGGCGAACCAGAAGGCACCATCGACAATGGCGCACGGTGTAGGAGTAGAAGGGGCTGCATGCTGCGTCCGGTTTGCTCACCACAGGAGGAGCATGCACATGGGTGCTGCCACTGATCAGCTTCGGATGAGGATAGCCACCCGACAGAAGGCGCTCAGGGAGGACATTAGTGGCAGAGTCGGAGCAGCAGGTGCTACGTCTGGGGTGGACCTCGCCGAGCCGGGGGTGACGCCGGTAGGCAGAGTTGGGGTGGGTGTCGTGACAAGATCGGACACCTTGTAGAACATTATTTTTAGTAGGACAAGGAAAGAAAAATCACTGATTTGGTTTATATTATTCCCAACCATGGTAGAGGGGGGATGAAATGCAGCGCAGTGTGTCTTTGTTCTGTTACATTGTCTCACTGGTGGTCATCATTTCATCATCAACATTTTCTCCTAATGACCATGTTCCAGAGAAAAGCTTTTGGAAAATAGCAAATTTAGTGGTATACATGATAAAGTCCTTGACTATCGAGTATCGATCACATGTGTATGTGCTTCCTTCCGTGAATGGACGTGGTCACAGACCATGTCTCCACAAAATTTTCTTGGGCGCAGCACCTAGACTGCCATCAAATGTTTCTCCTTGTTGTTTGATTTATCGACTTAACTAATAAAATTTTGTTTTTTAACTTATACAATGTTCTCCTTCCCTGTCACTATACATGTTGGATAACTGTCACGATACATTAAGTTGCCTGCAGTTCCTACGCAAGTATTTATTCAGGTAAAAATAAGTGTATATTATGAAGCACGTCATATTATATATGTGATGAATCTCCTTTTGGAAGAACAAAAACATGTGTGGTTTCAACCTAGTTTTTGAAGAAAAGAACTCATTTATGGTTACCAGTTGAGAATCGTGCTTCAGTTATTTCCCCGATATGCAAAATAATGGAAGATATTTTTCCCGATTTTAGAATGAGTAGCATTTACTTAGTGAAATATTGTACGTGTGTGTGCTGTGTGCACCCAACCAAACCATGATATAAAGTCGGCGTAGAGCAAGCTTGATGTTCGTGCAAGAGAGAAAGTAAATTATGAAGAGATACAAGCTTCATTGCTATGTATTGAAATGATTAGCCGGGACCTAAAGTACGATATTAGCAAGTCGTGGGCAAGAGAGAGATCTGGAAGTTTGAGGCTTGCTTACCATGAATTGTGAGCGAGTAGGATGACCAAAGGTGTCCACAGTGGGAGTGAAAGCGTGAGGCGAGGAGCCGAGGAAGGTGGCTAGAAGGCGAGGAACCTCCATATGGCAAGATGACACATGGACGTTGCAATAGACAGGGTAGAACCATCGGCGGCGGATGAACGCCGACGATCGAACTGCATTGCTATGCTATGCCACTGAACATGCACATTAGCAAACTGCATAACTTAGCCCAAATCCATCATAGGAAATATACACGATGGCTTTTCTCTGCTCATTACTGTTTCTTGCTGCTGCTAGTACTTCATTCTGTTGCTGCTCTGTTTTCGAGGGAAGAGGGAATGCGTGCCCTCAGGATATGGCCTAAATTTCTACTGCCACTTGAAGAAAAAAATTGCTACTACCACACATTCTCCTCTTAACTTTTTCTATCTCTCACTTTTCTCCACACTTCTTCAGAGCGCCGTATAAGCATCTAAATTGTGAGAACGAGGTCCAGGGCTCTTATTTGCTAAAAATTCAGATATAAAAATTGAGAATCCAGCATTGTTATTTTAGAGAGGCCTTGAGTATTTTCAAGATGAGTTCAATTAATGGAAAAGATTCAAGCCTTATTATTTTGTGAACTGGGGGAGCTATTCCCTTATTTTTCCTATTTCAAAACAGCACAGCAGCAAGTAGTATTGAGCATAAGAGAGACATATGATGTGTTCTATATGGTGGATATTAGCTAAGTTACGCTCTTAACTTAGCAAGAGCTAAGTCCGAGGAGCTAGCTCCCTCGAGAGTGAGGTCCATGAGGCGCATCCAAGGTTTTATTTTCCTCTGAAGTTCATTTATTTTCCTCATGGAGGTCTTGCTCTTGATGATGGCTTAGGGATCCTTGCCCAATGCCACTCTTGGATATTTTTATCCAATATGGATGGTATCAAAATGTCCTGATGAGTCCTCACACCTCCTTCGACATAGTCATAGTGACGGTCAAACGACCCTTTCGTTGTCGATATGTCGATTTTTTATTTCCTTTCTGTCAGACTGTTGGTTTTGCATGTGTGCATGTTAGATATGCAAAGGCCGAGTAGCTTCTACCTTCTTTGGCAACAACATTATTGTTCCAAAGTTTAGGTGAAACAGCTGCAAGTGTCCATCAAACAAGTCATGGAACATAGGCATAAGATCTCCCTTTATAATATGCCAACATTTCGTATGGAATTCCGTCGGGAACCCATCCGATCCGGGGGTCTTATTCTGTTTCATTTGTGCTATTGCTTCAAACACCTCTTTCTCAGTGAAAGGAGCAGACAACACCTCATTCTCGTCTGACTTAAGCTGAGATATGTCCCCGGTTTCACTCTCATCTAGAGATACAAAGCTTTCTTCGGGTGCTCCAAAAAGCTTCTTACAATAATTGGAGATGTACACTTTTAGGTTCGCATGCCCTACAATCGTACCCTCATATTGTTCAAGTTGAATTAATTTTTCTTTCTATGTTTCCCATTTGCTATCACATGAAAAAACTGGGTGTTATCGTCCCCTTGGACGACCTTAGTCACCTTTGATCTAAGCGCCCATTTCATCTCCTCCTCTCTCAAAAGAGCTTGTAGCTTCTTCTCAGCCTCATTCTTAATATTCCGGTCCAACATATTAAGAAGTGCGGATTCAGCTTTCAAGTCTAGCTCATTAATAAGTTGTATTAGTCTTTCTTTTTCAATTTTAGATATACCACTTTGATTCTTGGCACATCCTCTCAAGAACTGGCACAAGTGTCTAATTTTGTTTTGCCAGCTATCAACACTAGAGGTCCCACCAGACTCCCTTGCCCATTCTGTAGCAATGAGATCCATGAAGCTTTCCTTTTCGAACCATCCTAGTTTGAAAGAGAAAATATTTTTGGTTCCCACGTGGGTCGCTTCCCTGGAATCGACCAACAGTGGGGTGTGGTCAGAAATGGCCCTCTGTAAAGCATGAACCATTACTAGAGATATTTCTGCTCTCACTCAACACTGGTGAGAACCCGATCCAATTTCTCATAAGTGGGGATTGGTAAAGAAATAGCCCATGGGAATTGTATACTAGTGAGGTCAATCTCCCTCAAATCGAGACTCTCTATTATCATATTAAACATGAATGACCATTTTCCATAAAAGTTGTCATTATTTTTCTCTTCATGCCTTCTAATGATGTTGATGTCTCCCCCAACCAGAATAGGGAGCCTTTCATCCCCACAAATTCTCAACAAATCAGCTAGGAAATCAGATTTATGCTCGGGCTGGGACGCACCATATACGACCACCAGAGCCCATCTGAAGCCATCTACTTTCAACCTTACACGAAATTTGACAGCAAAATCTTCGTAGACCACATTCAAAACTTCCAGGGTTTCGCACTTCACCCCAAGTAGAATCCCACCGGACCTACCCCTCGCGGGTAAACAATGCAAATCAAACTCAACCCCACCTGAACGTTCATCCTTGTGTCAGTACCTATAGCTCATATATATTGTTGTGTGGTTATTATCACTTCGTTTATTCCTACATGGAAAAATTAATTAATAAGATAAATAAATATATATACTTACAAAAGAACATTACAATAGAAGAAGTAAGTGATCATTGGTGACTTATTTATAAGCTAACCCTTCCCCAGCTCCGTGTGCGGCGGCGCCGCGACGCACTGGGGCTTCCCCTGACGGTGACCGAAGTCCTCTCTCCTCACCCCCTCCCTTCCCTCCGCCGCCGCCGGAGGCGCCGCCAGGCAAAGCCCGCACGACGTGGCGGCGTTGGGGCCCCTACCAGTCGTGGCTGGGCGTGGAGGCGGCGGCGCCCGTTGCCTCTCCTTCTGCTGCGGTGGTGCATGGCGGCTGCGGCAAGAGGCATGACGGTGGTAGGCACCGGGGAGCGGTGGCGGGGTGGGTTCGATCTACTACCGTATGGGCCTGGCGGGCCCCGATCTCGTACCTTGTTGCTGCCTGTTTGTGGCATCGATGGTCCGCGGCTCAGCGCATGACTTGGGCGTCGGGGTGGCGGCACCGGACATGGGGGCGACGGCCTCCTCCTTCCGCCGGAGGTGGGCATCGAGATATGGTTTATGTTGGGATCTCATGTCTCGCAAAAATTGGTCGGGCGGTGGCCTTAGTGGTCTTCGCGCGAAGTCACCGTTCTACATGTGATCAATCCTCTTTGATCTAGCCATATGTGTGTTCCAGGCTTCTCCTTCGAAGGAAAACAAGGACTGACGTATATGGCGCTCTTTGGACACCTTGATTGGATAGGGGCCGGTCGTGCCCACCGGCAACATCCGCATAACCAGCTTCACCCGGGTATCGCGAAGCTCTGTTTTTTGTTGACGCCTTGGGACATGTCTGCACCAAGATTTCCAATAGATCAACACATGCGGAGAATGCCATGGCGTGATTGGAGGACCTGCAAGTGGTGAAGACGGGGTCTTGGATGCGATTAAGACTTTGCATCACAAGTACTTGATCAGACTTGGCTTGCAGGATATCTTCCTGTCCAGACCGGGCACAAGTTCGTGTGAGCCTGGTGGTACGTGACTTGTAGTAGTAGCCTCTACAAGTGGGGGTGGCAACATTGGAGGACTTCCTTGTTGGTGGTGCTCTATTGATTACCGAGTCGTGATTACCAGGTTGAAAACCCAAGGTCTAGCCTCTATTGGTTGTGCCTAGCAATGACCGTGTTGTAGGCATTGTTTTGGGAACACGGTCTTTCTCTAGGGTGAAAACATACGATCTTTGATCGGGCAATGACAATGCTTGTGCATTGTTTCCTTCCTGGAGGCGTTGTTTTTGGAGAACCTTCTTTCTAATCCGGGTGTTGTCTTTGGTGGTGGTTAGAGGGCTACTACTGCGGCTTATTGATCACCGTGGCAGGGTCTTTTTTCTTTTTTTTTTCTTTTTTCGTTGTGTGCATCCTAGATGTTCTTAGACATCTTGTTGGTGCAGAGGCTGGGTGTAATTGATATCTACTTGATATTAATATATTCTCCTTTCCAAAAATAAAGTGATCATTGGCAACACATGCACATGGCCATGACAGAATAAGATAATACATTGTATGTATCGGCCCCCTACCAAACCATGTTATAAAGGTGACGTAGATCAAACACGGGGCTAGTGCAAGATAGATAGCAAACTATGTAGATAGAAAAAACTTCATTGTCATGTTTTGAGGTTAATGTTGAGGGAGACCCGAATGATAGAAAAGTCGTGGGCCTGGGAGAGATTGGAAAGCTAGAGGTCACATTGCTCGGCGTTGAACGACGGAATCGAAGCATCAGTAGTGGTGTCCTCGATGGCATGGAACACATGAGAGGAGCGAAGGTGCTGATCATACTGGTGATAAAAGAACGATCGGCGGTCCACTGCGACGAACTGCATGCTACGCCTTCATCCTTGACACTTCTAGGCAGCGGAACATCCAAACTACGTACTATGTGATGCTGGTGGCCGTGAAGATGGAAGCAGTGGCTGTCGGCGCCGGTGGGCTGGAGGTGGTGGTGTTCCCGTGGCTGGCGTTCCGGCACATTACTCAGTTTCTAGAGCTCTCGAAGTGCTTGGCGGTGAGGGGGCAATTTCACGGAATCTCGCTTTAGCAAACCTGCCTTTTCCTCAAGAACGTTCCAAAAGGCATTTCAGTCGCAATTATTTCACGGTATTTATGTTCATCGACCTCTTTGATCTTGTCCCGCCATCCCCGCCATCTCCTGCTACAGGCGGCCGACGAAGACATTCAGTCGAGCAGCTGTGGGGGGATGTCGCTTGTTCCCAGTCTGATGGCTGAAGACAATCCTCCCAAGCCCGAGGGATCATAGCCCGCAGGGTCGTGTTGACTGGTCCGGAGATGCGATATTGATTGCCCAATTACCAAAATTGTATCATGTCCTGTTCTTATGCAATCACTACTCGACACGTTCACATACTGTTTTGTTGGCTGCCTCTTCTTCCCATTTTCCCTATGAAGGAAAAAAAAGTGCCGATTTCTTCACTAATATTGAGAGACCACTTGGGTTATTTTTTTATTAAATGTCCTTAGGCTTCCGTATTTACTAATAGCATTTCTAGAGGAATGTTGTGGATCAACTACCAAAGCATTGTTATAAAAGGTGGCATACCGCTAACATGAGGAAGAAATGACCGAAAAAAGGCGAAAGATCCTGCGCATAAACCTCGATTCTGATGCCAAAAAAAAGTTTCCAAATTATGAGCATGACAGGTGTCAGGAATTCGGTGATCTCTTGCTGTCACGGCGGTTCTAATGCTAATTTGGTAGTGGTACAACCCTGCAACCATAGCCCATTCATTACCGTTAAGCTTGCTGATATACTCAATCACAGTCGTGTCAAAATCCATGAACTCTGAATGACCCTTAGCGTCGACATGAGATCATCCACACAATTCCTTGCATTGATATTTTTCCATGCTCAAATGAATGCGCAAATTGGCAGAAAAGGTCACTCCTTAATGATTGGAGCGCTATATCATACTCCCTGTGTAAGGTAATATATATATAACCCTTTTTAGATCAGTAAAAAAGTCTTATATTACTTTGCAGAGAGAGTAACATCTATTGGGGAGATTGTAACCTAATCACAGTTGTACAAATGATCATCCACACACATGTACGCATGCACGCATGGACACGCACACGCACACGCACACGCACACACACACACGCACGCGCGCGCACACACACACACACACACGCACGCACGCGCGCGCGCGCACACACACACACACACATACACACAAGACCACTTTTGAGAAAAATAAAGTTGTGAAATGTTTGATTTATTTGGATTACTGTATGGGTAAGAAAAGACAAGAAATGTTTTGATTTAGTTGAGGTTTTGATAATATTTTATTTGACATTTTTAACGAAAGCAAAAGTTTTGCCTCATCAGTTAGTTAAGAACAAGAGAATTTTGTTGTTAACTTATGAAAAAACAGGAAAAAACCGTTACTAATTTGACAACATGCAGGTTACTTCCAAATGATGAAACTCCACAACCAAGAGAAGACCATTGAAAGGAAGATCATAATTAACTTTGCTAATGCACCACCAACAAGAACACCTCGACAAAGACTCAGAGACCACCAAAACCTCAATGCAAACCAAGGTCGTGCCGATGAGCCAAGAGACTGAAGGCATCTATCAAGCCGCCTCAGACACCTATCCCATAGCATTGATGTTCTTGATTGTTCTCTTGAATGATTGCTGTTGGTCTACTATTAACTGTATCAAACTGCATTTTCTCAATGAAAATGTGGGCCATGTGGCCCCTTTGTTCAAAAAACAAATGTTCTCCATCCTGTCACTATACATGTTGGATCACTGTCACTATACATTAACTTGCCTGCAGTTCCTACGCAAGTATTTATTCAGGTAAAAATAAGTGTGTATTACCAAGCACATCATATTCTATAGGTGGTGATGAATCTCCTTTTGAAGAAATAAAATAACATTTGTGGTTTCAACCTAGTTTTTGAAAAGAAATGCTCATTTATGGTTACCAGTTGAGAATCGTGCTTCCGTTATTTTCCCGATATGCAAAATAATGAAAGATACTTTCCTCGATTTTAGAATGAGTAGCATTTAGAACTTAGTGAAACATTGTACTACGTATGTGCAGTGTACACCCGACCAAACCATGATATAAAGTCTGCGTAGAGCAAGTTTGATGCTAGTGCAAGAGAGAAAGTAAATTATGAAGAGACACAAAGCTTCGTTGCTATGTTTTGAAATAATTAGACGGGATCCAAAGTACATATTAGCAAGTCCTGGGCATGAGAGAGATTGGAAAGATTGAGGCTGCTTGCCTTGAAATAGTGACGGCACATAGACGTTCGGAGTGGCACAGTGAGCAGGATGGCCAGCGGTGTCCACAGTGGGAGGGGACGCGCGAGGCGAGGAGCCGAGGAAGGTGGTAATAAGGTCGGCTACAAAGCTACTTGTACCCCTGAAGCAAAGGAAGGGGCAGTACACGATCGATGGAGGCCACACGTAGAAATACGGATGTTGCAATAGGCAGGGTAGAACCATCGGTGGCGGATGAATGCCGGCGAACTGTGTGCTACAGTATGTCTCTGAACATCTCCACACTAGGAAACTGCATAACTTAGCCCAAATCCATCAAAGAAAATAAACACGATGGCTTTTCTCTGCCCATTACTGCTTCTTGCTGCGCCTAGTACTTCTTTCTGTTGCTGCTCTGTTTCGGAGGGAAGAGGGAACGTGTGCCCTCAGGATATAGCCTAAATTGCTACTGCCACTTGAAGAAAAAAATTGCTACTGCCACACATTCTCCTTTTAACTTGTTCTATCTCTCACTTTTCTCCAAACTTCTTCAGAGCGCGGTATAAGCATCTAAATTGTGAGAACTAGGTCCAGGGCTCATATTTGCTACAAATTCAGATATAAACCTAGAGAATCCAGCATTGCTATTTTCAAGAGGTCTTGAGTATTTTCAAGATAAGTTCAATGGAAAAGAGTCAAGCCTTATTATTTTTTTGGCAGTAACCAGCCCTGCCCAGGCTTACCAGTGGCGCACCAGGTCCAGGTGCGCCACTACTATTTTAATAGTAGTGGCGCACCTGGACCTGGTGCGCCACTGGTAAGCCTGGGCAGGGTGGTCCAAAAAAAAATAGCAGTGGCGCACCTCTTCACTGGTGCGCCACTAGTATGCCTGGTTTTATCACTCCATTTGCATTTTCCTTTTCTTTTATCTCAAATCTTAAATTATCACAATGATTCAAATCTTAAATTAAAGCCCACTGTTCATTAAAGCCCACTTTTCTTTTTAAGTTTTACTGTCCCCTTTTTCAATTCATTTCAAATTTTGCATAACTATAATGTGGACTCATAGAGGATGTATCCTCTGCTCACATGTGTGTGGAAATGTAGTCATGTGTTCACAAAAGGGCAAAGAAAAAACCAAAGAAAACCAGGGAGAAACATAAATAAACAAAGAAATCCGGTGAAAATCAAAGAAAGAACAAACAAAAAATAAAAATAAAAACCTAAGAA
The DNA here is from genome assembly GCA_039707655.1 of Elymus sibiricus. Lineage (NCBI taxonomy): Eukaryota > Viridiplantae > Streptophyta > Magnoliopsida > Poales > Poaceae > Elymus > Elymus sibiricus. The sequence goes on from CM077675.1 coordinate 68,768,466, forward strand.
AACTAAAAAAGAACTGACAAAAACAGTAAAGAAAAAACACAGAAAAAGGTAAAAAATGTTTAAAGACCGGACTAGTGCAACCAATAGACATATATACATCAAAAACATTTTTTTTTAAAAGATGCAAAAAAATGGGGCCGCCAGGATTCGAACCCTGGCTGGCTGGGTTATGCATCAAGGGTCCAACCACTTGGCCATGGCAGTAGTTCGGTCCATAACCAGACGCGGACTCTTTTAAGCTATTACTACTAGTAGTAATGGCGCACTACCAGGAGATGCGCCATTGAAATGCATCTTTTATGGCGCACCTGTGAGGGGTGCGCCATTGTTAGCCGCTGCCATCCCCTGCTTCTCCTCCCCGGCCGCGCCTCCCTCTCCTCACTCCCCCGCACTTGTCCCTCTTCTTCCTCTCCCCTTCCCCTCCCCTGCCGCCGCCACAGCCCCCCATCCCCTGCGGCGCCGCCCCCTCCGACGCCACCGCCGGCCGCTGGGTCCCGGCGACCTCGCTCCCTCCCACACTCTCTCCCTCCCTCGCCTTCTCTGCATTCCCAGGGCCCCAATCCAGCAGCAGGTCAGGCAGCGGCCAGATCCGCTCCGCCACGGTGCTTCCGGATCCGCCGGTGGCCGTCACCCTACTCCCCCCCCCCCGGGTCCCGTCCGGCTGGACGTCTTCACCGCGCCCGCCCGGCCCGTCTCCTCTCCGCCCAGTCTCCTCTCCGTCCGCCCGCCCCAGCCGTCTCCTGTCCGTCCGGCAGCCTGCCGCGCCCGCCCGCCCCGTCTCGTCCGGCTGCCCCATCTTCACCGCGCCCAGTTGCCCCCGTCTCCACCGCGCCCGCTGCTGGTGAGCACATCCGCGCCCGACTGCCCCTCTGTCTCCCTCTCATGTATATACAAAGATGTGTCTCTTTTCTTCTCATGTATATACAAAGATGGACTAGTTAATTTACTTTGGAGGTCGCTGATATGTCAAGAACAATTGTGTACTCTTCTGTACTAGATGTAATTTCTATGTGGTGATGCTACTTATGTGAGGTTCTTTGCTGCACTATAAGAACTGTAGGTTTTAATTAGCACACAATACCACTTGCTGGAAGTTAAGCGGGAAACCCCACTCTATGACTGATCAGTTAGGATGCTTGGAGGTCACTAGTCATACTTCTTTGGTTTTGAAGTTTTGCTTGCATGCTTGTCTGAATAAAGTGCAAAGTCCAGTAATAACTGAACCATACTGCACCAGAGCAGCAAGCAGGGACCTAATTACCATGTTTAGTTCTGTAATTTCCAATCAGAGAGAGAGAAAGGTACAGTGAGTTTTTCATGTTTTAAGTTACAGGTCAACAAGGCACGTCTTCTTGCAGTTACCACCGAAGTGAATTGGTAATGGTGTGATTTGCAGCCAAGAGTTACCAATTAATGTCTCATCTAAGATGATAGCTTGTAGTATATTTTTGTGGTTGCTAACTGAGCATATGCATGCACATCTCTGAACTGAGAATATACTTAAGATCCTATTCCTGATTAGCTTAGAACAGGCATGTTTTTCTTCTGAATGAATGCTTTGTCTGCATACTTATCTGAATAAAGTGCAAATAACAGCAAGAAACTGAACCTTACTGTTTGGAGATCAGCAAGAAACTAACATTTTTTTTCCCTGTTAGAGATATAGATACACTTTGGTAGTAGTATATATTCAGATTGTTGGAACAAGTTCCCATACACATCTCTGTCCTCTGTACAGGAATTGCTTGCATGCATGTCTAAATGGATTCTGATGATAGATGTAGTAGTGTGTTATATCTGTCACTAGTTCTGATAGATGTAGTTGTTTGTTCTCCTCGGACTGGATGGATAGTGCAAGTGTAGAAGTCATCTCTGGGTTGAAGCGTAGAGCAATAAAAATTTCATTGCTTTGATACGATGGAATGTGCTTGCTGGACTCTGATGATAGTGATTGGCCTTTTGCACCTGCAGATCATTTCGGGGCTTCAGAATTTCGACAGGTCCAAGGTTGCATCTGTCGTCACGGCTGCAGATAAGGTGTGGATGAAATGTTAACCTATGAAACTCTATCTGGGGTAAAACTAGTTGCTTTGCAGACATTTTTATATGTATAATATATGATCCATTGAATAACATAATGATGTTCAGTTTGCTGGTGATGTATCTGGAGTTGATAATATTGCCAGCTTAGGTCACTGCTGAGCTTGTCAAGTGCAAGTGTTGTGCTGTAATTAACTCCAGTTTGCTATCTGACCTACTCCATTCGTTTATGATGTTGGAGTATCAATCGTGCAAGTGTTGTGCTGTAAACCTTTTTATGAATCTGTGCAGGGATTTGTCCAGGCAGTGGTGGCCTCGAGTGCCGGCGGCGGCGTCGAGTCCCGGCGGCGGCGGAGTCGAGTCCAGGAGGCGGCGGCTCGGTCCCTGGAGGCTGGAACCCTCGCGATCTTAGGTTTTCTATCGGGCCGTTACTGGGCTCCCGAGTCCCAGCCGTGTCCAAACCGTATCTGGGCCGTATCCCGTATTTATTTTCTTTTTTTAAAATTGAAAAGAGTGGGATATTGCGGGATACGCGAATTTTGCCGTGTCTGGCCGTGTCCCCGTGTCCCGCCGTACTAGGACGGCAATACGGCACTTCCAGCCGTGTCCATGCTTTGTAGTGTAAAACATGTCCAGGAGTATGTCTGTATCTTCTATCTTGATCAATATGATGGATTGTATTGTGTTAGCTATCTCGAGACTTAAATGTGCTGTGTATAATCTGTGATGTGTATATTCTGTGCTGATAATGTATTTTGTAACCTGTGCAAATACCAGAAAAGAAAAATAAATAAATAATCATAATATCACAGTAGTGGCGCACTATAATGAACATTAGTGGCGCACATATACAAATAGCAGTGGCGCATTATACAGAGAGTGCGCCATTAGTATTCCAGAGCACAAGTGTATATGGCCCGTACGAGGCATAGTAGTAGCGCACATTTTGGACTAGTAATGGCGCACTTCTAGGTGCGCCACTATAGACAGGGATAGTAATGGCGCACTACCTGTCCTAGTAATGGCACACTTCCTGGTGCGCCACTATTACCTGAGATAGTAATGGCGCACATTTGGTGCGCCATTACTATAAGTTAGTAGTGGCGTGCTAGTAATGGCGCACTATAGGTGCGCCATTACTAGCCAAAACCAGTGCGCCACTAATAAGCGTTTTTCTAGTAGTGTCACAGAGGTCTTGTGTTCTTCATGATGGCTTCGGAATCATTTCCCAATGCCACTCTCGGATACTTTTACCCAACATAGATGGTATCAAAATCTCTGGCTGAGTCCTCACACCTCCTTCAACATAGTCATAGTGATGGTCAAACGACCCTTCCGTTGTCGATATGTCGGTTTTTTATTTCCTTCCTGTCAGACTGTTTGTTTTGCATGTGTGCATGTTAGATATGCACAGGCCGAGTGTTCCTTATGATAAATTTTATCCGCTTGATGCTACATTTTAAGTCTATAAAGCGCCCTTTATCAGATTTTTTTTACTTCAATCGGTTGCTATTAAAAATATGCTGTCAGAAGACATTGAAATACTTTCAGCCGGAACATACTCTTAGAGGGAGTTTTGCAGCACTGAAGGCCTGCACTAAAACTTCCATGCGAAGAATATGGCATACCATTGGCAAGTGCCTCATCTTCGAACTTATCTTGGGAAAGCTCGTGAAGGTTCACTAGGTTTGGGTCATCAGTTCCTCTGTAAGGATACAGGCGTTTCTGTCGGGCTTCGAGTGGTTGAATTCGAAGGCCCACCAGACGCTCGCTAGATCAATCCCGACCAGTCCCCTATGTTGGAGGGCACCAAGTGCGTTCACCAGCGGATCTGCTTCCTGCTCCGCATAGGTGAGTTTTGGATTACAAGAAGGCAGTTTGACTAGACGATCTAAAGTGTATGGTGGTAGTCCAACATAACAACATCTTCACAATAGAACCAGATCTGCCGCCACGTCTTCACTGTGGCGGGCCACATCATATGAAAGTAACTTGTAGTCTTCTTAACTTGCAACCCTAACCCACCACACATATAGCTGGTAATGCCTGTGGGGGAATCAACTGGGTTGTTCTTCTGATCATCTGGATCTTGGAGTTAGAAATGAACCTTCATAGCGTCCAGTGTCGCTCTGTGCCTAGAATTTTTTTCATAAAGCGAGAAAAACCAAGAAAGGTGGGCTATCGCGTTTGAGCGAATATGATGAAGTTGAGCATCATCAAATTGAAGGAACGCTCTGAAAAACAGGCGAGCGCAGGGGGTGGGGGGGGGGAGAAACTGCAGAGTACCCTTTCACCGTAACAAGATTTTGGCTCCGGTTTGCCGTGGTCGAGAACCCTCCATCATCGCATCGACATGAGTCCCATTTTGTCGCCCTTCTTGAGCGCATCCCGCGTCCCCATTGACGCCACCCAATCGCCAACATATAGCCTGGCAGAAGCTCGAACCCGAACAGGCCCAAGCCCGTACGTGCTATAGCCCAAGGCAACATTAGCCATGGTGGCGACTTGTCAGTCGGTGTGGGCACTAGTCGGGAAAACTTCCTTGGTCGGTTCATTCGTTAGTCAGATGACCGTCACACGGATTATAAATCGAGCTAAGGCCAGTCGCCACCTGGATCAATGGAGGCCTTACTTGAAGGGCACCATCATGTATTAACGCATGACGTTATCAGTCACTATCGTTGATGTTCACGAGCGTCCGTTAGCACAATTAGTGGGCACAAATTAATACACATTATTACGCCATGTAACATAGCTAACTCAGGTTCCTGGGGTATGGCATACTCTGTATAACCAACCTTTGGTGTCCAACTACTCATTCGTAACCTCTGTATTCTCAATCTCATGCGCAAGACCAACTCCCAGTGAGACAGGACTAGGGCTATTACCTCCACCATTGAGGCACATGAACCTGTATACCTTCTTATGTCCCCCGTGGCCTGTCACTAGATCAAGCTCCCTTACTATTCCTCTCTTACTGTCAAAGTTAGCACCACAGACTTATTCATTGCGGAGAGTTTTGAATTTCGTGCGGACTCCTGCGCTGGCGACCGTTCGGGCGTGCTGATCCCGCCGCCGTCTCGCGTGCTCCGGCCGTCCGCCGTCCCAGCCCTGTCCGGCGGGATGGCTTCCGCCGGTGCGCCGGGTCTGGCCGCGGCTGTTGGCCGCGGGCCGACCGTCTCCATCTCGCGGTCGGAGGTGGCCTGGGCGGACCTTGCTGAGGAAGAGGCGGGGGATGGCCCGGTGGAGCGCCATGTGAAGCTCGCTCCGCCGCAATTCGGCGACTTTTGGGTGGCGGTCAGGTCGGAGCACCGCCGGGGAACCTCCAAGTCGCGGCGACGCCGCCATCGGGACTCGCCGGCGCGCCGTGTGTCGCGTCCTCGCCCTGCGCCTGCGGGGTCGTGCGAGGGTGCCGCCTCTGCCTTTCTAGCCGATCCGCTGCCCGCTGCCGCCCCTGGCTGGGATCTGGCCGTGGTTGGGCCACAGGGCTCGACCGGCGCTGGATTCGTGGCCGGGGGGGCCGCCCCGCTGCCGTTGGGGTCGCCGGCGGCGCGCCTTGCGGGGGCTGGTGTCCCATGGTCGGGCGCTGCGAGGGCTGAGCGGCTGCGTGGGCCGTCTGGGGCCTGCGCGGCTACTGGACCGGCTGGCGCCTGGGCCGGCCTGCACGCTCGTGGGCCGCGGCAGGCTCGGCTTGCTGGGCTCCCGGCCCAGGTGGTGGCTAAGGTGGCGCGCCGGGCCCAAGAGACAATCGCCTGGGCGAACCGTTCCTGGCGCCTCACCCCTGCCGAGCCCAACCGTTGCCGGCTACTAGGGCTGAGGTCGCTCAGTTCGGTCGCTCTGCTCGCCTGCTTCCTCCCCCTGCGCCGTCGCCGCGTTCACCTCCTCCCTCCCCGACCGCGCCGCCCCTCGCCTAGTCTCCGTCGAGCGACCCCGGCTCCCCGCGCCCTAGATCCTACTTAGAGGCTCTCATGGCCCGTGAATCGGGGGACGGCCAGCCCCAGCCGAAACGGCCCCTGCAAGCTTGTGCGGAGCGCCCCGAGTCGGCCTCCTCTGCACGCTCTGACGGTCCGGCGAGGTCCGCGGAGACCTACGTCGATACCTTCCTGCGCCGGCCCCTGCCCCCGCGTGATCCTGCCCGCGACCCGCGCCTCCCCCTCCCCGGCTCCCCTGGTGACCTCCGGCGACGTGATGCGGAGCGCCGGCGGGTGGAGGACGAAGCCCGCGAAGACGCCCTCAGGGCCGAGCTGGTGGCTCGGCCGCCTCCGGCGGGTCGGGACCGGGTGGAGCCGGCACCCCGGCCCGCTGCTGCCCCTCGTGCATCTGATGGAGATTGGCACCGGCGTCGGAATGATGCCGGGGACTCCTTTGGTCCTCGGGAGCGCTATGCCACGCGGGGTGATCGCCGGGAGGATGATTCCCATGGTTCTCGAGGTTCCGACCCTGCTCATGGCGATGATCGGCGGCTGTCTCGGGAGGATGTCTGCCGGGATGACCATCGTTTGTCTCGGGAGGATGACCCGGCATGGCGTCGGGATGACTCGATGACCGGGCGGAGCTCCACTGGGCGCCGGGCTGTCAAGGCTCCAAGTGCGGCGGTCAAGTCCAAGAAGAAGAAGAAGCATAAGAAGAAGAAGGCATCTGGGGTGGCCGCTTGTCCTGTGCCTGTGGGGGATCCGGAGCAGGTGGCTCTGGTAGTTCCTACCCCTCGAGTCGGCTGCCCCAGATCTCGCGAGGAGACGATGTGCATCAACTGTGGCTGTGCGGGTCACTTCCGCTCCGAGTGTGAGGCGTCTCCCCGGTGCCCCACCACCCTAGCTTACCTGGGCTACGGGACGGAGGGGGGTGGCTTCTATTATGTGGATGCGGAGATTGAGGAGGAGGCCGCTAGGCCGCACCTGGCGACGGTAACTCTTGCTCCTGACCAGACCTTGCCGCCGTCGCTATTGATCACGGCCGACCTCATCCAGGCCGAGCTCTCCGCTACATTGGGGATTTCCGTGACACTAACTTCTCCTGGGAGGTGACCGAGACGGCCCCCCTCGCCTTCTCGGTCCCCTTCCCCTCCGCCGAGCTTCTCCGAGTGTGTTCCCATGATGTCATCAGATGCCCGCTCAACAAGATTCTGATCTCCATCCGTGAGGTGGTTGCGGAGCCCGACCCCGTCCCTCCTCTTGCCCTGGTGTGGGTCCTCGTCTATGGGCTGCCTCGGGGAGGCAAATCTACTCCTCGGGGCGGCAAACTCGCTCACATCCTCAAGGCGATCTCCGAGCCGGTGGGTAAGCTAGTGACTGTTGACCTGGCGTCCTTCGAGGGTGATGGCCCTGCTCGCATCGAGATCCTCTGCCCCGCTCCAGCCAAGATTGACGGAATGTCCTTGGTCTTCTACTTTGGCACCAAGGGCAAGCGTCTCAACTTCGAGCTTCAGTCTCCGGCTCCTGAGGGCCTACCCGGGGCGGCCCCCACCCCCCCTCTGCCCCGCTCTGACAATTGGCAGGGCGGGGATGGGGGCTCCTCCGAGGGGAGCTCATCTGAGGAGGATGATGATGACCCCCCCGCTCCATCCGACTGCCGGCATAGTCCGGTCACCACAGGAGGGGGGTCATCGTGTCCGACTGGGACGTCGTCACTGGCTGCGTCGGGGGGTGGGTGCGCCCTCCAGGCCCAGCTTCCCACCATGGTGGCTCCGAATGTGGTCCTGGACGCCGAGGAGGATGACTCTGTGAGTGCGGGGATGGACGTGCGTCCCCCGTCATCTCCGCGTTCGCCAGGGGTGGTCTACTACACTTGCTCGCCGGGGTCTCCACCTCCGTCAGCCTGGGGGTCCCCGGCCCTGGTGCCTTCGTTGAGCTTGGACCTATCCTTGGAGTCCCCGTACGTGGTCTGCTCCAAGGTGCGGGGCGGGCCCTCCCCGTCGGTGGCCGCGCGACATAGCGCCCGGCTCAGTCAGACCCGGGTTCTTCTGGATGGCCGAGTCCCGACCATCCCGGAGAAGGCTGCCATGCGGGCGGCTGCTCGCGACTTGTCCCCAGGTACTTTTCCCGCCACCTCTGATCCCTCATGTTCTGGTTCTAGATTTTTAGTGCTTGGGTCCGTTCCGTTCTCTCATTTGGCAGAGGTAGCCTCCGATAGTGATATTGTGTTTCGAGGTGAGAAGGGGCCGATCCTTGAGCAGATATCTGCTATTTGCGCCAAGGAAAGGCTCGATGGGGCTCTGGCTGAAGCCTGCGCTCGGGCTGAGCGCGGGAATCCCACAGCCCCGGCCATCACTGACCCTGGCCATAGAGAGGCCGAGTTTGGAGGTACGCCATCTCTGGAGACCGTGGTTAGCAGCCCTGTGACAGTCCCTCCTCCGGTGAGGGTGTTGCGGGGCCGGCCGCCCACGCGTCTCAACCCCACTGAACACCGGATAGAGGTGTGTGGGTCTAGCTCCAGGTCTGCCTCCCTGGGACCTGAGGCCACTGCTGCCCCCCATAGGAGGGGGCGGCATGGTCGGCCGGCGAAGCCATCCTCCCAACTCGCGATTGCCGGGGGGAATAGTTCGGCCCCGCCTGAGGGGCCTAGTGCTTTCCCAGTTGTGTCCATATGAAGCTCCTATGTTGGAACATTAGGGTCTTCGGCCATTCTGGCCGCCGTTGGCAGCTCATTGAATATATATGGCAAGAAGAGATTGACATTGTGGGGTTACAAGAGACGATTCGCCAGCACTTTAGCATGTTCGAGCTTCAGGGGCTCACCCGGCACCAGTTTGCCTGGTAGTGGTTACCCGCTGCCGGGCAATCTAGGGGCATTCTGCTTGGGGTCCGGGAGGATGCCTTTTCGGTTGAGGACATGGACCGTGGGGAGTTCTTCCTTAGCATGTCCATCACGGATCGACGAGTCAACCTCAGCTGGGAGGTGATCATCGTCTATGGCCCTGCTGACCATGGGCGATCCGTGGACTTCCTTGCCGAGCTGAGGAATAAGGTGGAGCGGTGCACCACCCCGTTGGTGGTGGCTGGGGATTTCAACCTCATTAGGTGGGCCTCAGATAAGAGCTCGCCTAATGTTGACCGGTTCCGCATGCGTCTATTTAATGATTGCATTGCGGATCTGGCCCTCCGTGAGATAGCCCGGGTAGGGGCTAGGTTCACGTGGACGAATAAGCAGGCGGACCCCATCCGGAGTGTTTTGGATCGGGTCTTTGTGTCGACCCAGTGGGAACTTATGTTCTCGCTGTGCTCGCTTAAGGCAGTCACTCGGATTGGTTCCGATCATGCTCCACTGCTGTTTTCTTCCGGGGATGGTTCCCCTTCTAGATCTTACCGCTTCCGCTTTGAAGCGTTCTGGCTGGAGCAACCGGGCTTCATTGAGATGGTTCGTGGCCGCTGGCTAGAGGCGGCTGCGTCCCCGCCCCGGGTTTTTTGTGCTATGGATGTCTGGCACCACTGTGCCAAAATGGCTAGACAGTTCATGAGGGGTTGGGGCCAAACCTTGGTGCTAACCTCAGGGCCCGTAAAGGAGCCTAGCTTGATCATATTAAGGTGTTGGATGGGCTCGCTGATGGGCCGGGCTTATCTCCGGATGACTGGATCAGGAGATACTCCCTCGAGTCCTCGCTCATGGATATTTACAAGAGTGAGGAGTTGTTTTGGCAATGTCGAGGGGGCCAGAACTGGCTTCTTATGGGGGATGCGAATACTACTTGCTTCCAGGCGATCGCTAATGGCCACCGGAGGAAGTGTGCCATCCCTTGCCTCTGGGATGGAGATGTCCTTCTGGAGCTTGCAGAGGATATTTGCTCCCATATTTACTCCTTTTATAAGGAGTTGTTTTAGGCTGAGCCGCGTGGAGGTGTCTCCCTCCGCGAGGATTTTTGGCCGCCTGAGGCCCAGGTCACCGATGCCGAGAATGCGGAGCTTACTCTCCCTTTCTTGCTAGAGGAGGTGGGGCAAGCGATTGCCTCGATGAAGGCTAGCTCGGCCCCGGGTCCGGATGGCTTTCCGGTGGTGTTCTTCCAGAAATTCTGGGAGGTCCTACGCCCGGTCATTATGCCCATGTTTCATGAGTTCTATATTGGAACGTTGGATATGGCTCGGATAAATTATGGTGTTATTTCCCTGATCCCCAAAGTAGTTGGGGCGACGGATATTAGGCAATTTCGCCCAATCACGGTGAATAACGTGTTGGAGCGGATCTTTGCGAAAGTTTGCGCGACCCGCCTATCCCACGTGGCGGAGAGGATTGCACACCCCCTCCAAACCGCGTTCTTGAAGGGTCGGCGGATCCATGATGGGATTTTGGCCCTTCACGGGATTGTCCACGAGGTGGCTTCGCGGGGGCATAAGGGTGTCTTCCTTAAATTGGACTTCCAAAAGGCTTATGACCGGCTGGATTGGTCCTTTTTGAGGATGGTTATGCAGCGCCGAGGTTTTGATGAGAGGTGGTGTTCTTGGATCATGCATATGGATGGATCTGGGAACACTGCGATTAACATCAATGGCGAGGTTGGTCCCTACTTCCGGGCCTCCAGAGGTGTGAAGCAGGGGGACCTTGTTTCCCCCTGCTTTTCAACCTTGCGGTCGATGCCCTTTCTGGCATCCTAGATAAGGCCCAGCGGGCCGGCCACATAAAGGGGGTGGTTAGTCATCTCATCCCCGGAGGGGGTGTCACCCACTTGCAGTATGCGGATGATACCATGATCATGGTGGAGGGGTCTGACCTGGACATTGTTAATCTTAAGTTCCTTTTACTCTGCTTTGAGGAAATGTCTGGACTTAAGATTAACTTTGACAAGAGTGAGGTTGTGATCCTAGGCTACTCGGAGCTTGAGCGGCAGCGGATTGCGGACAACCTCAACTGTAGGCTGGCGTCTTTCCCCATATCTTAATTGGGGATGCCTATGTCAGAGTCTAGGATCCTGGTGAGTGGTTATGATCCGCTAGTGGGACGAGTAGCGTCCCGTGCGGAGCCCTGGTGCGGGAGGTTCACATCTAAAGGAAGCAAAACGGTCCTTATTAGCTCCAAACTCGCTAGCCTCCCCATGTATATGATGGGGATGTACATCTTACCTGAAGGTGTGCATGGCTCCTTTGACAAGGAGCTGGCTAGGTTCTTCTGGCAGGCGGTGGATGGACGACCTAAGTACCATATGGTGAAGTGGGCCGACATCTTCTTGCCCAAGGATCGAGGTGGCTTAGGCATCCCAGCCTCGCGGCACATGAACGTGGCCCTCATGCTGCGCTGGGTCTGGCGGATCTTGCGGGGTGATGGAGGTTTGTGGCTTCAGCTGGTCGAGGCCAAGTACCTGCAGGGTCAATCCCTCTTGGCTTGCTCTCAATCGGCTGGATCCCAGTTCTGGGAGTCTATCCAGGCCATCAAGGAAGAGATTAGGTTGGGGGTACGCTTCTCAGTTGGCAATGGGTATGGTACTCAGTTTTGGTTGGACCCCTGGCTTGATGGGGAGACGCTACGTACTCGGTTTCCGAGGCTCTTTGCGATTTGCGTGGATCCGAATGTGCTAGTTTCGGCGGCCGCAATGGATGATGGGTGGAACATTGAGTTCCGCCATGCATTCGGTCCGGAGGAGGTGCGGGAGTGGGAAAACTTGAGGGAAGTAGTCCCTCGTCCGTTGTCCCAGGCTCCCGACACGGTTTCTTGGAGTCTCTCTCCTTCGGGAGAATTCTCCGTTAGCTCAGCTTACCAGGCGCTATGCCGGACGCCGGTTCTTCATTGGTTATCCCCATTGTGGAAGGCGCCGCTGCGCCTTAAGATCAAGATTTTCGTCTGGCAGCTTCTGCGAGATCGCTTGCCATCAGGGACCGAGGTGCTTAAACGCCATGGTCCGGGCAATGGTCTCTGCCCCCTTTGCCTCGTACCGGAGACGGGAACCCACATTATGTTCTCGTGTGTCTCGGCTCAGGCTCTTTGGTGCTTTGTTCGTGAGGCTTTAGGACCGGAGTGGGAGGCCCGCGAACTGGCAGAGTTTCTGCAGGTTAGGGCCACTCAGGTTGGCCGCAAGCGCCGACTGTTCTGGCTTATCTTTGCGGCTATGACGTGGACCCTTTGGACTACTCGCAATAAGATGGTGATTGAACAGGTCTTCCCGCGGCGTGCTTCTGACTCGTTCTTCATATTTCTCGCTTTCTAGACCGAGGGACCGTGACCGGCTTGGGCTCTTCATAGATGCTCTGCTCTCCTCTGCGCGCCGGCTCACTGACCGTACGTCAGCACCGTAGCTTGCCCATGCTGGCCTTTTATGTTTCTTGTTTCTTTATTTGGGCGCATCTGTGCTGTGGCCCGAGCAGTTTTATTTTATGGTTGTGATTGATACTCGGCTGTATGGTCATTTGCTTTATCTATAAAACGGGGCGAAAGCCTGTTTCGAGAATTTAGCACCACAACAGAACTTGTACACAAAGTAGTGCTTGTTTTGGTCCCGACCTCCCATGATGGGCGACTCGAGCACATCCCGGCAGGTCGTTTTCATCCCTATAATATACTTTTCCAATTTCATATCATGTAATTCCAACCTGTCCTCACTTATGTACAATGATTCTCATGAGTTGTTAAAACGACCGGCCGGGATGCGCTCTAGTTTTAACAACAGCCGCCACCCCTCCTCCTCCGATCTTGCTACCCCTGCCGCCATCGAAGGACGCCTCCGGTCAAAGGCCGCAAGGCTGACGGTGCCAGCGGGTCCTCATTGTCCTCGCGCGATTGATGGCGGCGGGGGCCCCATCGTTTCTCGCGTTGCGGGATCTCCAACCGGAGCTTCTTGGCGGCCATGGATTTCTTCGGTGACCTCGACTGTCATTGTGGCCACAAGGGAGGCATGACGACTCGATCGGAGGGCTCGGTGTGGCTCATCTCCGCGTGGTGTGGGTGGTGATGGCGGTGCCCGCTGAGATCTCCGGCGTGCTGTAGAGAACCGGCGGGTGATGCGGTCCTTTGGTTCTTTTGGCTCTAAGATGGTGTTCTGCCGGTTGTCGCCCCTCATGGATCTGGCCGTTGACAAGTTCCGGAATGCTCCTGGCGCCACTCCTGGCGTGCCGCTCCTGCCGCCACGCTGCGCGCCAGCCCGTGCTGTGGCGCCATATCGACATGCGCGGCTACTCCTGGTTTAGGAGGATAGCCCGGCTGCCCATCTGGTTCGGCGCGGGCCAGTGCGAGTCATTCTTGGGCGACAAGATTATTCACGACGACCTCATCCTTTTCCTCGCTCAGCAGTGAGATCTCTGCTATTTACTCCTATATATCCACATCCCCTTAGCTTTATAGAGAACTTAATTGTTCAGTCCATCGTCCTCAACTCCTCATTATCGGGTGTACTAACAACATGCAGAACACCCTGGTTAAAGAGCCTCCGTCTCATCGACTCCATGCTGAACGGCGAGCGATTTGCAGAGGCAATAAAAAGGCTCCCTCTCCTCGAGGAGCTTGAGCTTACGAATTGTCATTTTAGTCATGATGCCTTGCGGATGCTTGAATTCTGCCCATAGCTCAAGCACTGCACACATGTCAAGCGCAAAGAACACTACGGCCCGCATTACAACAACATGGAAGCCTTCACAATTGCACGAATGCCAATGTTAGTTTCCTTGCAGCTCTTGGGCGACTACCTCGACAACGAAGGGCTATCAGCCATCCTTGACAACTGCCCTCATCTGGAATTACTTGACTTGCGCAGTTGCGCCAACATCCACATGGATAGCATCATAGCAGCCTGCTCGTCAGGTGTGCCCGGATCAACAGGAATATGCTGTCTCGGTATGCAGTACTGATGACCAGGTGCATTGTTGGGTCGACAAACATGCATCTTCATATCATTCAACTAATGACTGTGACAACTGTCGTCAAGGTAAACCTATTAGGAATTGTTGTATTGGTGACAGGTACTGCGGCAACCGTGATGAGGAGAGCGATTGTCTGTTTTGGTATGGTCGGAACTATGACGACGATGACTCTGATTATTCTTACTGCCTTACCAGTTTTGAGGAGACCGCTCTTCAAGAGCATGATAGGATTATGAACAAGGGCACGCGTAGGTACAATAGAAACAAATGAGATATTGTAAATCTGGACAGAGCAACCCAATTGCTTGTATTTGGTGCCGAAGTTTTTTTTTTTTTTAAATGAAAGGGGTTTCCCCTCTGCCCCATTTTATAAAATGAAGCAACTGCCGAAGTATTTTTTATGAGAGTTTACCCTACTGCATGAAGTTTGAAGTGTTCTTCCTGCGTGTTCACCAACTGATCTTAGACGATTACATGAGAACAAAAATAAAAAATACACGACTTGTTATATATGATTATGCATAGTTGTAACAATATTATTGAATATAAATAGAATAATTGAATGGAAAAGATTTTCCCATGCATGGTTGAATGGTGTAATAGATCTTTTTCCGTGGATTATTGCATGTTGTGGTGGACCTTATCCCATTTGGAATTGTAAAGTGAGGTGTATTCTCGCATGTTTAGATAAATAAATTAGTAGGGGTGACTCTCTTAGGTATATATAGAATGTCAAATCTGGTAGTTGCCAACCATAGTGCGGTAAAAAAATCCTAAATCGGTAAAATCATCTATAATCTATAATCTATATCTATATCTATAATCTATAATCTATAATATATAAAAAGTAATTGACGGGTTAACCAGAAAAAGATAAATAAGTTAGAAATTACCACAATAATTAGAAACATCTGGTCGTTCACTTGGTGGACCCATAACTTAAAAGTCTTAATTAACGGTAGATCTAAGAGCACTCAATCTAAACAAAACTAACACGGATGGCAAAAAAAAAAAAAAACTACAAGCATGGCCGGTGAGTCCACCAATAGTTACCTCCTCTTTCCCTCTCCCACGTCTCAATCTACCCAGAAAAATAGGCAAGCCGGTGAGTCCGCCAATAATTACCTCCTCTTTCCCTCTCCCACGTCTCAATCTCCCCAGAAAATTAGGCTAGAAAATCCATTGCATCTTCCCTACTACTTGACGTTCTCATCCAATCTATTCTCCGAGCCGTCACACACTAGATCATCTATTATCCCGCTCTCATGAAGTTGCACAACAGGGCTACCACATCTCCTCCTCTACCATCTTTTTCTCCCGACCTCCGCAGGGGCGCAACAGTACAGTCTGGTACATGGAGACGGCTACAACTTCACTGGATCTTCCCCGTGTCTCTTCCAGACTTCCACCGAATTTTTTCTTTTGTATATCCCATCCTAGGTCTGAGAACAAGGATGGGGATCACGTTACTTCCTAGATTCGATATTGACCTGTATACACGAGCAAAAGCTTCCGTCAATTGCTGCACGAGATTTGTTGTGGAGATGACGAGGTGGTGTCAACTTTGGGGGCTCGGCGGCCAACAATTTGCAAAATACGGGTGAGTACGCTGGGTATGTTAAAGATTGATTGGGAGCGGACTGATTGTTAACGTTTCTGGCCGCCGGGAGAATCAATTAGCCTTGCTGCTGGTAGCTATGTCCGTGCACATGTTGAAGATAAATCAGAAGCGGATCGATTAGTTGGGGGGAAGCTGACTTTATCCGTCCAGTGGGAAAACTAAGTGCACGAGGTTGTGCCAACAGTTGCCAGTGTAGGTTTCCTCCATTAGAGCATTGTAGGTATTATTTTTATGCTTATAAGTTATAAGTTAGATGGATTCTATCAAGATTAGTCCAAGAAGCTTTTGCTATAAAAACTACCGGGAGGCTCTCCTTTATTAATTGTGATTTGCATTGGGTCTATCTCCGTGGTTTACTTTAGAGTACTATACGGGTGTGTTATTCATCTGATTTTGAGAACCGGCAAAATTGAAGTCTGTTTCATGTGTGTCCTCTCCTTGCTGATCAGGGCTAGCTAACAAAGTTGAAATATTTAGGTTAATCTACATACCTGATCTAGACATGGAAATGTTTTATGCCTAGAAAATTGATTCTGATAACATATATATATATATATACATATATAATATATATATGTGTGTATATATATATATATACATATATATACACATATATATATATATATATATATATATATATATATATACACATATATATATATATATGTGTGTGTGTATATATAGTAATACTATTCATCACCCAGGGTGCAGAATAAGTTATTCTTCATCCGAGGTAATCTTACGATCATTTTACGAATAAATTACATTTGGTATACAAATAGATTGATTCACTACGTAAAATTTCGGCATAAGAAAGCAAAATTATTGGTCATAAGACCATAAAAAATACATTTTATGTGTATTTTACACTATGTTTTACGTTCGTAATTTTACGTAACATAAAATATTTTTTACGGTGATCTAATATTTTCTTACGTTCTCTTTTTATGTATGAAGTAAGAAAAAATTTACGGGACATAAAAATACGATGCATTGGTGTTAAAATAGAGGGGGGTGAAGAATAACTATTCCTCACCCAGGGTGACAAATAGCGCGACCCTGTATATATATACATATATATACATATATACATATATATATGTGTAAGGGGCACCTAGGTGCCTGGGCACCTAGGTCCAAATATGGCAAGTCAAATTTGTAGTGGATGATGTAAAATCCATGACATAGTAACTTTTCAAATTTTGTTTGCATACACTACAACCATCAACGGCTTTCCAAAAAAATGATGTACTACTGGTTTCCTAGTATTATTCATTTCCAAATCAAAAGGGTATGTATATACACACTTTTTTTAAGGTATCGGACATGACAAATATTACGTAACGTCATCACAAAGCTTTGTATGTACTTTGTATGTATATTAAGGATCTTTGTATGAATTTTTCTAAAGTTTTACTTTTCAAGGTATCTAATATTTAAAAAAAGTTAAGGCCAAGTCACAGTTTTAACGGCTAATATTTTTATACAAATTAAGGTGACCAAATATTTCTATACAAATTAAGGTGATCAAATAACATAAAATGTGTTCCTAATTATTTTTTACTTGTAGGAATATATGATACCCACGCATGATTTTTTCCTACGTACATATACCCACCCATGATTCTTTTTAGTTTTAGGAATGTATGTTACATATATACCCACATACAATCCTATGAATTTATTGTATCGGGGTATATACTCATAAATTTCATATCGAGGTATGTAAATACGATGTGTATGCACATTCAAGAAAATATAATGCATACTCTGGGTATATACCTACATAAAAATTTAATGCATACGTACTAAATAAGTGAATCCATACATACATAATCTAATGGGTATGTACCAAATATTCTAGGTATATATATACAAACAAAATATAATGTGCTACGTACTAAATATTTTGGGTATATACGTACTAAAAAATCTAATGAATGTGTACCAAGTAAACAAATCCGTACATACCTAATCTAATTTGTACGTACTAAATATTCTGGATATATACATAAACCAAAAATCTAATGCGTACGTAGTAAATATTCTAGGTATATACGTATAAAAATCTAATGGGTACACTAAATAAATGAATTCATACAAACCTAATTCGTACGTGTATGAAATAAATATCCATATACCTGATGTGTAGTATTTTTTCCTTCTAAAGATTAGATACCATGCATGACGTGTTTAATGGCATCCATAGAATGATACACGTCATAATTGTTTCCAAATTTGATTGTTTCAGAATTGTCAATTACTAATGGATTAATCAGTTACCTTCTATACCTATCACACTAACACGCATCTAAATGCGATCAAATGGTGCAAAGGCAAGGAGCCTGGACACCTAGGTGCCCCAAACGGCCGTCCATATATATATATATATATATATATATAGAAAGTCTATTCATCACCCAGGGTGCAGAATAAATTATTCTTCACCCGATGTAATTTTACGATCGATTCATAAATAAATTACATTTGAAACGCAAATAATTACATTTATATTGATTCACTACGTAAAATTTGGCATAAGAAAACAAAAATATAGGTCATAAGACCAGAAAAATCGCATTTTATGTGAATTTTACAATATGTTTTTATGTTTCTAATTTTACGTGACATAAAATATTTTTTACGGTGACCATATATTTTTTTTACGGTCTCTTTTTAAGTATGAAATAAGATTAAAATTTACGGAACGTAAAATTACGGTGCGTTGATGTGAAAATAGAGAGGGGTGAAGAATAACTATTCCTCACCCAGGGTGACCAATAGTGCGACCCTATATATATATATATATATATATATATATATATATATATATATATATATATATATAATACATGATAGGTTAACTTGAAACAAAATTGGCGTGCTAAAAAATCACGTAAAAACATTCGTCTACCAATCAAGCATAGATCCCTAATAATAGCGGTTAAGATTGACATGGACTCTATATAGATAATTATTGTCAATGATTATTAATTTTCGACCAGCTTTCAATGGCATGTCTGTGTATATAATCGGAAGGATACATCTTAAGGTTTGTATGACATATAAATAGTATGATATTAGTTTGAACAAGTACTGCGGTATAAATTAGTTTTGCAAATGAACATGGTACGCTCTGTGTCATTGTGGCCTGCGACAGATGTGAAGCTATGAGAAGACAGAGATATGCATTCCTTAAATAATTTTTGTAATGTCGAGTTCTTGGTATTGTTCGCCTCATTGATTTTCATGCTGGACTTATCTACAAGATTCAGGCATCGAGCATTGACAGATGAACGATTGCTTATCTTATGCACTCACACATGCAGTACCTTTGAAAATCTTGAGTCGAATGAAGATATTGATGTTTCTGACCCGTGTACGGAGAAACATGGTAGATACATCATTGCTGCTATGTCCAACTAATGGAGTTTTTTTATTACTTATGTACCATAAGTAGCCAAGTATTGTGGATAGCCTAGAGCTCGATACACAATTGCTCAAGTTATACATGGATGAAGTCCAGCCTTATAGATCGGATAATTAATAGGAGAGAAATGTCACATGGGCATGTGATGGTACATCATCTACGAAGCCTGTGCTGATCAGAATTAATCAAACGACATGTAATCCCTCATAGTTTCGGAAGCGGTCTAACAACTGCTTGATCGGTGGCATATCACAAGAAACGCGAAGTCTTTAAAATTCATACGTGGGTTATAATTTATATATCTAATGTTGATTTGAAAACAATATATTCTTGATCATTGTATATATGTACAACCGTGTACACCACATGTCCCTTGGCTCTTTGATCATCGAAAAGTTACCTATGCTTAGATGATATAAAACTGTTTTATTCGTGTTTTACGCCATGCCTTTTATAATTCTTAAGATTAAGACGCAACGACTAAGCTTGGCGCAAAGTAAAAAATACACATTTTAAATAACAAATAATCTAAAGATTGATGTCTAATCTATATAGTATGTCTAAAGGTCAATTGAACATACAAAAATGCTTATGGTTCAAAAGAATTCATAGTTGTGCTCGGGATTTGGAGAGAAAGAAGCTTAGGACTCAACCATTTTTGTCAATATTCAAATAATATTATATAATTAACTTATATTTACTATTTTGACTGTTCTTTATTTGTGCTTGGCGTACATAGATTATATATCTCAATTTTCAACTATTCCATGGAGTTAGTTTAATAATTTTAAGACCATATCAGTTAATATTGCTTTCAGAAAATTTTACATGGATGATTGCTAATAAAAAAAATAAGTTCTCACTATTGATGATGTGAATTTTCTTTTAGTAGTCAAAACATATGATTTACCGTAGCTGAGGAAGCGTTTTGCAAGTTTCATCTAAAAAGGTAGCATGTATAGCTTTGTCTGTTCGATTGGAGAAAACCTATTTTACACATAATAATTAAATGAGTCAGTGATGCTACATTCAAAGATTATTTCATTTGTTTTTCTATATTCGAACAATGAAATATAAAATTTACTTTTACATGGGTCTACATTGGAAGTTTCAACAAGTGTGCATTGTACATGCCCACTAAATTGATATGCATAACCAATGAAGAGGAAAAAATCGGGATTCAAAAAACTGGGATTAAACAATTCTTTTTTTCAATCCTCTAAGCCACACCCTTTCTAATTCAGATTTTTCACCTGGATATCATTGGTCAGTAATGTTTTTGAGATCTCCTGATTTCTATAAATTAGAAGTTTTGTTGTTGTTGACCTTTTTCATGCCATGTTCATCCAACAAGCAATCCAAATATACATGTTTATAATTTCCTTTACTACTTCAGTTTGTGTTCACTAAATGGGCCAAGAAAATCCATGAAAATGTAGTGTATATGCAGTTCTTTGATTTCCTTTTGTTCGAAGGATCAAATCTTTCCACGTAAAACTAATTTTCTGGCCGACCAAGTAAACAAGATATGACAAGGGGTTAACTCAAACAAATCTTTGGTAATATTATCCTGCTTGTAGGAGAAAATTAACTAATTATACAGTGCAAAAAATATTAAGACGATCCCCACAACATTATATTTTATACGGATAATGCAAGCAGAACTATTTTCATAATCATTTATTAAAACTTACCATGGAAAAAAATTCAACCTTTAGCTAATCACAAACACACTAATTATTATTTAGTTTGTTGCACAGTAGTGGTGGTAAGGGGCCTAACAGTGCCAATGTTGATCTCAAGCCAGGTAAAAAAGTGGAGGCGGCCGAAACAAGAGGTTAAAAATTACATTCTTATTAATAAAGTTTCTAAAGTTCTAGCCCGCGCATCGAGCGGGACACTTTGCTAGTTTTAAAAAAAGTAACATAAATGGTTAGATAAGAAAACTACCGGAGGAGAAATAAGTGATCATCATGGCAACATATGGTTCCTTCCCATGGCCATGCCAGAACACAAGACGATCAATGTATTTCTATTCATATTTAAAAGTAAAGAGTATTTACTCATTGAAACAGTGTATGTGCGTGTACTTAACCATCTACTACTCTACTACCCCTATAAAAGCCCGAAAGGGCAGATCCAACTTACAATCCGGACCGTGTAATCAAACGATTAATGGTCTAAAAACGTCGTTAACGAAATTGCCTTCATTAATGAAACGCTAATCCCCACCGCATCGGATCATCCCACACGTCGTTGCCCCGCAAACCGCTCCCGCACCAGCCTTTCCTTCACGCACCCGACTCGCACCCGCCGCGGCCCAGCCCCGCCGCACCGCCACCCAGCCCCGCCACCGGCCCCTGTGCCCAGCCCCGCCGCCGGCCCCTTCGCCCTCACGCCACCGGCCCCTCCGCACCCGCCTCCGGCTGCCCCTTCAGCCTACCCGCTCTGCCCCCATTGCCTCGACGTGCTGCCCCTCACATCTCAGTGCAGCCCCTACCCATCGCCATGCCTGGCCTCGGCTGTCTACGACGCCTCCTGCGCCAGTGTCCGGCCAAGCTCGACCGCCGACTCTCGTACCTCCGCCCCTGGCCGCTGCCGGCACGCGTCGGCTCCATGCCTCCCCACAACAGCCGTCCGCTACACGCTTCCCACGATATGCATGGGGAGCTATTTCTGCGACAAATCCCTCATCAATTCGAGCGTCGAGGACACCCATATCCTTTCCCGTAAGCAATCATAATCAATACGGAGTGAATATTTATGTTCAGTTCTGTGCTTGCTAATTCACCCCATACGCCCGATCTTGCTATTTTTTTATATTTATGTTCAGTTATGTGCTTGCTAATTCATCCCATACATCTGACCTTGCTAGAAAAATTAGAGGCACAGGTCTTGCTATTATCTATACCTACGTCCTATCAACTGAAGAAGCTACAATGATTGCCCATGTTTTCTTTGCTATACTACTTCTCTTAGCTAATGTCGTTCTAGACTGCAGCATGTTTAACTGAACTAAGAAAGAATGTTATGATTTGTCTGAACTACATGCCTCGTAGGATTGGTGAAGTACTGATAGAATTGGGTGCCTTCATATTAATTCAGTCTACCATCAGGTGTCCGATATGGAGCATTGTGGTTTCAACCTAGTTTTTGAAAAGAAAAACTCATTTATGGTTACCAGTTGAGAATCGTGCTTCAGTTATTTCCCCGATATGCAAAATAATGGAAGATATTTTTCCCGATTTTAGAATGAGTAGCATTTACTTAATGAAACATTGTACGTGTGTGTGCAGTGTGCACCCAACCAAACCATGATATAAAGTCGGCGTAGAGCAAGCTTGGTGTTAGTGCAAGAGACGAAAGTAAGTTATGAAGAGACACAAAGCTTCATTGCTATGTATTGAAATGATCAGCCGGGACCATTTTTTTAGATAAAAGACCAGAGCCCGACTTTATAAATAAAGCCACCAGGCAGAGTTAACAACAAAACCACATCGCAGAACATAACAAACCGAAGAGTATCAACGCCCGAAACGCAAGTAATGAAAGGCAAACGTACATGGCTCCCAGGCCAGTACACGGTGCGCTGGCCGGAGACTAAGAAAGAGACGATAAGAGGGCCACCAGCTCCTAGCCGCCAGACTGTAACTGCAGGAGGGAAGTGACGGTAGCTCGGATCTTGGTAGACATAGCATCGAAAGCATCCCGGTCCGCCTCCTTAGTCAATAATCTCCACTGCTGCAGGAATATGCATGTCTTAAATAAGCAATCAGAGGGTTTAGCAGGAAAAATATGCTCGATGGTAAACTTGTTCCTAGTGGTCCAAAGGGACCAGCACATAGCTGCGAATCTCACCCAGAACATTCTTCTCTCGGCCCCAACCAGGTTAGAGGCCAAAAGACGAAGGTCTGAGAAAGAGGCAGGCCTCCATGAGACACGAAGCCAAGATCTAATACAGCACCAGAAAAGTTTGGCCAGGACACAGTTGAAGAAGATATGAACCGTGTCCTCCCTTTGACCACATAAGGCGCAACTATCAGAGCCCGGACCATTGCGTTTACGAATCTGGTCAGCCGACGGGAGCCGCCCTCGGAAAGCTTGCCACAAAAAAACCTTAATCTTAGGAGGGATGCGGGCCCGCCAAATCACCTTGAACTTGGTAGTATTCGAACCAGAAATAAGCTTGGCGTAGAGCGATTTCACAGAGAAGTGCCCAGAAGCAGAATGGGGCCAAGTCACCGAATCCTCCTCCTCCGAGAGCACAGGGAAGAGGGCAACAAGACGCTGCCAATCAACCAACTCTTCAGGAGACAGAGATCGGCGAAACTCCAGGTCCCAATTATTATCAGAGAGCTCAGAGATAGAGATCTCGGGGTTCGGGCAATAAGAAAAAAGAGCCGGGAACGAAACTGCCAACGGGGCCGGACCGCACCACCAGTCAAGCCAGAAACGCGTGGACCTACCGTTATGAACCACAAATTTGATGAGGGATTTGAACACCGGTCGGAGTTTAACAAGATCTTTCCAGAACTGAGACGAGCCCACAGCCGAGGCAAACATAGGGCTGGAAGTAGGGAAGTATTTTGCTTTGAGAATATTAAACCAGAGTGGGTTATCCGAGTTGGTCATGATCTTCCACCACCACTTAATGATCAAGCATTTGTTCATAACCAAGGTGTTAATAATACCCAGCCCCCCAAGGCTCTTGGGCCGGCAAATGTGATCCCATTTCACCAGTCTGTACTTGCGTTTATTATCAGCTGCATTCCAGTAGAATGCACCCCTGTGCTTGTCAAACCCAGCATGAGTGCCGTTAGTGAGAAGATAGAACCCCATCAGAAACATGGGGAGGGAGGACAGACATGCATTGATAAGGGCAACCTTGCCAGCCTGGGTATTGTATCTGCCCCTCCAAGGCATGACACGATTGCCTATTTTGGCAACCGTAGGTGCAAAGTCCTTAGCCAGAAGCTTGTCAGAAGAGATAGGTAGCCCAAGATATTTAAGGGGGAAGGAGCCAAGAGAACAATTTAGTAATTGAGAGAAGCGCAGTGCCTCTGCATCCGTCACCCCAGTGACGATCACTTCACTTTTTGCAAAATTAATCTTAAGCCCAGACAAGGCCTCAAAACATAGCAACAGAAACTTAAGGTGGGATAAGCAGGCATCATTTAACTCAACCATAATAATTGTGTCATCCGCGTATTGGAGGTGAGTGATACCCTCCGGAATGAGGTGAGAGCTGACCGGGGAGATGTGCCCAGCCGCTGCGGCTCTAGACAGGATATTGGAGAGCGCATCCGCAACAAAATTGAACAGGATAGGAGAGGCTGGGTCACCCTGCCTGAGGCCTCTGGAGTTACGAAAGAAGTTGCTCACCCTACCATTCACCGACACCGCAGTGTGTCCACCCGACACCAACTGCATGACCCTATTGACGAAGGCTCCATCAAAACCTTTTGCCAAGAGGACCTGTCGTAAAAATTTCCAGCTAACTGAGTCGTACGCTTTCTCAAAATCCAACTTAAGAATGACAGCCTTGCTGCCTTTCTTACGAATGTCATGGAAAATTTCATGGAGAAGTAGAACCCTGTCCAGGATGAATCGCCCTTTAACAAAGGCAGACTGGTAGGGGGAGAGAGTGCGATGACCAACCGGAGTGAGACGAGAAGCATAGCCTTTGGCTGGGAACTTCGCAAAATTGTTAATAAGGGCAATAGGCCTGAATTGCGAGATCAGGTCCGCACCCTTTACTTTCGGAATGTGGGTGTGCGAGATCAGCCGGGACCTAAAGTACGTATTAGCAAGTCGTGGGCATGAGAGAGATCCGGAAGTTTGAGGCTTGCTTGCCATCAATTCTGAGAGAGTAGGATGACCACAGGTGTCCATAGTGGGAGTGGAAGTACGAGGCGAGGAGCCGTGGACGGTGGTAAGAAGGCGAGGAACCCCCGCGTCGCCTGTCAAACAAAGGTTGGAGCGCCATGCAAATGCAATAATCTTAGTGGGTTTTTCATGAACCATGGAGATGTTTTCGTTTAGTTGCCTCTGAAGTACAGAATTTATTTTCTCTATTACTTATTTAAATATTATACCTGGATATTTTTGCTTATGTTGAGACGAATCTTCTCAGCTTTTACATTTTGTAATTTTACTAAAGTTTCGGTCCTACCATCACAATTTCCCTCTCACAGCTGAATTGATTTAGATTTTTTTCGGCCAAGGCTTCATCCTGGTACCGTTTAGACACAGAAGAGTGTAACGGCGAGAGCAACAACCATGTGCTTCTACTGCTTCGATAGCTTCCCTATTGTTTTAACATGACACACAGGTGATGAATCATCATTCGCCTGCATCTGCGGAACGTTCGCTGATTAGGGGTAATGCGAATCCCCCGAGTGGTCAAAATTGGTATGCCCCAATGTTAGATGAGAAGATATTGGCATACAATCAGAAGAGGCACACTGCCAGCGCAGAAAAGAAAGTTGCGTCTTTGATTTCTGTTAGCTGTGAACAAGTATATCCGACATGCTTCTTCGTCACTCGATGTGCAACGTCCCCTTTGAGCAACATAACCAACACACACATAAATTGTTTGTTCATCAACTTTGCAGACCACTTGCTCACGGACGATGTCATGACTTAAGTGTTTCATTTTCTCTTGTGTGACAGGTGTACTACGTACGGCTGCGACCTCAGTGACTGTCGAGCATCAATCTGAAGATAACGATGTTAGCAAAAAAATGAAGTGGTGCAGAGTGGCATGCACATCTATCCGATGAGAAGAAAGCATAGCACAAGCTCCGATAGATCTCAGTGTGAATTTCAATGTACCCCGGTATTCTGCCCCGCAAGTATCATCTGATAAATCTGTAATTAAATTTTAGCTACCATTGTGAATCCGCAATGTGTTTCTGTAGGTATTGATCAACTCAAGTCGGCATAACCCGGTGTCAGCCAGGTCCGTCCTATGCAAGCCACATAGCGGGCCTGCTATTGAGGAAGATTGTGATACTGATTGGCTACACACGAATCCCACTTAACAATGAAAAATGAGTGATGTTCAGCAAGCAAGCTTTCTGCCCAAAAGTATCTCAGGACGATCTGTTGAAATGAAAGGTATCCTGACGATAGCAGTATTTACTAATTGTAGTGTATATTATGATTTCATATCCTTTTGAGTTTGTTTACGGAGTATTCCTAACCATGTATCAGTGTCAAATGCTTCTTCGGAGAAGGAACGGCATCGTACGAGAGAACAATATGCAGGAATGGCAGCGGAAGATAAAGAAATATTATTGCGTAGGATACGTGTCGGCCGACGGCCACCAGTTCACGCGTGCGCGCCGATCCACTCTCTCACCTCCAGGTTTGTAGCTGAGTTGAACTCAAACATTTTTTGTCATATCTTAAGCTAAAAGGCACCTTTTATCTAAAATTTTGAAACATGCCAGTTTGATTGAAAATGGAATTTACACTTAATTAATATACCAGGCCTGACTAATACTCCTATAAGATGTTTACTTCCTCAGTAAACTTTTATAAGACGTTTTAGGTCACTTACGTCTTATGTTTACAGAGTGAGTACAAAAGGCAGCCACAAACTTTTATAAGATGTTTACTCCCTCTGTAAACTTTTATAAGGCAGCCATAAATGTTATCGCCACACTGTACTCACCTATTGAATGAATGATTGGTTAGCTTGGTGACCTGATTTTTTAGCTTGTATATGTCACATATTATGTCGCGACACCGTTGTATACGTTGGATCACCAACCCTAGGTTGCTTCAATCTTGTCTTGACCAGATGAGGACCTTCAACTATCTTGTCAGCGAGTGATGCAGCTTCATTCTATTTTACTTCAGAGTTGAGAGAAGATGCAAAAATATCATATTCATGTCCAGATTTTCATGCTATTTTTTTGCGAACATTGTTTCTTATGATCTACATTCAGACATACCTTCATACGACACGAGTCATGTCCGGGATATGAGGGGCAACACAATGCATCTAGAGTGGCTATGAATGCGAAGTTGACTGGTGGGATGCCCTTTAAGCAAATTCATCCTCATTAAGGACCTAGAGAGATCAAAATCTTTGATTCTAGGTAGCAAACTTCTATAGTTATTATGTTACTCCCCGGATGTTGTGCAAATACCTGAACAATTTTATCACCTCGTAGATATAAAATTAGTGCTTGCAAAAATGTTCATGGAAATGCCTTATTGGATCGTAACTTTTAAATTGCAGGGACTGGTGAAGCGCAAAGACTGACGCAGGGCTCTGTTGCCAGAGGGCAAATAAGGCAACAGACTTTGACATTCATGGCACTGCCCAGTACATGTTTTTTTTCGAGGGACATCCGTTCTTGTGGATGCACCTAATGAGTTAACCAGTGCAAAGACTAAGATTCTGATGCAAATTTGATCCAAAGTATCCGTGACACAGAGGTTTTAGTGTAAAACATATCTCTCTCTAAACACAGAAGCAGATGTTGTTTATAGCTTGTGTGTGTGTGTGTGTGTGTGTGTGTGTTTGTTTGTGTGTGTGTGTGTGTGTGTGTGTGTGTGTGTGTGTGTGTGTGTGTGTGTGTGTGTGTGTGTGTGTGTACCTTGGACTGCATTGCGTGTGC
Source organism: Elymus sibiricus (assembly GCA_039707655.1). Taxonomy (NCBI): domain Eukaryota; kingdom Viridiplantae; phylum Streptophyta; class Magnoliopsida; order Poales; family Poaceae; genus Elymus; species Elymus sibiricus. Next base: position 68,795,961 of record CM077675.1, read on the forward strand.
AAGATTACCCGTTGACTTCATGCCCTAGGTTATTCTTGAATCCAATTCTTGCATTGCTCAGTATTTCCCTTCAACCCGAATGAGATCTTATTCCGTGATTTATATAATTTCACATTGTCAACTCTGCTCCGACTACTAAAAAGTAATTTATCCTGATTAGAATTTGAATGATGATGTCACATTGCACATGTGATACCAACGTGAGGCTTATCATATGTATTGTTGTTTTCCTTGTGGAAGACCATAGCCCAAATTCTATAATGAGAAGCAAGATGGCTTCATGATAGGCATGAGTAATGAAATTGAAAACATGTCTGTGAGCAAATTCTATCAAAGTAGCATCTGTGAGTTTTAGAGATGTCATATCCATACTAGTGAATCTGATGAGCTAAATTGAATTATGTGTCATTTTAAAGGTCATTTAAGTTAGTAGTGGTTCTAGTGTACGAGGTTATAGTGTCGAGAATAACTGACTATGTCTTGGATGTACAAAATGATCTTTATGAAAAAAATATAGGTACTTGAACAAGAATACAAGACAGCAGAAGCAATCAAGCAAGTGCTTCGTGGCCACAGAAGCAATCAAGCATGTGCTTTCTGGCATATTGCCAACAATGGACACGGAATTAATATTATTTTTTACCTATGCTTTGATAATCAATGCATTTATTTGTGAAACATTATACACTCACACCCAACCCAACACTAGTAGGAGTATATAAATGGGCTTATCACATACAAGTGTGAACCTATTGCGAGAGAGGAGAAGAGGAAGAAAGAGGGGAGAGAATTTATCACCATATTTTGAACATTATTTGGATGGGAGCCAAAAATTTCACCAAGTTGTGAGCTTGAGAGACACTGGGAACTCAATGATCAATTGCATGAAGCAAATCCTAAGTCGCACCGCTGGACGGAGTAGTCTAGGAAAATTAGCTATTGGCGGTTTTTTTCATGCTATCGATATTGGTGAGGATGCACATGCCAGACCATAGCAATCAACTGCTTTGTTGTCCTGTCGCCTATGTTTAAACTGAGGGAGCATTATCCCTGTCTGTTAATACCTAAGATATTTTTTATTTTTGGATATCCATGGAATGTATGTTACTACCATACGATGCTACCAAGTAGGGATTTTTTGTTGGTTAGTTTTAGATGCAGAGTTCACTGTCAATTGTTTCTTGTTCATATGTGCGGTTGCTACTTAGTTTCATATATTGATTCGTTTGTGCTACCAAACAAATGGGACGAATTGATAAACTATGGGTCCATGATGGAAGCATGGGGTAACAAGACTAGATTCTAGGAAGATACTTGGTTAGAGGAGAAGTCAGTAGCCACACAATATCCTTCTCTCTACAATATTATGCAATATAATGCTTATATTGCTACAATATTACAATTTGTTCCTTTAAATATCCATTTTAGGACGTCACTAGTAGGTGATCGATGGGACAGTTGGCAACATCTTGTGCGGAGGTTGATGGAAGTTCACCTCTCTGATGAGCGAGATACGATTCACTCGAAATTATCGGTGAATGGGATATTCTCCATCGAGTCTATGTATTTAGACCTAATTGATTCCGGTCCAATTCTGAAATCAATAAATATTTGGAAGAATAAAATACCTATAAGATCAATAATTTCATGTGGTTTCTTCACAAGGAAGTGATTCTGACTAAGCATAACTTGGCCAGGCGAAGATGGAAGGGTAGTAAACGACGTTGCTTTTGTGATCATTTTGAAACCATAAAAAACCACTTTCTCCAATGTACTCTTGCCAAACTTTTATGGCGTATGATTCATGTAGACTTTAATATTAGCCCTCCAACTAGTATTCACACATTATTCGGGACATTGCTGGATGGCGTGGAGCCAAGTACTGCATGACATATTCGGATAGGAGTATGCGCATTACTCTGGGCTATATGACTATATGGAACGACATAAATGACATGGTTTTTAACAGACAAACTCCTATATGTTTTTGCGGGTTATATACAGAGCCACTTCCTGTATCCGTACGTGGTTGTTACTCAGTCATACAGAAGCCAAGGAGCAGAAAAAATATATTGGGTGCAACCGTCGGTAGACGACGACACGTGATACTTGCAACCGGTTTGGATGGCGATCCCATAATAAGCGAGGTGTTTAGTCATCTTGACCTAATTTTGCTGGTTGTGGAAACTTTTTAATCACTTCATCATGTTATGTTTGCTCTCCTTGGGAGCTTGTACTGAACCTTACACCATTTTTAGACCTTCTACTTACTAATATGGTTGTATGCATCATTCAGATGCAAAGGCCGGGGGTAACCCTCCATTTCTAAAAACTAATGGAGGCATGGGAAACCTCTTGCATTGGTGATGGAATCGACGAGAGGAATTTGTTTAGGTTGATTTTAACATTCCAATGTTATATCACCCAAACATTAATTCTCCCTTTATGTACAAGTGAAATAATTGTGGTCCTGATGTACCCTTTTCGCATTTCATCTGGCTATCCGATCCTCAGGTTGTCACGTTAGGCCTTGTAGAATGTGAGTTTCGCAGAGAAACAAATCGGTTTTTCTGTAAGCATTAATTGAAGCTTCTTGTAGAGGGTAGACGCATAATTAAGTACGCCACTTATTGAGAGAAGAACTAGTGGTTAAAACATTAGGTTTATTTTAGCACCTTGCATTGTACAAGGCCTTAGGAGCCTTTCCTAAGACATCCATACTCGGGAAAAAGACGAGCCTATATGTGAAAGACCGGACATTGCCACATACGAAGGAAATAGCTCCGCATCCGATCGCGACTGAAATGACACCCGACTCTTCTCCCTTCCACCTTTTCTTTAATCTTCTTCCTCCTCCGGTTCCCCTTTAGCTCACCGGTGCTTGTAATCAAACTACCAATTACCTTGCATCTGGTGTATTTGAGTGAATCGTAGGTCAGGACTCTAACATGCTACTTCGGGCATCGGCGGAAGATGTTTGACCGCTAACTTCAGATTTGACCACCCTTGTAGTAATGGTGACGCATCCCCTGCAGCCTCACTGCTAGTGGGCACCGGTAGTTTTCCCTCCATCTTCACCACCTTGTTGGTTGTGTCATCATTCGCGTATCCTCGCCCACCAGTAGTGATCGTGGAGCTGACTTCACTATTGACAATGTGTAGGTGCACTGGGTGCCTGCTTGAGAAGCATGCATTTGGTAGCTGGGCTAGACGGAGGTGTTGAGGTTAGCAACTTAGCGTAGTGATGATGTGTTCATTCCACTACGGTAGCATTCTAGAGGTGTGATCCCCCTTGAGAAAACATTCCCTGAGGTTGTGTTTGGACCGATCACAGTAGCATTTCGGGCATCATAAACCTCCTTGGGGGCCTAGCTATGGAGTTTTACCTACACTCTCACTGTCGGGTTGGATGATTTCCAAGTGAAACACCGATATCTGATCATCTAGATGAGGCAAAGTCGGCTTCTTAGAGACCAATATCTCGATGGATGTGTCGCCTTGGACTTGTTATATACTCTTGGTTTGCACCATCATTTCGCGCTCTGGACCTCTGTGTATCTACTAGGGGATTCCAGTGGTGACTCCTTACGCAGTCATAGAGCTGCGTCTGCACCCTTCCTCCCCCTTCATGGTGGTTGTGTGGTGCCTTCGACTACATCTCTCTGTTGACGATCGCATTCGCCTACGTCCAATGGTGATTGAAGCTGCTAGTAGCATGCCAACTTCTTGTTATCAAAGTTTATTCTATTCAGTGGCATTCTTCGATGGTGTAGATGGAGGAACTCAGCAACAATGTGTTTGAGGATCATATATGTGGTGGAGCTTCTTGTCAATGTTCATGTTGGCTAGACCGATCCACCTATTGACTCAAACGGTTCCTGATTGCTGGCTAATGGAAGGCCACCAAACAAGTCGATGTTTTTGTTGCAATCTCCCGGTTCTTGACATCGAGGTGTCCATTGATGGCATGAATGAAACTCCTTGATGTTTGTCGTTGTCTTTGCAAGACAGTTGGAGCTTCCTCAAGTGTTCCTGACATATCCTTTTTGTTTCATTGGGCTTTCTTTTTGTAAGTCCTCACTCCTCTGCTCGAGGCAACTTATAAAGCTTTTATGTCGTTGGTTATTCCGGTGCATAGTAACATTAGAGATGGGATGATCACACCATTGGCGCCTGCTCCTCTACTATCTTCGGCATGGTTTTTCCATGTCCAATTATAACTTCTCACCCAGCCTACTTGTTGGCTTGTCCACTGCTTTACGACGACAAATAAATAGAACATACCATTGTTTAAAGTGAAGTGAAATAACAAGATAGAGAGACTTTTTTAACTCAAAAAGGCCTGGACTGAAAAGCAACTGCCATGCTAGGGTTTGACGACCTTGGCGACTCTGCAGCGGCTGGTACCACTAGTACAAAAGGGCCCATTTGTCCCGGTTCGTAAGGCCCATTTGTCCCGGTTCTGGAACCGGGACTAAAGGGTCGGGACTAAAGCCCAAAACCTTTAGTCCCGGTTCGCTTACGAACCGGGACCAAAGGCCCTCCACGTGGCCGCTGGGGGGAGCCCAGGCAGGAGGACCTTTAGTCCCGGTTGGTAACACCAACCGGGACCAAAAGGCAGGACCTTTAGTCCCGGTTGATAACACCAACCGGGACCAAAAGGCAGGACCTTTAGTCCCGGTTGGTAACACCAACCGGGACCAAAAGGCATCTGTTAGGAGCTGGGGTTTTGTTTTTTTTTTGAAAGGGAGGGGGGTTAGGTGGTTTTGTAGGGTTAATTTAGGGGTTTCATATTGTGTTAGCTAGCTAATAGAGAGAAGTGTCCTCTTTTTCTCCGTGCTTGGTCGACGCTAGCTACTATAGAGAGAACTCGACACTCTAGCTAGTAAGCAAATGAAGGAACCATTAAGTACATAAGATCGTCATGAACATATACAGAGAGAAGTGATCGACCTCTCTTTCTCCGAGAGATTGGTCGAACAACAAGTTTTCGTATATCTATCCGACGCTACTACATATGTACAATATATAACATCCCTTACAACAATTTCAATTTCACATGGTATTCTCCTTGTTCAGGTATGACGTGGTCAAGAAAGAATCCCGCCAATTCCTCTTGAATTGCTCGTATGCGATCATGTGGTAGGAGTTCATCCCGCATCTGCCAGATCTAATTTAAAGAAGGGGTCAATACATATATATGAATGAAACTCAACACAATTGATGGTAATATATAAAATAAAATTGTGAATATTGTTTACGTACTTCAAATTGTTTCTCAGAGGAGGCCCGTTCAGAGGTATAGTAGCGAATGAACTCGCATACGTAGTATCCACATAAATGAGTGTTGGGTGCCTGCAACAAGCACTTTACGAGAATAGAGTTCAATCAAACTGATAAGCAAGAATGATAATGGTATTGATGAAACTAGAATCAATGAGAGATGCGCGGAACTAGCTAGTACTACTTACTTTGGGGTGTGTAAATCGCAGCTCCTTCTTCAGACCCCGGAACCTTAGCGGTGAACGTTTTCCAAACCCTGGCAGGCAAAGAAAATGATTACTTGATATCAGGAAATGAACGAAAGTTGCCGATATGGTCCCGGTATTGATTGAACTTACTTCTGGAGCATTGCAGTCATGTCACCATAATACTTGGGATCTTTACGGAGCGAGTCTAAGACAGTTACTAATGCCCCGTCAAGGTTAATGGATAGCAGAATATAGTGGAAGCTGCGCACGCATAACTCATCAATTACATTACTTAACCACGAGTAAGCGGAACCGAATATGCAGAAGACAGTAACACTCACTTGAAGTTGTAAGGAAAGAGTATTTCCCTTTTGTTTTGATGTTTAAGGAACATTTGTAGTAAGTTGTTCTCGGTATCTTCAGCCGCCTTTCGTACCGACCATTCATTTACGGTATTTGGGCTAATGAACCCAACGTCGAAGATTCCTATTTTTTGGCATTCGACCATCTTCAATCTGCATAATATAGTGAGGATAATTATATATACATGCAATGAACGAGCTGAGCTAGAGACTTAATTATAGAAGTAATACTTACAGACAGTAGCAAGTCATGAGTTGTTTGTCGAGGGCCTTTTGATTGTATAATTGAAATAACTCCACAAATTCAACAGGCAGCAGGTCGACTCCAGGGAAGTCATGCTCTTTTTTAATTCCGACTAACAAACTGTCTTTCCCAGACTTCCTGCAGGTTTCCATGTACCAGTCATGCAATTTTTGCATCATCGTTGTTAGATGAGGATGATCAGGTTTGACGAGAGGCTTCCCGTGCTCGTATCTAAAGACGTCTACTACCTCAGCCGTTTCAAACTGTACATCATCGGGCAGGTAATCATCAAGAGTGGTACCGGGCAGTAGCACCGGATGATTAGCGATATCGCTAGACACCTTGAGCGGGGGGCACGATTGCTTCTCCTGTTCGCCGAGCTGGGGAATTGTTTTCCCACTTCTTCGTTTTTTCGCTCCTGTAGCACTGGAAGTACTTCCCGACTGCTGCGCTTTAGCATGTGTCTTAGTAATTATGCGGTCATAGTTGGAATCCGGCGGAGGCGGTGGTGGTCGCTTCAGGGCATCGATAGTGCGCTTCACTTTCACCAGATCTAGCTTCTCCTTCGGAGGTGGAGTTTTCTTTGCAAAATGGTCCCTCACTTCGGCACGACATATGTCCTCGTTTTCCTGCTCGGTCCTCTCATATGGTAACTTTTCCACAGGCTTGAGACATGGACCGTATCTGAATTGCCTCCCGCCTCTGCTTGTACTGCTAGCCACCGGAGCGGCGGCGTCTCTCTTCCATCGTTGCTGAGGAGGCGGAGAAGGAGGCGGAGTGCTCCGACGCGCCGGAGTAGGCGAAGGAGGAGGCGGAGTGCCCTCACGCGTCGGAGGAGCCGGAGAAGGAGGCGGAGTGCCCTGATCACTCGCCGGAGGAGGAGGAGGAGGAGGAGGCGGAGTGCCCTGACTCGCCGGAGGAGGAGGAGGAGGCGGAGGCGTCCAGTTTGGAAGCTTGATGTACTCCTTCTGCCATAGACATGTACTCCTCAGAGCACGAACCAGCTGATTCTCCCCTTCACCTGTAGAGTGGTAAAGCTCGAGCTCCTCAAATCCCTCCATTACTTCATCCACCATCACAACAGCATAGCCATGTGGAATCGTAAGGCAGTGAAAAGTTCCGTTGGGTTGAGGAGGTGCAACAGAGCCGAGAGCCGCCTTGAAAGTGAGGTTATGGCATTTCGTCATAAGCTCGCAATTTTGAGCCTCCGTGATAGTATCCACGGGGTAGATAGGCTCCGTGAAGTCAGTCTGAACGGGCTCCGTGGAAGCCACGCTGCTTCTCCGCTGAGATGGCGGGGTAGCTTCTGGGGTAGCTTCGTGCCGCTGAGATAGTTGGCCGGCAGCTCGCTGGCTCTCAGCTTCCTCTAGCTTTTGTAGTCTTGCACTCATCTTCTGCATGTCGCTCAGCTCCGCTTTCCTCTTTCTCTCCCGGCTTCTGTAACCGCCTGCGTCGGGAAACCCAAACTTCCACGGAACGGAGCCTGGTGTGCCTCGTGTTCGTCCAGGGTGCTCAGCATTCCCTAGGGCCTCAGTCAGCTCGTCCTTCTCTCTGTCGGGAATGAACGTCCCTTCCTGCGCTGCGGTGATATACTTCTGAAGCTTCGTGACAGGTATTGCAAGTTGCTCGTCCGTCCAACGGCACTTCCCTGTTTCAGGGTCCAAAGTTCCCCCAACCCCGAAGAACCAAGTCCTTGAACGGTCTGGCCATTTCAATGTCTCTGGTTCGACCCCTTTAGCAATCAGGTCATTCTCAGCTTTGTCCCACAACGGCCGGGCTTTGAGGTAGCCACTTGACCCCGTGTGATGGTGATACTGCTTCTTTGCATCGTTGTTCTTGTTTGTCTCAGACATTTTCTTACTCTTGTCTGATGTCTTGTAGGCCACAAATGCGGGCCAGTGATCTCTTATCTTCTCAAATCGGCCGATGAATTCTGGAGTCTCACCTTTGTCGACAAACTTTGATATCAACTCCTTCTTCCACCTCCTGAATAGATCTGCCATCTTCTTAAGAGCACACGCCTTGACCAGTGGCTCTATAACGGGCTTATTCGGATCCTCCTCTGGCGGTAGGGTGAAATTTGCCTTCAGCAAGGTCCAAAGATCATCTTTCTGTCTATCGGTGACATAATCACCTTCAGGGGCGTCGTCCTTAGGCTTATTCCATTGCTTGATGCTGATCGGGATGTTGTCCCTAACAATAGCTCTGCACTGAGCAGAAAATGCGTCCTTGGTCTGCTTGGGTTCAATCGGTAGGCCATCGTCCGCGAGTGCTGTGATCGTGAACCTTTCATCCTTGCGCAACCTCTTCTTCGGGCCTCGTCTCGTTACCGAAGTTTGGCTCGATCCGGAGGGCTATAAAAGAAGAAAGAAGAGTTAATATATATATGTACATACCAAAACAATTAATGCATCAATTAGCTAGTCAGCACCTCCGGAGCCATCATGATCATGTCACTGGAGCCATCATGATCATGTCCTTCCTCCTCCATTGTTCCATCGGTGTCGTTGAGAAACGACAAGACAGCATCACCTCCGGCGAGGATTATCTCCCCCAACAACTGTTCTTGTTCCAAGTCTCTTTGATCCATAGTTTCTGCAAATATTACAACATGGCAATTAATATACAAACATGAATGTCCGACGTCCGGACTGCCTCTCTCATGAATGTCCGACGTCCGGACCGCCTCTCTCATGAATGTCAAACAAGGGATTCTCTTAACCTTTAAGGGATTTAACAAAATGGCGCCATTCTGAATGTGCAAAAAATGGTCCATATTTTTCCTGATCTCATCTACCCTTCTATATGTCACGTTGTCTAGTGTCAAAGGATTCAAGAAAACCAAGGCTTCATCATTAGCCGGAAGTAACAGGCGCATAATGGTACGAAGCTCTCCAAAATTGTTTTGGAACGGAGTCCCGGATAGGATAATTAATTAGCTTTTTGGTACGAAGTTCAGCAAGAGCCTTCCGAATATCGCTATTTGGAAGGCCTTTGCTGAAATTCGTACCAAAAAGCAAATTATTCTATCCGGAACTCCGTTCCAAAACAACTTTAAAGAGCTTCATAGCATCATACGCATGTTACTTCCGGCTAATGATGAAGCCATGAATTTCTTCAATACTTTGACAGACAACGTGACATATAAAGAATATATATAGATGAGATCAAAAAAAAATTGGATCAACTTGTGCACATCCATAATGGGGGCATTCTTGATAAATCTATGTTACCGGAGTTATCTATGTTACCGGAGGGGGTAGACGACAACGGCGCTCACCCCTCATGTCATGTCCGACGTCCCCCCTCATGTCGAAGTTATCGGGGAGGGGGTAGACGACAACGACGCTCACCCCTCATGGTCGGGCGAGAGGGGGTTGATCGACTTCCCCCCTCATGTCGAAGTTACCGGAGTTTTCTTCTAGGGGTTTGGCTGACCTCGAGAGTTTGTCAGGTAGGGGAGGGGGGGGTAGGAGATCGACAACGCTTTTTTTCTAGGGTTTGCGTGGCCTCGAGAGTTGGTCGCCCGATATGTCCGACGTCCCCCCTCATGTCGAATTTACCGGAGTTTTCTTCTAGGGGTTTGGGTGGCCTCGAGAGTTTGTCGGGTAGGGGCGGGAGGGGGTAGGAGATCAAGGGCGACGGCGACATACATACATATAGCCACATACATACATGGAAAAAAATGCTATGAACAAAAAAATGCTATCGGGGAGGGGGTATATCGACCCCCCCCCTCCCCCCTCATGTCGAAGTTATCGGGGAGGGGGTATATCGACAACGACATACATTCCGGATAACATATACACACATATACACACATATACTTGAACATATATACATATACACGAAAAAAACATATACATGACTTTTTACATGAACATATACACACATATACATGAACATATATACATATACATGAAAAAAACATATACATGACTTTTTACATGAACATATACACACATATACATGAACATATACATATACAAGAAAAAAAACATATACATGGCCGGAAAGGGGGGGGCTCACTAGGGTGGGCGGCGATGGCTGGAGGCCGGCGACGAGGACGGCGGGCTCGGGGCGGCACGCGGTGACGGGGACGAGGACGGCGGGCGCTCGGGGAGGCGACGACGACGAGGGCGGCGGGCTCGGGGAGGCGATGACGCGGCGACGGGGAGGCAACGGCGACGACTGGGACGGCGGGCTCGGGGAGGCGACGACGACGAGGACGGCGGGCTCGGCGACGGCGACGACGCGGCGACGTCGGGGAGGCGACGGCGACGACGGGGACGGCGGGCTCGGGGAGGCGACGACGGCGAGGACGGCGGGCTCGGCGACGGCGACGACGCGGCGACGGGGAGGCGACGGCGACGACGAGTACGGCAGGCTCGGGAAGTCGACGACGCGGCGACGGGGAGGCGACGGCGACGACGGGGACGGCGGAATCGGGGAGGCGGGCTCGGGGCAACTGGTAGATGAAAACCTGAAATTTTCCAAGGGTTTTCTTATGTACAAGAAGCATTGGTCCCGGTTGGTGGCCCCAACCGGGACCAATGCCCACCTTTAGTCCCGGTTGGTGCCACCAACCGGGACCAAAGGTCTCTTTTCGTCAGCCCAAAGGGCGGGAAGCAGAGACCTTTGGTCCCGGTTGGTGGCACCAACCGGGACTAAAGGGTGGCATTGGTCCCGGTTGGTGCCACCAACCGGGACCAAAGGTGGGCATTGGTCCCGGTTGGTGCCACCAACCGGGACTAAAGGGTGGTGCTGCCCGGGGCCAAAAGTTTTGTCCCACCTCGCTAGCTGAGAGGGCTCGAGAGTGGTTTATAAGCGCTGCTGCGCACACCCTCTCGAGCTCCTCTCAGCAGCAGGCTTACGGGCCTAACCGCATGACCTCTGCCTGTGGGCCTTCTGGGCCTTCTACGGGCCTGAATCCTGGCCCAACTAGATGGTTGGGTTTCTAGTCGTATTCAGGCCGTGGTGGCCCAGTAGGCGGCATTTTTTTTAATTTTTTTCTACTTTTTTTGTTTTCTTTTTTGCTTTATTTATTTTCTTTTGTTTCTACTTACAGTTTTTCAGTGATTCTTTTTGCTTTTAGGTCACAAAAATTATAAACTTTCTGTTAGTGCCATTAGTTTCCAAATTTGAATAGTTTAAATTTGAATTCTTTTAAATTGGTGTGAATCACTAGTTTGTGAATAACTTTACTATAAAAATAGATTTTTGAGCGATTCTTTTGCTGCTATTTAATATTACTGTGTTTTATCATTATATTCAATTTGGTAATTTTTAGGTAATTTTAAATGTCTGTTTTAACCAAAAACAGATTTTGTTATTTTAGTTTGCTATTAAAGTTTCTAAAAAAATTCTTTATGAAAATTCTTTTTGCTATTAATGTTTTGAACAAAAAATACTTTGATAACTTTAGTTGCATAAATTTTATATAATTTTAGTTTCATAAATACTAGAGGTTTATAAAATATTTTTAGTTGATTCCTTTTGCTATTAGAGTTTTATAAAAGCTTTTTAGTTGATTCTTTTTGCTATTGAAGAATATTATAGTTTTATTTTAGTTGATCATAACAGAATTTTTTAATTGATTATTTTTAGTTCATTATTTTTGCTATTAGAGTTTCATAAAGGTTTTCTAGTTCATTCTTTTTGCTATTAGTTTCATAAAAGTTTTGTTTTAGTTTCATAAAAGTTTCATAAAACTTTCTTGCTATTAGTTTTGTTTTAGTTTCATAAAAGTTTTGTTTTAGTTTCGTAAAAGTTTCATAAAAGTTTCATAAAACTTTCTTGCTATTAGTTTGATTTTAGTTTCATAATAGTTTTGTTTTAGTTTCATAAAAGTTTCATAAAACTTTCTTGCTATTAGTTTTGTGTTACTTGATGAAAAGTTTTGTTTTAGTTTCGTAAAAGTTTCATAAAACTTTCTTGCCATTAGTTTTGTTTTAGTTTCATAAAAGTTTTGTTTTAGTTTCATAAAACTTTCTTGCTATTAGTTTTGTTTTAGTTGATTAAAAGTTTTGTTTTAGTTTCATAAAAGCTTTGTTTTAGTTTCATAAAAGTTTTGTTTTAGTTTCATAAAAGTTTCATAAAAGTTTCTTGCTATTAGTTTTATTTTAGTTTCATAAAAGTTTTGTTTTAGTTTCATAAAAGTTTTGTTTTAGTTTCATAAAACTTTCTTGCTATTAGTTTTGTTTTAGTTGATCATAACAGAATATTTTAATTGATTATTTTTTAGTTCATTCTTTTTGCTATTAGAGTTTCATAAAAGTTTTCTAGTTCATTCTTTTTGCTATTAGTTCATTCTTTGAGCTAAATGACCCTGAAATTGAAAAGCACTACAAATGAACTCTGAAAAGGTTGAAAGTTGGCATGGTATCATCATTTCACCCGCAATGCACTTCGTGTACAAAACGGACAATCTCTTTCGAAGTATCAGGGTTTCGGACGAAAACTCATCTGTTACAAAAGGCATTTAATTTCTTCACATGTAACTGCAATGATATAGTTGTGGAGAGAAAGTCTTCACTTTTTCTTCGCTTGTGTCCTTTGCTTATTGCGCCGTAACCATGGATAATCTTCATCGTTTAACAGGGTGCTTGGGTCAGCCTTGACTTTGAAGGGAGGAATTTCATGAAACTTTTCATAATCTTCAGACATGTCTGTCTTGCCCTCCAATCCCACGATGTCTCTTTTTCCTGAAAGAACTATGTGGCGCTTTGGCTCATCGTATGATGTATTCGCTTCCTTATCTTTTCTTTTTCTCGGTTTGGTAGACATGTCCTTCACATAGAAAACCTGCGCCACATCATTGGCTAGGACGAATGGTTCCTCTGTGTACCCAAGATTGTTGAGATCCACTGTTGTCATTCCGTACTGTGGGTCTACCTGTACCCCGCCTCCTGACAGATTGACCCATTTGCACTGAAACAAAGGGACCTTGAAATCATGTCCATAGTCAAGTTCCCATATGTCCACTATGTAACCATAATATGTGTCCTTTCCCCTCTTGGTTGCTGCATCAAAGCGGACACCGCTGTTTTGGTTGGTGCTCTTTTGATCTTGGGCGATCGTGTAAAATGTATTCCCATTTATCTCGTACCCTTTGTAAGTCAATACAGTCGAAGATGGTCCCCTGGCCAACGAGTACAGCTCATCAGAAACAGTGTTGTCACCCATGAGACGTGTTTGCAACCAACTGCCGAAAGTCCTGATGTGTTCATATGTAATCCAGTCGTCACACTGCTCCGGGTGTTTGGAGCGCAGAATATTCTTGTGTTCATCGACATACGGGGTCACCAAGGTAGAATTCTGTAGAACTGTGTAGTGTGCTTGAGACCAAGAATGCCCGTCCCTACATATTATTGAGTCCGCTCCTAGCGTGCCTTTTCCAGTCAGTCTCCCCTCATACCGCGATTGAGGGAGACCAATCTTCTTAAGGTCAGGAATGAAGTCAACACAAAACCCAATGACATCCTCTGTTTGATGGCCCATGGAGATGCTTGCTTCTGGCCTAGCGCGGTTACGAACATATTTCTTTAAGACTCCCATGAACCTCTCAAAGGGGAACATATTGTGTAGAAATACAGGGCCCAGAACGACAATCTCGTCGACTAGATGAACTAGGACGTGCGTCATGATATTGAAGAAAGATGGTGGGAACACCAGCTCGAAACTAACAAGACATTGCACCAAATCACTCCTTAACCTTGACAGGATTTCTGGATCGATCACCTTCTGAGAGATTGCATTGAGGAATGCACATAGCTTCACAATGGCTAATCGAACGTTTTCCGGTAGAAGCCCCCTCAATGCAACCGGAAGCAGTTGCGTCATAATCACGTGGCAGTCATGAGACTTTAGGTTCTGGAACTTTTTCTCTGCCATATTTATTATTCCCATTATATTCGACGAGAAGCCAGACGGGACCTTCATACTGAGCAGGCATTCAAAGAAGATTTCCTTCTCTTCTTTGGTAAGAGCGTAGCTGGCAGGACCTTCATACTGCTTTGGATGCATGCCGTCTTTTTCATGCACACGTTGCTGTTCCTCCCGTGCCTCCGGTGTATCTTTTGTCTTCCCATACACTCCCAAGAAGCCTAGCAGGTTCACGCAAAGATTCTTCATCACGTGCATCACGTCGATTGCAGAGCGGACCTCTAGGTCTTTCCAATAGGGTAGGTCCCAAAATATAGATTTCTTCTTCCACATGGGTGCGCGTCCCGCATCGTCAGTCGGAACAGATAGTCCGCCAGGACCCTTTCCAAAGATTACTTGTAAATCATTGACCATATCAAGTATGTGATCACCAGTACGGAGGGCGGGCTTCTTCCGGTGATCTGCCTCACCTTTGAAATGCTTTCCTTTCTTTCGACATTGATGGTTGGTCGGAAGAAATCGACGATGCCCCAGGTACACATTCTTCCTGCATTTGTCCAAATATATACTGTCGGTGTCATCTAAACAGTGTGTGCATGCGTGGTATCCCTTGTTTGTCTGTCCTGAAAGGTTACTGAGAGCAGGCCAATCGTTGATGGTTACAAACAGCAACGCATGTAGGTCAAATTCCTCCTGTTTGTGCTCATCCCACACACGTACACCTTCTCCATTCCACAGCTGTAAAAGTTCTTCAACTAATGTCCTTAGGTACACATCAATGTCATTGCCGGGTTGCTTAGGGCCTTGGATGAGCACTGGCATCATAATGAACTTCCGCTTCATGCACAACCAAGGAGGAAGGTTATAGATACATAGAGTCACGGGCCAGGTGCTATGATTGCTGCTCTGCTCCCCAAAAGGATTAATGCCATCTGCACTTAAACCAAACCATACGTTCCTTGCGTCACCTGCAAAGTCCCCCCACCTTCTCTCGATTTTTCTCCACTGCGACCCGTCAGCGGGTGCTCTCAACTTCCCGTCTTTCTTACGGTCTTCTTTGTGCCATCGCATCAACTTGGCATGCTCTTTGTTTCTGAACAGACGTTTCAGCCGTGGTATTATAGGAGCATACCACATCACCTTGGCAGGAACCCTCTTCTTGGGGCGCTCGCCCTCAACATCACCAGGGTCATCTCGTCTGATCTTATACTGCAATGCACCGCATACCGGGCATGCGTTCAAACTCGCAGATTTGGTCCATTCTGGCCGGTTTTCTATGGTATTACTCACTGATTTTGGGTTCGGGTCGAACCGGAGCTTCGGGGAACCCCGTGGTCCGCTTACGGGGATCTCGCCAAAACTCGCAGATTTGGTCCATTCTGGCCGGTTTTCTATGGTATTACTCACTGATTTAGGGCCCCGGGTAGAACCGATCGTTCGGGGAACCCTGAGGTCCGGTTTCGGGGACCTCGTCAAAACTCACAGTTTTGGTCCATTCTGGCCAGTTTTCTATGGTATTAATCACTGATTTAGGGCCCCGGGTCGATCCGGACGTTCGGGGAACCACGAGGTTCGCTTGCAGGAATCTCGCCTCCTCGTACTCACCGCGGTAGAGGATGCAATCATTAGGGCATGCATGTATCTTCTGCAC
This sequence comes from Elymus sibiricus, assembly GCA_039707655.1. Lineage (NCBI taxonomy): Eukaryota > Viridiplantae > Streptophyta > Magnoliopsida > Poales > Poaceae > Elymus > Elymus sibiricus. The sequence continues at coordinate 68,811,573 of CM077675.1, forward strand.
CTCCAATCCTAGAGGGCATAGAACCTTCTTTGCTTCGTACGTACTGCCTGGCAATTCGTTATCCTTTGGAAGCTTCTTCTTCTATATTTTCAGCAGCGAACTAAATCCCTTGTCAGATACACCATTGTCTGCCTTCCATTGCAGCAATTCTAGTGTGGTACCGAGCTTTCTGTTGTCATCTTCGCAATTTGGGTACAACCCTTTTTTGTGATCCTCTAACATACGATCGAACTTCAACTTCTCCCTTTCACTTTCGCATTCTCTCTGTGCATCAACAATGACCCGGCGAAGATCATCATCGGGCACATCGTCTGGTTCCTCTTGATCTTCAGCTTCCCCGATTGCAGCATCACCGTATTCAGGGGGCGGGTAGTTGTCATCATCCTCTTCTTCTTCGTTGTCTTCCATCATAACCCCTCTTTCTCCGTGCTTGGTCGAAACATTATAGTGTGGCATAAAACCCTTCTCAAGCAGGTGGAAGTGAAGGGTTTTAGAGTTGGAGAAAGCCTTCGTATTCTCACAGACAGTACATGGACAATGCATAAAACCATTCTGCTTGTTTGCCTCAGCCGCTTCGAGAAAATTATGCAGGCCCTTAATATACTCGGAGGTGCGTCGGTCACCATACATCCATTGCCGGTTCATCTGCGTGCGTTATATAGTTCTTATTATTGAACAACATATAACTCTCTAGAGCATCTAATTAAAACACACAAATAAGAACTTTTTTCTTTTAGAAAGAAGATAAGAAGAAGAGGCTAACCACGGTGTTGCCGGCGCCGAGATGGGCGCGGGCGATCGACGGCGGTGAGGACGGGGACGGGACAGGACGGACCGCCAAACCTAGACAAATCTTGAGGAAAATGGAGCTTGGACAAGGAGCTTCGAGAGGAGAAAGCTTAAGTGTGGCTCGGGCATTTCATCGAACACCTCATGTGCATAGGAGGTGAGCTAGAGCACCACAAAAGCTCTCCCACGGCCGGGCAAAAAAACAGAGCAATGCATTGCTCTGCTCGCGGGCGGGGGCTATATATAGGCCAACCATTGGTCCCGGTTCCAGCCACAAACCGGGACCAATGGTTGTGGGCCAGGAGCGAGGCGCATTGGTCCCGGTTCGTGGTTGGAACCGGGACAAAAGGGGTCACCTTTAGTCCCGGTTCCAGCCACAAACTGGGACCAATGGTTGTGGGCCAGGAGCGAGGCGCATTGGTCCCGGTTCGTGTCTGGAACCGGGACTAAAGGGTCCAGACGAACCGGGACCAATGCCCCACGAGGCCCGGCCGGCCCCCTGGCCTCACGAACCGGGACCGTTGATCCCATTGGTCCCGGTTCGTGACTGAACCGGGACTAATGGGCTGGCCCGGCCTGGACCAAAGCCCTGTTTTCTACTAGTGTACGTCTCCAACGTATCGATAATTTACGAAGTATTCATGCCATATTTGCCTATGTTTACCATACTTTTATATGGTTTTGATGCACTTTATATGATTTATTTAGAACTAACCCGGACTGACGCTGTTTTCAGCAGAATTACCGTGGTGTTGTTTTTGTGCAGAAAATAAAATTTCTTGGAATCGTCTGAAACTTTTTTATGATTTTTTCTGAAGGAAATAAGAAACACCGGAGCGAAGAACCACTGGAGGGGAGCCACCTGTGGGCCACAAGACAACAGGGCGCGCCCATCCCCTAGGCGCGCCCTGATGGCTTGTGGGGCCCACGTGGCTCCGTTTAGCGTGATTCCATCGCCAAAAAATCCTATATATACAGAAACCCTTAGAAATAAACAAAGAACTTCCGCTCCGCCGCATCTCTCTGTATCGAAGACAAACCCATCTGGAGCCTTTCCAGTACCCTGCCGGAGGGGGGAAATCATCACCGGTGACCATCTTCATCATCTCGGTGGAGGCCATGACGAGGAGGGAGTAGTTCACCCTCGGGGCTGAGGGTATGTACCAGTAGCTATGTGTTTGATCTCTCTCTCTCTCTCTCTCTCTCTCTCTCTCTCTCGTGTTGTTGAGATGTCACGATCTTGATGTATCACGGGCTTTGTTAATATAGTTGGATCATATGGTGTTTGTCCCTTACTATCTTGTTGTGATGAATTGAATCTTGTCCTTTGAGATTTTGTTATCTCGGATTGAATATTGGATTTGAGATCACTTGATGTATGTCTTGGTACTCAACTTGCGGATTCCCATGGTGACAATGGGGTAATCTATGCGTAGGGGTTGATACACGATCTTTTCTTACCTTCTCCGATAGAAATCTTGGGGTACTCTTTGAAGTTCTTTGTGTTGGATTGAATATGATAAATCTGAAATTGTTTGATGCGTGTCGAATAATTAACCCACGGATACTTGAGGTGACATTGAAGTATCTAGGTGACATTAGGGTTGATTGATTTGTATCATTGGTGTTATTTTAGTACGAACTCTAGGGCTGTTTATGACATCTATAGGAATACTTGCATAGTAACTGTACAGGCAAACAGAAGTGATCCAGCATATGTACCTAGACGGTATGGCCCCATGAGAGAAAGAGAATGGACTGAGCCATTTATTTTCATCATTGAGCTTTTGTATTTATTTAACGACATTTACATCCACACACAACCACACTATGTTATAAGACATTCTAGAGAAAACATGAGGCAGCAGAGCATAATGTAGACGGGATGTTATCACCTCGTTTTTAACATCACATTGGACGGGGACTAAAAGAGTTACCAAGGTGTGGGCATGACAGGAGTCTGGACCTCGGTGATAAACCTGCTAGCTCTGATAAGTGAGGTAGATATAGTTGGTTTTCCCAAAAGAAGGCTAAACCTCCGGCCTCTGCATCATATGATGCACACAATCATCTTAATTAAAGTAATGTAAGAAACATCCAAAATAATTTATGATGTATTACATGACTCATTTTTTTCCGAAAAGGAGGATAGCCCCCGACCTATTTATCGAGCAATCCACACATCCATTTTTATTATTATTCAATAAAGTCCGACAAATAATACATCATATTGTGGGACGGCGGGAGTATCTTTTAGTCCGGTTTGCTTGTGTAGACAAAAAAAAAACTATGCATTTACCATGTACTCTGCTTAATACATAAGTAAGGGGGTTTTGTTTTAAAAGTAGCCAACAAAGGATGGTAATTATTTCTGCACGCATATAAGAGCAACCGCAGTGTGTTGTTTTGCCTGCCTCTAAGCCTTCTTTCTCCTATTAGAGGCAGAGCTTTACATTGCAAACTACTGCCTCTAGTCTAAAATTGCTAGGATCGCATCTTAGCTTGGAGGAAGCCTCTAGTCTAAAATAACCCTGTGACCCCACATGTCAATTTCTAGGATCAGTTGTGAGAGATGTTTGGCAGAGTAAAATAGGCTGATATTTCTTCTGTTTTAAGTATGTTGTAGGGTCCATCTTAGAGGCAACCATGACATCTATACAGTGTGTAATTTTCTATGAAACTCGAAGGCGGCGAACGGGCCGAAGCAGGTAAAGGACCCCTATCGTATGCTACACATGGCCGTGATACAGAAGATACAAAAGGTACATAGAAGTAAATGCAATCTCCTACATCTACGTGTCCTGAAAGCCCACGCTCATCGAAGCAAGACATAGATTTATTGGCTATGGGCATCATGCTATGCCTCGCGCTTTGACATGTGTACGATACTGAGCACCCAAATATTCTTTCTTTTAGCAACGTGGAACATCCAAATTCATGAAAGTTGCTAAGCCTTGTATAATTCTTGACCTAGCATATATGTTTACCCCATAATGTATGTAAGCTTAGTTGTTTTCACACTTCTATTTTATGAATGAAAGATATATAATGCTTCGTTCAAAGGGACAAGTTACACGCATAAATTAAAGGTTGATGACCGAGGTTTGGGGCTGAGAACAAAAAAGATAAAACATTTGAGTCGTGATTTATTTACTGACATGAAGAAACGAGCATATTGCTTTATAGATGAGCATACATTTGTAGCTTTGGGGTAGAAGGTTATAAAACATGTGGAAAACGCATAGTAAATCAAAACATTTACGTTGTGAGTAGTAGAATATTAAAAATCATATTGTTTTGATAATGTTCATTCGAGTTTGGTGTGTCATCAGTTTATCTTTGTTGGCGAACATGTTGAGTTTAGTTTCTTTGTTATTCTATTTGGTTGGTCACTGTTTATTGCATCGATGTACGCACTCTTCCTTCAAATCCTAATGTGTTCACTACTATCACTTGAATCAGAAAATTAATGTGTTATTTTCTCTTCAGAGCGAATCAAATGCATCATGAGTTTGTATCAACTATCTTTATCCTAGCTGCAATTAATGATTCTAGTTTCAGTGCCAATAGCTCATATTTATAGATCTGTGCTTATAATCACTTCGGTTATTCTTAGATGGGCAAAATAATTAATAAGAAAAGGAAATATATATACTTACAAAAGAACATTACAAGAGAAGAAGTAGAGATTTTTTACGGTACCTCCTACTACGTCTATGACCGAGTAGTATTGAGTGATCTCATCTGTTGACTAGCAGGGTAGTTTACATCCTACTACTTCTAGGACCGAGTAGTATTGAGTGATCTCATCTGTTGACTACCAGGGTAGTTTTGTCATTTTTTTGTTTGATAATTTGTAGAATCCCTCGCCATTATCACCCTCGTTTGGCCTCATCGTTGCCGCCGGCCAATCATCGCCGGCGTCCGTTCATACAGTACTCTACCACGAGCTCCCTCGGCCGCGGTCATGGGCTGCTGCCACCTCTATTCATCTGTCCTATGTTGGCCCAGGTTCCGACCTTGACGAAGTACTCGTCTCCGACAATGCGCGTACACAAGCTACCGGCGGCCGATTACTTCCGGCCGATCGACCGTATACGGCGAGATGCACGTACACCACTTGCACCTTGATTGATTCACCTGGATGACTCACGTACGTAGCAAAGGACCAAGCAGCTGGATCGATTCCTTCGAGCTAGCTAGCTTGTACTATCCCACAATACGTACGTGTACGTTAGGAGCCGTCGGCGATTGATGGATACGATTTTGCCGTCGCCGAGACACAAGCACGCGGACACACCGAGTTGGCCAAAAGGCTCGTGTCGAGCCTTGCACTTTTATTGATCAACTCACCATGGTTCTGGTGTTACAAGCCCAGGGTACGTGCATATATATAGTACGAAAGCTAAGTATCTAGGGTAATACCAATACTACTCCTAGACTAACTCTAACTCGAATACTAATCGGATACATGATCGTACATGACCCAAACACCACCAGCTGGGAGGATATGTCGGGTTTAATTCCAACAATCACCCCCCTAAACACGACTTCGTTACGTTACAGCTCCGACGCCGATTCTTCTTTGCATCTTCAAGAACTTCTCTCGATCCAAAGCCTTGATGAGGATGTCCGTCAGTTGATCATCGGTGCGAATGTAGTTGACCTCCGCCATACCTTCTTCCACACCGTCCTTCATGTAGTGATACATAGTATCAATGTGTTTGCTCCTATCATGCCGCACTGGATCCTCACGTAGAAAAGTTGTAGACTCACTGTCAACGTTGAGCACCACTCGTTTCGGATCTTGATCCATGAGATCACCGTGTGGCCTCCCTATCCACACACCTTGACACTCTGCTTCACCTGAAGTCGATGTCACCACCTTTTGCTTTCGTGATAGCCAGCTTACTATGCTTCCACCAAGGAAATATGCCACGCCCAAGGTACTCTTACGGTCGTCAACAATTTCTTCGTTGTCACTACCACTATAGCCGAGTAGTTTCACCATCCCCTTCTTGCTCAGCTCAAGACGAGGTTTCATTGAAGCATCAATTGGATTGCAATCTTTCTTGCCACAACTTTCAAGTACCTTTCTTGCATATGCCTCCTGGCATAGTGTGATCCCTTCCGGCTTTTGATGTACCTCTGGCCCGAGGTAGTAACTCAAAAGACCTAAATCACCCATCTTGAAAAGCTCCTTCATTTGTAGCTTGAACTTTGCAATCACCTCTTCATCTGCTCCAGTTATCAATAGATCGTCGTCGTAGATGCCAACTAGTAGACAATCCCTTCCTTCACCTCTCTTGTACATTGCATGCTCCAGTGGGGCTTTTTCAAATCCAAGAGAAATCAAAGTCCGATCAAGTTTGATGTTCCACGCCCGAAGGTCCTGCCGTCGCCCATACAAGACTTTGTGTAGTTTCAATACCTTGTGTTCTTCTCCCTCTTTGATGAAGCTCAGTGACTGATTCACATACACATCTCCTTTTATCTCACCGTTCAAAAACGTGGATTTTACATCCATGTGATGTATCTTCCATGATTCTTGAGCCGCGAGAGCGACGAGTAATCTCACTGATTCCATCCGTGCAACGGGAACGAACACTTGTTCGAAGTTCACACCTTCATCTTGCATGTACTCTTTGGCCACTAGCTTCACTTTGTGCTTCACACACCCTTCGGCATCTCTGTTGATCTTAAATTCCCACTTGAGATCCATGGCTTTTTTATTGTTGGGAACATCCACAAGCTCCCATGCATTGTGGTCGTGGATCGACCCCAACTCTTCTTCTATATCATGATGCCAACACTGCTTCGTATTCGCGTCCTCAAAATCTGACGGATCCTCGGCGCTTGATAGAGACCTTCGCCCACTCCATTTGATCTTTACCGGGTCAATCGTTCGAAGAGTATCCTCCGGATATGGGTGTAACACCGGTTGTAGCTTTATGGTTATAGGTGATGGTGTCCTTTCCTCCATTACTGTCGAAGGCGACATTGCTCGCGCGGCTCCTTGTACCTTCAGGAGCGACTCTTCGCTGTTTGCTTCGCTCGCTGTTTCTGGCAAAGCTTCGGTTGTAGGTAGACATGTCCTTTCTTCCTTCATGGGCACGGGCGTTACGTTGCCGTTCCCATCTCCACACGTGGATGCGGTCCCTCCTGGACCTCCACTGCATGAGCCACCATGCAAGAGCAGCTTGCCACGCTCAGTTGGGCTACCTGACTCGTTGTCAAAGTTTCCAAGTAGTAAATTTATATGTGGCCCTTGTTCACCACGTGAGACACCCATGCCTCCTGCCGCTGGCTTATGTGGGCTTCGACTTGCTGCTGCACCACCACACGCAGCTGCCTTGCAACCTCCAGCTGCAGCGCTCGCTGATGGGTGTGAGGCATCCTGACTCCATGCGAGACCTCCTGCTTGAGTTATTGCGGCCAGTTCTTCCGGCCTACTCAGCGGGACACCACGTTCGCCTGTTACTGGGCAGCGTGGCATGGCAGCTGCGCATGTGTCCACTTTTCTATCAGCATACTTTGATTCGTGGTCTTCAGGCGCCACGTACGCGGAAACGACATTCGTGTCCGTAGCATCGACACAAATTTCAGAATTATGTCTCGCGTCAGTAGATTCGACACGAGTTTTGGAATCACCCCTCATGTCCGTAACAAGGCCGCTTCTCCACGGTCGAGAGCATGCAATGAGCGCTTCCTTCGCTCCAGCAAAGTTGGCACTTACACCCGTAGCATTGATGAAAGTTTCGGAATCATCCCCCGCATCCGTAGCATCGACACGAGTTTCCGAACCATGATCTTGAGAGCAAACTTTTTCTTCACGGAGTGCGACAATTTCTTTAGCCGACACTTGAAGAATTGGATCCTCCTCGTCCACGAGTTCATATATCAACATCATGTCACCTTCATCTCCTAGCTGGGCCATCAGCGCCTTCTCCTTCGGGGAATTCTTGCACTCCGATTTGAAGTGCCCCATGATGCCACAGTTGTGACACTTGATCTTGCGCTTGTCGAACTTCTTCTTCTTCTTTGGAGCGCCATCGCTGGCGTTCTTCTTACTTTGTTCGTTTGGCACATGATCTTGGCGAGTGTTGCTACTTGAGCCCTCGCCTCCTCTCTTTGAGTCCAGCGCCTGCCACTGAGCCCGTGTGAGCATGAAAAGATCATCGTTCCTCCCGTCCCCGAGACTGTACCGCATACGCTCGTCGTGAGCCTTGTAGCGTCCGACGAGATCATCAATGGAGAGGGTCTCGAGATCGACGCACTGCTCGATCGCCGTGACAATTTGCAGGTACCGGGGAGGAGCCGCGCGCAAGAACTGACAATTTGAGGTTTTCTCCAAGTGCGTGGATCCGATTGACGAGAGTAGCTACCCGTGAAGCGAACGCGTCCACGGACTCATTGTCGCGCATGACCAAAGTCTCATAGTTCCTTAAGAGAGTTTGGAGATTGGCTTGCTTGACGCGGGTGTGTCCCTCGAACATGAGCTCCAAGCTATCCCACGCCTCTTTCGCCGTTTCTTTGGCGATCAGGTGTTGGAGGACATCCATCGGCATCACCGAATAAATCGCCGACGCCGCCTGCCGATCCTTCCGGTGCTCGGCTCCTCCCTTCTTGAAAGCGTCGCCTCCTGGATCGACTACGTCCCACAACTCGTTGGCGCGAAGACCACACTCCATCAAGGCCTTCCATACCCCAAAGTTCTCGCAATCAAACCGTGGATATGACGAACTCGCCGGGGCAGCAAATACTTTAGCCGCACCGGAGTACGCCGCCAGCTGCTTGTCCTTCTCATCGTCCGACATGATCTTCCGTTACTAAAAGATCAACCTTGCTCTAGATACCAATTGTTGGCCCAGGTTCCGACCTTGACGACGCACTCGTCGAGTACTTTCTGACAATGCGCGTGCACAAGCTACCGGCGGCCGATTACTTCCGGCCGATCGAGCGTATACGGCGAGATGCACGTACACCACTTGCACCTTGATTGATTCACCTGGATGACTCACGTACGTAGCAAAGGACCAAGCAGCTGGATCGATTCCTTTGAGCTAGCTAGCTTGTACTATCCCACAATACGTACGTGTACGTTAGGAGCCGTCGGAGATTGATGGATACGATCTTGCCGTCGCCGAGACACAAGCACGCGGACACACCGAGTTGGCCAAAAGGCTCGTGTCGAGCCTTGCACTTTTATTGATCAACTCACCATGGTTCTGGTGTTACAAGCCCAGGGTACGTGCATATATATAGTACGAAAGCTAAGTATCTAGGGTAATACCAATACTACTCCTAGACTAACTCTAACTCGAATACTAATCGGATACATGCTCGTACATGACCCAAACACACCAACTGGGAGGATATGTCGGGTTTAATTCCAACATCCAATTGGTTCGTCCATCGGTGAGATTCAATCGACGTTGTGTGCGCGTGTTGTTTGTGTGCAGCCATGGACTGACGTACGTAACTATGCATACATAGGCGTGGTCGCCGGAAAGAAACCGGCTTCTCTTGCTTGTCTGGCGTTCTGGAGTCTGGACATAATCAATCGATCTGGTAGGCTAGCTTGTCTAGCTTTGTACCAGGGGATTTCCATGGCACCCTGACCGGTGAGGATCGATGCAGTACGTACAATCAGTCTCTTCGTTGCATCTTCCCTAAAAGGTACTCAGCCGATCAAACCTGCGCCGGTTAGTCCCGGAATGATTTTGCCTATATGGTTTGGAGCTTTTGGTATCTTTTTTTTTTGTGTGTTCTGATTTCACCCCTTAGACCAAAAATACTACTGACCTCGTCAATTATAGTATTGGTGGTTCTAACCCATTGAATGGCTGAGAATGGACGGCTGGTATTGTTTTGATGTACTGTAAAAGAACTCAAGAAGTGATCGTTGGCAACACATGCACATGGCCATGAGAGAATAAGATGTTAAATGCATCTATTTTTCCCTAGTTTTATAAATATGTACTTCCTCCGTTGCAAAATTATTGTCACGGGGGTGTAGCATTTTTTTGGTATAAACAGTGTACGTATCTGCCCCCTACCAACCCATGCTATAAATATAACGTAGAGTAAACATAGGGCTAGTTCAAGATAGAAAGCAAGGTATGGAGATAGGAAAAACTTCATTGTCATGTTTCCAGGTTAATGTTGAGGGAGACCCGAATGATAGCAAAGTCGTGGGCCTGGGAGAGATTGGAAAGCTAGAGGTCACATTGCTTGGCTTTCGAACGACCCAATGTACACCACTCAGGAGCAGCAATCTAAGCCGCATCTTAGATTCTTGCGATAAACCTGGAATATCCATAATAGGATTGGCCATTTGTTCTTGCATGTGTAATCAGCTACAATACACATCACCGTGGTTTAGAAGAGATACGAAATAAACAGAAATATAAGCAATGCCCTGGAGCTACGTGTCTGAAGGTTGAACCCTACGCAGAGACACTACACGCTCGAAGCCACGCGTAGTGTACGGGAGACTGCAATAAGCACGATCGGCGGTGCACTAAGACGAACTGCATGCTATGCCTCCATCCTTGACACTTCTAGGCGGCGGAACATCCAAACTGCGTACTGAATGATTCAGCTGAAGTAGTGATACTCTGCTCTGCCGAACAACGAAGATGGAAGCAGCGGCTGTCAGCGCTGGTCGGCATGGTGGTGTTCCCGTGGCTAAGGTTCAGGCACATTACCTCGTTCCTGGAGCTTTTGAAGTGCATGTCGGTGAGGGGCAATGCCGAAAAATCTCGCTTTAGCGTGCCAGCATTTTCTATAAGACGGTTCAAGCGCATCTACAGCGTCCGTGAAAGAATGCCCCTGTACTGTGTTAAAAAAAGGGATTTCCGTGACAATTATTTCAAGCCATTTTTAGAGAAAACCCCTTTACCACCCCGTCATGTTCCTATGGCTTTTCACGGTATTCATGTTCATCGCCTTCTCCGATCCTGTCCGGGCCATCCCTGCCATATCCTGGTACAGGTGGCCGACGAAGACAACCAGTTGAGCAGCTTGGCGGCTGGGGTGGCGGGGACGTTGTCCCTTGTTCTCAGTCTGATGTCTCAACGACAAGCCTCTCAAGTCAAAGTGATCGATAGCCTGCGGGGCCGGGTTGATTGGTGTGGAGATGCGATATTGATTGCCTAAACGCAAAAAAAAGATATTTATTGCCCAATTACAAAATTTGCAGCATGTCATGTTCGTATGCAATTACTACTTGACACTCACATACTGATATGTTGCCTGCCTCTTCTTCCCATTTTCCCTATGAAGGAAAAAAAGATTGTCCTTAAGCTTCCGTATTTAATAGTAGCATTTTTGAAGGAATGTTGTGGCTCCACTACCAAAGCAATGTTATAAAAGATACTGTAGTACTAGCATATCTCAAACGTGAGCAAGAAATGACCGAAAAGAGCCGGAAGTTCCTCCTCATGAACCTCGATTCTGACGCCACCAATTAGTTTCCAAATCATGAGCATGACAGGTGTCAGGAACTCTGTAACCTCTTGCGATCACGGCGGTTCTAGTGCTAATTATGTAGTGGTACAACCACACAACCATGAGCCATTCATTACCTTTAAGCTTGCTGATATACTCGATCACAGTCGTGCCAAAATCCACTAACTCTGAATGACCCTTAACGCCGACATAGGATCATCCACACAATTTCTTGCACTGATATTTTCCCATGCTCCAATGGATGTGCAAATTGGCAGAAAAGGTCACTCCTTAATGATTGGAGCGGTATATTATATATACTCCCTATGTAAAGTAATATAACCATTTTTAGATCGCCAAAAAAGTCTTATATTACTTCACAGAGAGAGGACCGTCTATTGGGGGAGATTGTACCCTAATCACTCAAACCGTTGTACACAGTGGCGGAGCTCCCGGTAGGGCGAGGTTGGGCGCTCGCCCTACCTTGATTTTCGCGATCCCGTATTGTACCTAGATACGTGCATGCAGCCTGATCGGGGAGCGACTACAATAAAATCTGGGCCTGTGGTGAAAGAATAGAAAAATGAACATGGTCCATTGGATTGAAGATGAGTGGTACAGATTTAGGTGGAAGGTTCTCAGTGTACATTTCTTGTAAACCCCCTACTATTAGTTACATATAGAACAGGACTTTTACAGTAACCCCCTCTAATCTCTCATATATCAAATTATCAATCAATCCATCCTTCATACATAAGACAATTTTGCATACTACAGGTGCCCTTCTCATCTTAGGTTTACATGAAAACTGTATTGTACGACATTTCATGTATATTTGATTTTGTTAGAAGTATTTGTTATACATCACAAATCAAGATCTTCCCACAAATCATGCAAGAAATCTGAACTTGTTAGTCACTATAAGTATGTGAACATCATAAAAAATATTCGCGTACATGAGAACATTAACCCATCCACTACAAATCATAACTAAACATACATTTCAAATTGCACGGTGCCAGACCAAACACAACAGAAGAGACACACATACATATCTTATCAAAGTGTAACACAGCATGCAAGGATCATTTTTGGTACATCGCATGCAAAACTAATTATGAAGGACTAAAATAATCGCCTTTCAACAAGCATTCCCACTAGAAACTGCATCAACTTTTGCTACTTGATGGTACACAGCAGAAAAGCTAGTCTTCGCCTCCATTACTAGTGATTATTGATCATCGATCTTCTTGCGCTGGGAGGGATCAGACCTAATAACAAATAAGATTTTGTTAGCACAGGTCCATACAACTGTCATGCATTCATACTCAATCTTATTAGTAATGATCTAATCGAATGAATATGCATCAACAATGAATCAAATTCAGCAAAACCTAAAGTATGCTTCTATGCTGGAACTAGCAGAGAAGCCAGCTATTTTGTGGATCATCCTAACACTAATAATGGCAATTGTTCACATGTGAAGTAGGAACAAAATATGTACATTGCATAGTCATTTCTAAAGTCAACATAACATGTTCCGCTACACTACTTTTATAGAATAGAGATCAATATTTTTTGTTCGGATACTCCACTGGGCAAAAATGTCTTGCAATATTATTTGCAAACACACTGGGGTTGCATTTTTTTTTATCAGGCACCTTCATAATTTTTTAACGTAGCTGAAAGCTTGAACCTTCCATAGACCACAGATCAGCAGATTACAAGTTTTAGGGATTACTTATAAGCAGAGATAGGAAAGGACAAACAAAAGGCAATGAACAAAACGTTTTTTTTTACTGTCTTGCAGATTCAGATTATTATTCTAATTAAATAGTTGTAAAAGAAAATGATGGCAGCACTATATTACTTTGGAATAGCAAGAAAACCACAAGGGCACAGGAAATAAAAATGAACAAGACGACCCAGAAAGAGTAATTGTAAACCACCTCACGCTGTGCAAACCAATTAAACCACAGCAGACTTTGACAATTCAATTGCTCTAGTATCAAAAATCTTATCAAAATGTTATATTTCACCAGTTCATCTGTGTGGTTGTAGTGATTCTACCATTGTCATTGATTTTATTTTATTTTAGCTTCATGATCGATCATAACCGGGCTCCAATTAGAATGTGTTCATGTAGTGCTCAAATAATATATCGTAGTGATCCGAGCAACTGTAGTTTTTCTTTTCTTGTGGTCTATGGAACAAATAGAGTACTACTACCAGTGAACAAGATGGGCATCGACGCATCGTACAGCACTTGGCCGCCCATTCCAAGCGCCAAATATAATGTGCACCCAGAATGAGTAGAAGGCAAAAATAGAAGCTAACTTCTGCATATTGGAAATCATGAAAGCACCAAGTTAAGTCATCCTGTAAGCATCCGTTGACCAGCATCCGTTGAACCTCAGGTCCAATTTTTCATTGAAATCAAGATTTTCGGCGCAAATGTGTTGTACACAAAATCCAGATACTGACTTCTCAGTCTCCTGAAACATAGCAAACTGAGAAGTCATCTCCAATTGCAAGGTTGCAAATTAGAAGGTGCACACAACGAGAGTCTTATTATTTACAGGCGAAAGGTTACAATGAATGCAAACTGAAAACAAGAATGATATACTTACTCAACTTCTCGGTGAAATATATACACTATTCTCTAACTGTTTAGTGAAGACCGTCGTTAGGTTGTATGGCTGTGTATGCTATCGTTGTAATGCAGATCCATGCACGTGACAAGCAAAATCAAGTTGAAAAATGATAAGGTTCTTTCTTTCTATAAGATCGTGAGGCAACGAGAGCCCCTAGATGTTCCTGTCTCACAAGCGCACAAGCTAAGGCCATCCGTATATGCTTGCCAATATTCAGTTTTCTCAGCCTCGCCAAAATCTACTCTGTTCATGTGTTTTTGCTCGGACTCTCTCTGCACCGCCTTATATTAAAAATAAAAGCAGTAGGCTTGGTTGTTTCAACAAATTTCTGAAATTAATGTAGTAGGCTCGGACCCTAAACCTCCATTGAACCCCTTTTACGAAAATACAAATGCATATTTACAGGTATCAACAAATCCTGAACAAAACCCAGCATGTACGTATACACTACATATGTGTTAAATTTCATTTGATGGACATGCTTCTTCTTGAACACAGCACAGTACAAAATATGAGCTACAATGACCAATATTGACAATGCGCAATCTTCAGAACCATGTGTTTTGGATAGCATACCGCAACTAAGCCATGGCACTAACCATCATGCTTTGTTTAATCATCAATGAAAACCAGTCGAAGTCATCCAAATTGTCACTAATCATCAATGAAAACCAGTCGAAGTCATCCAAATTGTCACTGGTAAATGCTAAGTGTCACAGGAGAGGGGACCTGCCATTACAGAGAAATCTATAGGAGGGAGAGGGAGGAGGGGAGTGGTAGAACGGAGCTGACCTTGCTGCTACTTCTGTGAGGCGAAGGAGGCGAGGAGATCGAGCACCACCGGTGTGAGCTATCGCTGTCGCTGGATCTAGGAGCACCGGGGAGGAGGAGACCGCGGCAGTATCTCCGCGCACTCGGGAACTACCAGCTTGCCTCCGAATCTATGAATGTGCAGCTGATCGGGCGGGGCGCCCGCGGCCACCAGGGAGGAGGAGACCGTGGCCGCGGCGGCCGGGTCGCCGATCAAGATGCGCCGCGAGATGTTGGGGTGCCCCGGGGACGGAGCCAAGCGGCATGGATGCCGGAGTAAGAGGGGAGAAGGCAGGGATCAGCTGTCGTGGGGGTAGTCGTCGTTCATCATGGAAGCACCGGATTTGCCGATCTGGGCAGCCGCCACCGTCGACAGAGATTGGGGAACGGGGAAGCGACCGATAGGAGGTTTGAAGGAGAGGGACCTGAAGAAAATTAGTGCGGAGGAAAGGGATGCATTTGGATAGAATTGTGTAGTTATGAGTACAGGTCCATCCTCTCGAATCTGTGACGTACATCTCTGATCCAATGGTCCAGGATCATTTTTCTATTCTTTCACCGTAAGGCCAGATTCTACACTAGTTCCTCCCGCCTGATCGATCGCTAACAATAAACCGCTTAAAAATCACCGTGAAACTTTTTTGGGCCGTGATGGAACTTGGCATCCCACCTGGACAACTTATTGGGCCGTAGCAAAGCAGCACTCTAGCAGGTCCAGCAACGCATCTCTCGATCCAGTTCTCAAAAAAAAAAAAACTCTCGATCTAGTCATCACGTCCTACGTTCATCCACCCCATGCATGCCATGCTCCCTGGACACAAACCTGTAGAAGCGGAGCGGCGCACGTTCTCGGCAGCCAGCAGGAGCGGCGAGCGCGCATGTGAGGCCAACGGACCAGCAGAGTGCGCGGGGACATGGTCGTGTATTCACATTTCCGGCGGCCAAAAGAAATGGCGAATAGGAAGGAAAAAAGGCTAGCGAAGAAGACGGCTAGAGGTAATTGTGTCTTAAATTGTAGTGTCCTTTTTCAGATAATGATTTGACAATCTACAACTACAATCTTGTGGTTAGTGGCATTTTTTGTGATGAATAAAGCTTATTGATTTGATTGTTTCTTTATAAACCTGACCGAATGGATGTTAAATTTGGTTATGAGGTTTTATTCAAATTGGGGTATGACAATTGAGAAACAAAATACAATCATGGTGTAATCATTTGGTTTTTCATCAAACAAACAATTTATGCTTAAGAGTTCGCCCCACCTCGAAAAGTTTCGTCCTCCGCCACTGGTTGTACAAAAGTGCTTTATTAATTAATGTTCAGTCCGGTGTATGCCCGTCGTACCATGGTAAAAAAAAAGATCTCTTTCCAGCAACGGATCCGTGGTAGAAAACTCACGTGCATATGGCAAGGGTGCCCACATGACTTCCAAGTCGTATACATGTGTGTCATCACAATGATATAAAAAAATTATATGACACTTGCTCCTTGTTGCACTACCTATCATTTTAGATACTAACATGGCTTCCAAAATACAATTTATTCATTAGTTTCTATAAAAAAAAATGATCCCTCCAATTTAAAATTTTGTTTGACCATCAAATATCCACACACACCCACGCACGCACGCACGCACGCGCGCGCAAGCACGCACCCACACACACACACACAAGGTCACTTTAGAGAAAAATAAAGTTGTGAAAGTACTTTGATTTTAATGAAAATTAGCTAATTTATCATGCATTGCAAAAGGGGCATACATAATCTATTGGATCAAAATTAATCGTGTCTGACATAAAAGTTACACCCACCATATTCTAGATTTTGCTAAGATTAATTTTGATTTGAGTACGTGTAGGAGAAGGCAAGCAAAGTTTGGACTTAGTTGAGGTTTTGGTAAGATTTGATTGAATAGTGTATCGGTAACATAAAACAAGGAATATTTTAATTTAGTTGAGGTTTTCGTAAGGTTTTATTTTTTTTTTTTAATAGAAGAAAAAGTTTCCCTCATCAATTAGTTAAGAACAAAAGAACTTCCCGGTTAATTTATGAAAAATCGGGCAAAGAACATTACAAACTGGACGACATGCGGATTAATTCCAACGGATGAAACTCCACAACCATGAGAAGACCTCCCACACGAAGATCATAATTAACTTTGCAAATATTAATGCACCCCCAAGAAGAACACCTTGAGAAAGACTTAAGAAACCACCAAAACCTCAATGCCAACCAAGGCCGTGCTGATGAGCCAAGAGAATGAAGACATCTATTAAGCCGCCACAGACACCTTTCCCACAACATTACTGTTCTTGCTTGTGCTCTTAAATTATTTCGCCTCGGGAAGCCAGATCGAGGGCTAGTACCCTCCTTCTTGTTTTTGCCCCTATCTGCCTTATCCTTCAAAAGAAAACCGACCATCTTCAATATGGGCTATCAACCTTCAACCTAGAAATTAATTCAGAAAGCTTCTTTCTGAATAGAGCTTCAGAACTAGGTGACTGAAGGACAAAAGTGTACAGAGCAGCACACTCCATAGTCAAGGCCTCTGCCAAGACGACCATCGAAAATACTATCGAAAGGGGTGACGTTGGGTCCCCATAAAGATCATGTAGCTCAGGCATTGTAAACAACACTAGATCCACCAGCTCGACAACGATGATGACATCACTCCCCGAAGAAGCTGGCACAACAGGAGGCGATGGTGGGCAAGATCTAGCGCGAGGGGAGAAGCAAACGTACAAGTATGCTCCCCTCCATCCGTGGAACCAAACTAAAGGTCGGTGATCAGACACGAAACAAGAATAACCTGGCCTTTGCCAGGAGCGTCCTCAGCTCTCACCAAAAGACTCCCAACACGTGTCAAATAGCCACGAAGCTCATAACAAAGCAACTCAGCCTGCTCTGAGAGTACGGGTCGCAATGGCACGTCTTATGGGGTTGCATCATTGGTTGATGCATGTGGTGGGGGAAGTATCTGAAAGCACAACTTCTCCCTAGGTGGTTTTGGTAATTAATAACAACATGTATTTCATTAGACTAATGTTTCCACTAAGTGTATCTCAGGAAAAAGTTCAATGATGGATTGGCTAAAAGATTGTGTGGAGAACCTCACCAAGGAAAGGAAGGAATAGGATTGGTCATGCTTCAAGATCAAGGACTCTACATTTTATATTTTGTGAGAAATCACTTTGAGTCCATAGGAAAGCCAATACTATTAGAAGGGGATGAGGTAAATATGATGATTTGGTTGCTCAAGTGCTTAGAGGTAGCCAGCAAAAATACTCACCCACTTTCCCACACATATCATCTGTCCAAAGCCTAAAGTCAAAATTCGGTGCCACCAATATTCTCATTTGGATCCACCGAGTTTATACAAGACAGAAGCCAAACCAAACCCTAGCATCTCGGTACTACCAACATTCCATTCGGTGCCTCCGAAAACAATGATCAACTTCCTGGTTAGCCATTTTCTAGATTCGGTCCCACTGAGTTTTGAGAATCGTTACCACCAAGAAGTTGGACCAACTTTCTGTTAGCCCATTCCTCTAAATCGGTCCCACCGAGTTTGAGGAATCGGTCTCACCGAGAGTTGGTAACTGCCTAGGTCACCCATATCGGAACCACCGAGATTCATATATCGGTTCCACCGAAAACGCCAAAGTTGCCACATTTTGAACTAGTCGGTGCCACCGAGTTTCTACTTTGGTTTCACCGAGTTGGTCAATAATGTTGTAACAGTTGGATTTTTGGAGAAGCCTATATATACCCTACCACCACCATTCACTCGAAAGAGAAGCACTCAGAACATACACCCACTTGCCATATCCAATTTTCTGAGAAAGAGCCACCTACCCTTGTGTTGAGGTCAAGATCATCCACTCCAACCATATGGATCTTGATTTCTAGCCTCCCCAAGTTGCTTTCCATCCAATCAATCTCTTCTACCCATGCCAAATCTGTGAGAGAGTGATTGAGTGTTGAGGAGACTATATTTTGAAGCACAAGAGCAATGAGTTCATCATACTACCACATCTATTACCTTTTGGAGGGTGGTGCCTCCTAGATTGGTTAGGTGTCGCTTGGGAGCCTCCTTCTTCGTGATTGTGGAGTTGAACCAAGAGTTTGTAAGGGCAAGGAGATCGCCTACTTCGTGAAGATCTACCCCGAGTAAGGCTAGTCCTCCGTGGACGTAGGCCATCATGGAATAGACGAGGTTGCTACTTCGTGGACCCTTCGTGGGTGGAGCCCTCCGTGGACTCTCGCGACCGCTACCCTCCGTGGGTTGAAGTCTCCATAAACGTGGACGTACAATAGCACCACCTATCGGAACCACAGGAAAAAAATCTCCGTGTCTCTAAATTGCGTTTGATCTTCAAATCCCTAACCTCTTACATTTGCATGTCTTTACTTTCCGCTGCTATACTCTTAGACTTGCATGTGTAGGGTGAACTTGACTTGCTACAATTGCTAACATCTGCCCTCAACTAAAATTGGGAAAATGTTAGATTTTTATTTGGTCAAGTAGTCTAATCACCCCCCCCCCCTCTAGACATACTTTCGATCCTACAGTATCTTGTCGGGGAGTTGTAGACATTCCGAAAACATATTGTGGAGCTTAGGCTCATGGGCACCCCCTTATCTAGCCATCCAATTTTGTATCGCGATTCGTGCATGTGCTTTTTGCTTTTTCTTTTTCTCCCACATAGAACAACATATGAACTTCAAAGTTTTGCAGAACAACAAAACATTCTAAGTATAATGTGAGAAAAAACTTTCTGGTTTTTCCATGCATCATAAATATTAAAAATAGGATTTTTTTTTAATCAAACAAATCTCATTTTTTATATTTATGTTGGGCAAAAAAATCTGAAAGTTTATCCCACATTGTAGTAAGAATGTTTTGTTGTCTTGCAAAGTTTGAAGTTCATATGTTGTTTTGTTTTGAAGAAACAAAAAGAGAAAATCGCATGTACTAAGTTAGTTGTGTAGCACGAATCTCAAATCAACATTGAAAGGTAAGGATAAGAGGTGTCCGGAAACCCACGTCCTGTTCCGTTCTGGGGCCTTGAATAAAAAAATCAAGCTTTATGGCTGAAGCGGAGACAACCTGTGGACCAATCTATGTCCCTGCCCTCGTGAGCACAATGGCCTTTGGAGAGGCACCAGAAGCAATGACCCCCCAGACACGCAGGAGGAGACAGTCGCACGATGCAAGTCAGGCGATGGGAGGCCACAAAAGGAGATGAGCGCCGCCCCATGACGAGGTGCCAGCCATCCCGAGGGTCTCCGTCAGGCACACCGGAGCAGCAGGCGACAACTCCCGATTGAAGCACCCACGCCAGTCTGCCAAGGACTTCGAGGCGGACCTGAAGGCACCATCAACAATGGCGCACGGTGTAGGAGTAGAAGGAGCTGCGTGCTGCGTCTAGTTTGCTCACCACGGGAGGAGCATGCACATGGGTGCTGGCACTAATCAGCGCAGGATGAGGATAGCCTCCCGACACAAGGCGCTCAGGGAGGACATGAGGGGCAGAGTCGGAGCAGCGGGTGCTGCGTCGGGGGTGGACCTCGTCGAGCCGGGGGTGACGCCGATAGGCAACGTTGGGGTGGATGTCGTGGCAAGATCAGACACCTTGTAGAACATTATTTTTACCAGGACAAGGAAAGAAAAAACAGTGATTTGTTTTATATTGTTCCGAACCATGGTAGAGGGGGACGAAATGCAGCGCAGTGAGTCTTCTTTCTGTTACATTGTCTCACTGGTGGTCATCATTTCTTCATCACCTTTTTCTCCTAATGACCATGTTCCAGAGAACTGCTTTTGGAACATAGCAAATTCAGTGGTATACATGATAAAGTCCTTGACTATCGAGTATCGATCACATGTGTATGTGCTTCCTTTCGTGAATGGACATGGGCGCAGACCATGTCTCCACAAAATTTCCATGGGCGCAGCACCTAGACTGCCATCAAATGTTTCTCTCTGTGTTGTTTGATTGATCGACTTAACTAATAAAATTTTGTTTTTTTAACTTATATAATGTTCTCCTTCCCTGTCACTATACATGTTGGATCACTGTCACGATACATTAAGTTGCCTGCAGTTCCTACACAAGTATTTATTCAGGTAAAAAAACGTGTATATTATGAAGCACGCCATATTCTATATGTGATGAATCTCCTTTTGGAAGAAAAAAAACATGTGTGGTTTCAACCTAGTTTTTGAAAAGAAAAACACATTTATGGTTACAAGTTGAGAATTGTGCTTCAGTTATTTCCCCGATATGCAAAATAATGGAAGATATGTTTCCCGATTTTAGAATGAGTAGCATTTACTTAGTGAAACATTGTACGTGTCTGTGCAGTGTGCACCCAACCAAGCCATGATATAAAGTCACGATACATTGTACGTGTCTGTCACGATACATTGTTTTGATGTACAGTAAAAGAACTCAAGAAGTGATCGTTGGCAACACATGCACATGGCCATGAGATAATAAGATGTTAAATGCATCTATTTTTCCCTACTTTTATAAATATGTACTTCCTCCGTTCCAAAATTATTGTCACTGGGGAGTAGCATTTATTTAGTATAAACAGTGTGCGTATCTGCCCACCACCAAACCATGTTATAAAGATAATGTAGAGCAAACGCGAAGCTAGTGCAAGATAGAAAGCATTGTATGGAGATAGAAAAAACTTCATTGTCATGTTTCGAGGTTAATGTTGAGGGAGACCCGAATGATAGCAAAGTAGTGGGCCTGGCTGAGATTGGAAAGCTAGAGGTCACATTGCTTGGCTTTCGAACGACCCTATGGACACCACTCAGGAGCAGCAATCTAAGCCGCATCTTAGATTCTTGCGATAAACCTGGAATATCCATAATAGGATTGGCCATTTGTTCTTGCATGTGTAATCATGTGTAACCATCGAAAGGGGTGACGTTGGATCCCCATAAAGATCATGTAGCTTGGGCATAGTAAACAACACTAGAGCCACCACCTCGACAACGATGATGACCTCACTCCCCGAGGAATCCGGCACAACAGGAGGTGATGGTGGGAAAGATCTAGCACGAGGGGAGAAGCAAACATACAAGTCTGCTCCCCTCCATCCGTGGAACCAAAGTAAAGGTCGGTGATCAGACACGAAACAAGAATAACCTGGCCTTTGCCAGGAGCATCCTCAGCTCTCACCAAAAGACTCCCAACACGTGTCAAATAGCCACGAAGCTCATAACAAAGCAACTCAACCTGCTCTGAGAGTACTGGTCGGAATGGCACGTCTTATGGGGTTGCATCATTGGTTGATGCAGGTGGTGGGGGAAGTATCTTGTCGGGGAGTTGTAGACATTCCGAAAACATATTGTGGAGCTTAGGCTCATGGGCACCCCCTTATCTAGCCGTCCAATTTTGCATCGCGATTTGTGCATGTGCTTTTTCCTTTTTTTTTCTCCCACATAAATCAACGTATGAACTTCAAACTTTTGCAGAACAACAAAACATTCTAAGTAGAATGTGAGAAAAGACTTTCTGATTTTTCCGTGCATCATAAATATTAAAAATAGGATTTTTTAATATAATAAATCTCATTTTTTCTATTTATGTTGGGCACAAATTTGAAAGTTTTATCCCACATTGTAGTAAGAATGTTTTGTTGTCCTGCAAAGTTTGAAGTTCATATGTTGTTTTGTTTTGAAGAAACAAAAAAGAGAAAATTGCATGTACTAAATTAGTTGTGTAGCACGGATCTCAAAGCAACATTGAAAGGCAAGGATAACAAGTGTCCGGAAGCCCGGGCTCGAAAAATCCACGTCCCATTCCGTTCTGGGGCCTTGAATAACAAAATCAAGCTTTATGGCTGAAGCGGAGACAACCTGCGCACCAATCCGTGTCCCTGCACTTGTGAGCAAAATGGCCTTTGGGGAGGCACCAGAAGCAATGACCCCCCAGACACGCAGGAGAAGACGGTCGCACGATGCAAGTCAGGCGATGGGAGGCCGCAAAAGGAGATGAGCGGCGCCCCATGACGAGGTGCCAGCCATCCCAAGGGTCTCCGTTAGGCACACCGGAGCAGAAGGCGACAACTCCCGATTGAAGCACCCACGCCAGTCTACCAAGCCCGGGCGCGCAGAAGGGGCCTTCGAGGCGAACCAGAAGGCACCATCGACAATGGCGCACGGTGTAGGAGTAGAAGGGGCTGCATGCTGTGTCCGGTTTGCTCACCACGGGAGGAGCATGCATATGGGTGCTGCCACTGATCAACTTCGGATGAGGATAGCCACCCGACAGAAGGCGCTCAGGGAGGACATTAGGGGCAGAGTCAGAGCAGCAGGTGTTGCGTCTGGGGTGGACCTCGCCGAGCCGGGGGCGACGCCGGTAGGCAGAGTTGGGGTGGGTGTCGTGACAAGATCAGACACCTTGTAGAACATTATTTTTAGTAGGACAAGGAAAGAAAAATCACTGATTTGGTTTATATTATTCCCAACCATGGTAGAGGGGGGACGAAATGCAGCGCAGTGTGTCTTTGTTCTGTTACATTGTCTCACTGGTGGTCATCATTTCATCATCAACATTTTCTCCTAATGACCATGTTCCAGAGAAATCATGTTGGTTTGATTCGCGTTTGCTACTTTGATAATTTGATATGTGGGTGGACCGGTGCTTGGATGCTGTTCTTACTTGAACAAACCTCCCACTTATGATTAACCCCCTCGCAAGCATCCGCAACTACGAGAAAAGTATTAAGATAAAATCTAACCATAGCATTAAATGTTTGGATCCAAATCTGCCCCTTACGAAGTAGCACATAAACTAGGGTTTAAGCTTCTGTCACTCTAGCAACCCATCATCTAATAACTACTCCACAATGCATTCCCTTAGGCCCAAGGATGGTGAAGTGTCATGTAGTCGACGTTCACATGACATCACTAAGGGAATCACAACATACATATCATCAAAATATCGAACACATATCAAATTCACATGATTACTTGCCACATGACTTCTCCCGTGACCTCAAGAACAAAGGTAACTACTCACAAATAATATTCATGCTCAAGATCAGAGGGGTATTGAATAGCATAATGGATCTGAACATATAATCTTCCACCAAATAAACCATATAGTCATCAACTACAAGATGTAATCAACACTACTAGTCACCCACAGGTACCAATCTGAGGTCCCGGTACAAAGATTGAACACAAGAGATGAACCAGGGTTTGAGAGGAGATGGTGTTGTTGAATATGTTGATGAAGATTGGCCTCCCAAAGATGAGAGGGGTGTTGGTGATGACGATGGCTTTGATTTCCTGCTCCGGGAGGGAAGTTCCTCCGGCGGAATCGCTTCGCCGGAGGGCAAACGTGCTCCTGCCCAAGTTTCGCCTTGAGATGGCAGCGTTCCGTCCCGAAATAAATTATACTAAGATTTTATTCAACTAAATCACGAAAGAGCTAAAGATCGAACTAAAATAGGTAAAGGTAAATAAAAGTGATGGTGATATGATACCGGGGCATATCCCCCAAGCTTGCTGGCACAAGCCAAGGGGAGTGCCCATACCCGTGTACTCAAGTCTCCTTTGGTGGTGAAGATGATGAAGGTGGTGGTGATGCGGTAGGTTTGTCCTCCGACTTCCAGGGCAAGGGCTCACCATCAAAAGTTGACGCACGAGTCCCTTGAGTCCTGCAACAGGCAGCTAAACTCATACCTTTAAATCTTGCTTCATATTCAAAAACTTGGTTTTGAAGATCAAGATTTGACTTTGCAGAAAAATGATTTGCTCGTTGAAGGTGAAGACGATGTCGTTCATGGACCGGCCATCCACCATGTGATCATGGGTGAATTCCGTGATCATGGAGTGATTGGCAAATTCAGTGGTATACATGATAAAGTCCTTGACTATCGAGTATCGATCACATGTGTATGTGCTTCCTTCCGTGAATGGACGTGGGCGCAGACCATGTCGCCACAAAATTTTCTTGGGCGCAGCACCTAGACTGCCATCAAATGTTTCTCTTTGTGTTGTTTGATTTATCGACTTAACTAATAAAATTTTGTTTTTTAACTTATACAATGTTCTCCTTCCCTGTAACTATACATGTTGGATCACTGTCATGATACATTAAGTTGCCTGCAGTTCCTACGCAAGTATTTATTCAGGTAAAAATAAGTGTATATTATGAAGCACGTCATATTCTGTATGTGATGAATCTCCTTTTGGAAGAAAAAAAAAACATGTGTGGTTTCAACCTAGTTTTCGAAAGAAAAAAACTCATTTATGGTTAGCAGTTGAGAATCGTGCTTCAGTTATTTCCCCTATATGCATAATAATGGAAGATATTTTTCCTGATTTTAGAATGAGTAGCATTTACTTAGTGAAACATTGTACTATGTGTGTAGTGTGCACCCAACCAAACCATGATATAAAGTCTGCGTAGAGCAAGCTTGATGCTAGTGCAAGAGAGAAAGTAAATTATGAAGAGACACAAAGCTTCGTTGCTATGTTTTGAAATAATTAGACGGGATCCAAAGTACATATTAGCAAGTCCTGGGCATGAGAGAGATCGGGAAGATTGAGGCTGCTTGCCTTGAAATAGTGACGGCACATGGACGTTTGGAGTGGCACAGTGAGCAGGATGACCAGCGGTGTCCACAGTGGGAGGGGACGCGCGAGGAGAGGAGCCGAGGAAGGTGCTAATAAGGTCGGCTACAAAGCTACTTGTACCCCTGAAGCAAAGGAAGGGGCAGTACACGATCGATGGAGGCCACGCGTAGACATACGGAGGTTGCAATAGGCAGGGTAGAACCATCGGCGGTGGATAAATGCCGGCGAACTGCAAGCTACAGTATGTCTCTGAACATCTCCACACTAGGAAACTGCATAACTTAGCCCACATCCATCAAAGGAAATAAACACGATGGCTTTTCTCTGCTCGTTACTGCTTCTTGCTGCGGCTAGTACTTCTTTCTGTTGCTGCTCTGTTTTGGAGGGAAGAGGGAACGCGTGCCCTCAGGATATAGCCTAAATTGCTACTGCCACTTGAAGAAAAAAATTGCTACTGCCACACATTCTCCTTTTAACTTGTTCTATCTCACACTTTTCTCCACACTTCTTCAGAGTGCGGTATAGGCATCTAAATTGTGAAAACTAGGTCCAGGGCTCATATTTGCTAAAAATTCAGATATAAACCTAGAGAATCCAGCATTGCTATTTTCAAGAGGCCTCGAGTATTTTCAAGATGAGTTCAATGGAAAAGAGTCAAGCCTTATTATTTTGTGAACTTATTTTGTGAACTGAGGGAGTTATTTCCCTTCTTTTTTCCATTTCAAAACAGCACAGCAGCAAGTACTATTGAGCATAAGAGACACATATGATGTTCTCTATGGTGGATATTAGCTAAGTTATGCTCTTAACTTAGCAAGAGCTAAGTCCGACGAGCTAGCTCCCTTGAGAGTGAGGTCCATGAGGCGCATCCAAGGTTTTATTTTCCCTCTGGAGTTCGTTTATTTTCCTCACTGAGCTCTTGTTCTTCATGATGGCTTCGGAATCCTTTCACAATGCCACTCTAGCTCGGATACTTTTACCCAACATAGATGGTATCAAAATCTCTGGATGAGTCCTCACACCTCCTTCGACATAGTCATAGTGATGGTCAAACGACCATTCCGTTGTCGATATGTCAATTTTTTATTTCCTTTCTGTCAGACTGTTTGTTTTGCCTGTGTGCATGTTAGATATGCACAGGCTGAGTGTTGCTTATGATGAATTTTATCCGCTTGATGCTACATTTTAAGTCTATAAAGCGCCCTTTATCAGAAAAATTACTTCAGTCGGTTGCTATTAAAAATATCCTGTCAGAAGATATTGAAATATTTTCAGCCGGAACATACTGAGAGGGAGTTTTGCAGCACTGAAGGGCTGCACTAAAACTTCCATGCGAAGAATATGGCATACCATTGGCAAGTGCCTCATCTTGTCTTCGAACTTATCTTGGGAAAGCTCGTGAAGATTCACTAGGATTGGGTCATCAGTTCCTCTGTAAGCATACATGCGTTTCTGTCAGGCTTAGTTGAATTCGACGGCCCACCAGACGCTCGCTAGATCAATCCCGATCAGTCCCATATGTTGGAGGGCACCAAGTGCATTCACCAGCAGATCTGCTTCCCGCTCCGCATAGGGGAGTTTTGGATTACAAGAAGGCAGCTTGACTAGACGATCTAAAGTGTATGGGGGTAGTCCAACATAACAACATCTTCGCTGTGCCAGGCGACTTCATATGGAAGTAACTTGTAGTCTTCTTCACTTGCAACCCCAACCCACCACATATATAGCTGGTAATGCCGGTGGGGGAATCAACCGGGTTGTTCTTCTGATCATCTAGATCTTGGAGTTAGAAATGAACCTTCATAGCGTTCAGTGTCGCTCTGTGCCTAGATTTTTTTTTCATAAAGCGAGAAAAACCAAGAAAGGTGGGCTATGGCATTTGAGGGAATATGATGAAGTTGAGCATCATCAAATTGAAGGAACACTCTGAAGAACAGGCGAGGGACGGGGGAGAAAGTGCAGAATACCCTTTCACCGTACGAGATTTTGGCTCCGGTTTGCCGTGGTCGGGAACCCTCCATCTTCGCATCGACATGAGTCCCATGTCGCCGCCCTTCTTGAGCGCATCCCGCTTCCCCGTTGACGCCACCCAATCGCCAACATACAGCCTGGCAGAAGCTCGAACCCGAACAGGCCCAAGCCCGTACGTGCTATAGCCCAAGGCAACATTAGCCATGGTGGTGACTTGTGAGTCGGTGTGGGCACTAGTCGGATGACCGTCACACGGATTATAAATCGAGCTAAGGCCAGTCGCCACCTGGATCAAATGGAGGCCTCACTTGAAAGGCACCATCATGTATCAACGTGTGACGTTATCAGTCACTATCGTTGATGTTCACGAGCGTCCGTTAGCACAATTAGTGGGCACAAATTAATACACATTATTACGCCATGTAACATAGCTAGATCGGTTTCCTGGGGTATGGCATACTCTGTACAACCTACCTCTGGTGTCCAACTACTCGTTATTAACCTCTGTATTCTCAATCTCATGCGCAAGAACAACTTCCAGTGAGACAGCACTAGGGCTGTTACCTCCACCATCGAGGCACATGAACCTGTATAACTTCTTATGTCCCCCGTGGCCTCTCACTAGATCAAGCTCTCTTACTATTCCTCTCTTACTGTCAGATTTAGCACCACAACAGAACTTGTACACAAAGTAGTGCTTGTTTTGGTCCCGACCTCCCAGGATGGGCGACTCAGAGCGCATCCCGGCGGGTCATTTTCATCCCTATAATATACTTTTCCCGTTTCATATCATGTAATTCCAAGCTGTCCTCACTTATGTATAATGGTTCTCATGAGTTGTTAAAACGACCCGCCGGGATGCGCTCTAGTTTTAACAACAGCCGCCGCCCATCTTGCTACCCCTGCCGCCATCGAAGGACGCCTCCGGTCAAAGGCCGTGAGGCTGACGGCGCTGGCGGGTCCTCATCGTCCTCGCGCCATTGATGGCGGCGGGGGCCCCATCGTTTCTCGCGTTGCGGGATCTCCAGCCGGGGCTTCTTGGCGGCCATGGACGGCATGGTTCGTCCGGCGGAGATGGGCGCCGGGGCGGTGGCCCCAGATTTCTTCGGTGACCTCGATTGTCGTTGTGGCCACAAGGGCGGCACAACGACTCGGTCAGAGGGCTCGGTGCGGCTCGGCTACTCATCTCCGCGTGGTGTGGATGGTGATGGCGGTGCCCGCTGAGATCTCCGGCCTGCTGTAGAGAATCGGCGGGTAACGCGGTCCTTTGGTTCTTTTTGCTCTACGATGGTGTTCTGCGGTTGTCGGCCCTCATGGATCTGGCCGTTGACAAGTTCCGGAATGCTCCTGGCGCCTCTCCTGGCGTGCCGCTCCTGCCGCCAGGCTGCGCGCCAGCCCGTGCTGTGGCGCCATATCGACATGCGCGGCTACTCCTGGTTTAGGAGGATAGCCCGGCTGCCCATCCGGTTCGGCGCGGGCCAGTGCGAGTCATTCTTGGGCGACAAGATTATTGACGACGACCTCATCCATTTCCTCGCTCAGCAGTAAGATCTCTGCTCTTTACTCCTATATATCCACATCCCCTTAGCTTTATAGAGAACTTAATTGTTCAGTCCGTCGTCCTCAACTCCTCATTATCGGGTGTACTAACAACATGCAGAACACCCTCGTTAAAGAGCCTCCGTCTCATCGACTCCATGCTGAACGGCGAGCGATTTGCAGAGGCAATAAAAAGGCTCCCTCTCCTCGTGGAGCTTGAGCTTACGAATTGTCATTTTAGTCATGATGCCTTGCGGATGCTTGAATTCTGCCCACAGCTCAAGCACTACACACATGTCAAGCGCAAAGAACGCTATAGCCCACGTTACAACAACATGGAAGCCTACGCAATTGCACGAATGCCAATGTTAGTTTCCTTGCAGCTCTTGGGCGACTACCTCGACAATGAAGGGCTATCAGCCATCCTTGACCATTGCCCTCATCTGGACTTACTTGACTTGCGCAGTTGCGCCAACATCCACATGGATAGCAGCGTGCTCGTCAGGTGTGCCCGGATCAACAGGAACAAGCTGTCTCGGTATGCAGTAACTGATGACCGGGTGCATTGTTGGGTCGACAAACATGCATCTTCATATCATTCTACTAATGAGTGTGACAACTTTCATCAAGGTAAACCTATTAGAAATTGTGGTATTGGTGACAGACTGACAGGTACTGCGGCAACGTTGATGAGGAGAGCTATTGTCTGTTTTGGTATGGTCGGAGCTATGACGACGATGACTGATTAGTCTTACTGCCTTACCAGTTTTGAGGAGACCGCTCTTCAAGAGCCTGATAGGATTATGAACAAGGGCACGCGTAGGTACAGTAGAAACAAATGAGATATTGTAAATCTGAACAGAGCAACCCAATTGCTTGTATTTGGCGCCAAAGTTTTTTTTTTTTTTTGAATGAAAAGGGGTTTCCCCTCTGCCCCATTTTATAAAATGAAGCAACTGCCGAAGTATTTTTGATGAGAGTTTACCCTACTGCATGAAGTTTGAAGTGTTCTTCATGTGTGTTCACCAACTGATCTTAGATGATTACATGAGAACAAAAATTAAAAATACACGACTTGTTATATATGATTAGTTGTAACAGTATTATTGAATATAAATAGAATAATTGAATGGAAAATATTTTCCCATGCATGGTTGAATGGTGTAATAGATCTTTTTCCGTGGATTATTGCATGTTGTGGTGGACCTTATCCCATTTGAAATTGTAAAGTGAGGTGTATTCTCGCATGTTCAGATAAATAAATTAGTAGGGGTGACTCTCTTAGGTATATATAGAATGTCAAATCTGGTAGTTGTCAACCATAGTGCGGTAAAAAAAATCCTAAATCGGTAAAAT
Source organism: Elymus sibiricus (assembly GCA_039707655.1). Taxonomy (NCBI): domain Eukaryota; kingdom Viridiplantae; phylum Streptophyta; class Magnoliopsida; order Poales; family Poaceae; genus Elymus; species Elymus sibiricus. The sequence continues at coordinate 68,841,753 of CM077675.1, forward strand.
CATTTTACGAAAAGTAACATAAATGGTTAGATAAGAACACTACCGGAGCAGACCATGGTTCCTTCCCATGGCCATGCCAGAACAAGACGATCAATGTATTTCTATTCATATTTAAAAGTAAAGAGTATTTACTCAGTGAAACAGTGTATATACGTGTACTTAACCATCTACTACTCTATTACCCCTATAAAAGCCCGAAAGGGCAGATCCAACTTACAATCTGGACCGTCTAATCAAACGATTAATGGTCTAAAAACGTCGTTAACGAAATTGCCTTCATTAACGAAACGCTAATCCCCACCGCATCGGATCATCCCGCACGTCGTCGCCCCGCAAACTGCTCCCGCACCAGCCTTTCCTTCACGCACCCGATTCGCATCCGCCGCGGCCCAGCCCCGCCACGCCCTTCCCGCTGCAGCCCAGCCCCGCCACCGGCCCCTTCGCCCTCACGCCACCGGACCCTCCGCCCCCGTCGCCGGCCGCCCCTTCAGCCTACCCGTTCTGCCCCCATTGCCTTGACGCGCTGCCCCTCACATCTCAGTGCACCCCCTACCATCGACATGCCTGGCCTCGGCTGTCTACGACGCCTCCTACGCCAGTGCCCGGCCAAGCTCGACCACCGACTCGCGTACCTCCGCCCCTGGCCGCTGCCGGCGCGCGTCGGCTCCATGCCTCCCCACAACGGCCGTCCGCTACACGCTTCCCATGACACGCATGGGGAGCTATTTCTGCGACAAATCCCTCATCAATTCGAGCGTTGAGGACACCCATATCCTTTCCCGTAAGCAATCATAATCAATACGGAGTGAATATTTATGTTCAGTTCTGTGCTTGCTAATTCACCCCATACGCCCGATCTTGCTATTTTTTTATATTTATGTTCAGTTATGTGCTTGCTAATTCATCCCATGCATCTGACCTTGCTAGAAAAATTAGAGGCACAGGTCTTGCTATTATATATACCTACGTCCTATCAACTGAAGAAGCTACGATGATTGCCCATGTTTTCTTTGCTATACTACTTCTTCTTAGCTAATGTCGTTCTAGACTGGAGCATGTTTAACTGAACTAAGAAAGAATGTTATGATTTGGCTGAACTACATGCCTCGTAGGATTGGTGAAGTACTGATAGAATTGGGTGCCTTCATACTAATTCAGTCTACCATCAGGTGTCCGATATGGAGCATTGTGGTTTCAACCTAGTTTTTGAAAAGAAAAACTCATTTATGGTTACCAGTTGAGAATCGTGCTTCAGTTATTTCCCCGATATGCAAAATAATGGAAGATATTTTTCCCGATTTTAGAATGAGTAGCATTTACTTAATTAAACATTGTACGTGTGTGTGCGGTGTGCACCCAACCAAACCATGATATAAAGTCGGCGTAGAGCAAGCTTGGTGTTAGTGCAAGAGAGGAAGTAAATTATGAAGAGACACAAAGCTTCATTGCTATGTATTGAAATGATTAGCCGGGACCTAAAGTACGTATTAGTAAGTCGTGGGCATGAGAGAGATCCGGAAGTTTGAGGCTTGCATGCCATCAATTCTGAGAGAGTAGGATGACCACAGGTGTCCACAGTGGGAGTGGAAGCACGAGGCGAGGAGCCGTGGTATGTGGTAGGAAGGCGAGGAACCCCCGCGTCGCCTGTCAAACAAAGGTTGGAGCGCCATGCAAATGCAATAATCTTAGTGGGTTTTTCATGAACCATGGAGATGTTTTCGTTTAGTTGCCTCTGAAGTGCAGAATTTATTTTCTCTAGTACTTATTTAAATATTATACTTGGATATTTTTGCTTATGTTGAGACGAATCTTCTCAGCTTTTACATTTTCTAATTCTACTAAAGTTTCGGTCCTACCATCACAATTTCCCTCTCATGGCTGAATTGATTCAGATTGTTTTTTCAGACAAGGCTTCATCCTGGTACCGTTTAGACACAGAAGACTGTAACGGCGAGAGCAACAACCATGTGACGCCCCCGACTTAATCGTGCACTAATCATACACGCAAATGCACACGATCAAGCCTAGGGACTCACGAGAAGATATCACAACACAACTCTAGACACAAATTAAAGTAATACAAGCTTTATATTACAAGCCAGGGGCCTCGAGGGCTCGAATACATAAGCTCGATGTCATACAAGCATCAGCGGAAGCAAAAGTATCTGAGTACAGACACAAGGTTAAACAAGATGCCTTAAGAAGGCGAAAACAAACAACAACTCTGATCGAAAGAGGCAAGGCCTCCTGCCTGGGAGCCTCCGAACTACTCCTGGTCGACGGGGATCTTCACGTCGTAGCAGGCTCCACCGGGGATCTCGTGCTCCTGGGCTTCGACGTCTGATGTATCATCAAATGGGTATGGGGAAAAGAATAGCAGAGCAACCGTGAGTACTCATCCAAAGTACTCGCAAGACTGACATCAGATCTATGCTAATTATGCATTGGTATCAAGTGGAGAGGCTGTATCTGTGGACTATATAGCAGCAAAGCCAGAATAGAGAGAAAGGCCTAGCCTATCGAAGACTAGCATCTTCAGGGTCTTGCAGCTTAAGAAGAGTACAGGTTATCATATTATTAATTAACAAGCATGTGGAAGCAAAGCCTAGAGATCCTTCCTCGACTCCCTGCGAGAAAGCGATCCCGAAGCTTATAATTATTTAACATGTATCCAGTTCAAGTAATAATAGATCGGGATACAACACTGAGCGTCCTGTTACCGTGGACACGGCTATTCGAATAGATTACTTCCCTCCAGGGGTGCACTACTGTTACCCAACACGCTCGATTAACTCTGGCCGGACACACTTTTATCGGGTCATGCCCGGCCTCGGCTGATCGACACACCGCAGCCCTACCTAGAGCTCAGCAGAGAGGTCCCCGCCGGTCTACATCCTAAGCGCGCAGGGTTCTTGGGCCCATCCCCCTTTGCACTCCGGGTCGTTGTGTCGCGTATCGGAGTCCAAGCACCACCTCAGTCCTGGATGACACTTATCCCGACGGGCTCACAATGCTGAACTGGACGTCTGACAGAGCTTTCGGTTGATACATACGGCATAGAGGGCCCCATTAAACCATTATCCCACGTGGTGGTAGTGTGTATAGGGCACGACGACCCACTCAGATCAATATCCAAATCCGTTAGCGCATTATTAGGAGCTCGCGGTGACGATCAGTACTCCTGTCGTCCCGTCTCGAGGAAGTGCAACAAGGGCCAGGCCCATCCCTCTCTAGGGCGGTCTCTGCCTGCCCGGCCGCGCCTCGTATTTATCTCGCGGGTACCCTCCAGGTCAACCCGACTTCACAACTCTCGCGGGTACCCCTCGGGGTCGACCCGACTTTACCCGGGGACTGTAGTAAAAGTAAAGTATCCGTGTGTTCATCACACCAGAGGGGAATCCGAGGAATCACCCTCGATGGATTCCTACTCGATGTATCCGACAAGGTGAACCCAGAGGAATCACCCTCGATGGCATTCACACTAGCAGGGTTGCACGACAGAAGCTTCACCGGAGGTGGAGGAAGAGGAATCACCCTCGGTAATCCACGTCCGACTAGCTATACTACAGAGGCATCATCGGGAGTGAGTTAAGAGGTATCACCTTCGTCACTCGATATTAGCTCTGCAGAGTCGAGCAACTTAGGGGGTGTGTGTAGTGCAGTGCTAGTCTCAGCCCATTCGATCACATCGATCGGGGCACAGATACTAAAGCGGGGCAACTACAGCAAGGAAGAGGGGCCACAGATGGTTTACCATCCAACCTATACTAAGCATTTTGGATAACAGGCAGGTATCAATAACAGTTACAAGGACAGGCTATGCATCAGAATAGGATAAAGCAAAGTAGCAGCAATTTTCTAATGCAAGCAGGAGGGAGAAAGAGTAGGTGATATAGGCATGCTCAAGAGGGTTTGCTTGCCTGGTTGCTCTGCTAAAAAAGACGGGTCGTCGGGGACGTAGTCGATCACAGTGGCAGCATCGGTCTCGAAGTCTACCAGAGAGAAGAGGGGAAGAAACAGTAAATACAAAGCACACAGATGTAACACAGCTGCACGACATGACAACACGCAGTGCTAGGGGTGACCTATCGCGGTACTAAACGTTGCAGGCGGAGCAAGAAAATATCTGGAACGTTTTCCCGTTTTCGGACGTGTGTCAGACAGATGAACCGGAGGGGATGGTTCCATGTTCAGGTAGTTAGGGACACGTGACAGATGAACGGAGGGCATATTCAGAATCGTCATATTTTTCTGATCGTTTTTCATATATAAATTATTTTAATCCGAGTTACGGTTTATTTTATATGATTTTCTAAAGTTTTTATTAATTTCTGGAATTATTTAAATTATTTAAATTAACATTATCCGAAACAGTAATGATGACGTCAGCATGACGTCACTGTGACGTCAGTAGTGAACAGTACCAAATGGGTCCCACCTATCGGCGTCTAATTAAATTAATTAGGGTTTAATTAGACTAATTACAGATTAATTAATATAATTAGGTAATTAGTTTAATTAAACAAAATTAATTAGGTTAATTAATTATTTAATTAATTAATTAACTAACTATTACTTATTTATTTATTTTAATTATTATTTATTATTTACTTTTATTTATTATTTTCTTTTTAAACAGTACAGGGGTGGGCCCCAGGTGTCAGTGAGCAGGCCGGACATGTCTGCCAGTGTCTGTTCGGGGCCGGACATGTCCGAGCCACGCGTGTGCGTGCAGGCACACTGGGGAGCCGGACACGTCCGGGCGCGCGTGTGCGCGCGGGCGGACGGAGACGGCGAGCGACGCGCGGTGAGGCGGCGCGCGGGCGCGTGAGCGGCAGCGGCGAGCGGCCGAGACGGGGAGCAGCGGCAGGGGGAGCGGCGAGCAGAGGCGGGCGGGCAGCGGCGGCCGCGGGCGAGCGCGCGGCGGGGCGGCACGGGCGCGGGCACGCGCGGGCAGCAGCAGCTGCGGTTGGGGAGGCGGGCGCGCGGGGCGAGCGAGCAGCGGTGAGGCCGCGGGCGAGCGGGCAGGCGAGGCGAGACAACGGCGGCTAGCGGCGGGCGAGCGCGGGGCCACGGGCGGCGAGCGGACGGGGACGGCGGCGACGACAGAGAGAAGGGGGGAAAGGAGAAGGGGCGCTCACCCCCGTTGCTGGGGTACACCGGCGAGGTTCGAGGGCGACCGGCGAGGGGAAGGACGGGGAGGCCGCAGCGAGGACGAGGACGACGGCGACGAGGGACGCTGGCGGCGGCGGCGGCGCGGGAGAGGGGAGGGACGAGGAGGAGGTCGGGGTGGGGGTTAGGGTTCGGGTGTGGGCAGGGGCAGGCCATATAGGCGCGGCTGGGCCGGCCGGTGGCCAGCTGGGCCGGTTGGCCCAGTGGGGGGGCTTTTCTTTTTATTTTCCTATTTTCTGTTTTTATCCTTTTCTAATTTCTGTTTTGTAAAATGTGTGGCTACCACATGAGTTTTGTAAAACCTGTGACTTAGCCCAATAATTAGATGGCAATATTTGGCACTGCTAGAAATTGGTTGGGTGGGCAAATGATTTTATCTAATTCTTATTTAAATAAAAAGGGATTAAATGTTGCTGTTTTGCTACTGCTTTAGGTTGTTAGAGTCACTTAAATATTCCAATAAATGTTGATCTTATTTTTATAATTTCTTATGGATTATTTGCAAAATTATGAACTATTTAGTTCTACTGTTTGGATAACTTTTAGTTTTGACTTTGTTTTAAATTTGAATTGAATTTGGATTATTCTCTAATTGCTTTTATAAGGCTTAATGACGATGACTTGGCATGATTAATTGGCATAACTACTGTTAGTAATCTGGGGATGTCACAATATGCTTCTACTGCTTCCATAGCTTCCCTATTGTTTTAACATGACGCACGGCTGATGAATCATCATTCGCCTGCATCAGTGGAATGTTCGCCGATTAGGGGTAATGTGAATCCCCCGAGTGGTCAAAATTGGTATGCCCCAATGTTAGATGAGAAGAAACTGGCATACAATCAGAAGCGGGACATTGCCAGCGCAGAAAAGAAAGTTGCGTCTTTGATTTCTGTTAGCTGTGAACAAGTATCTCAGACATGCTTCTTCATCACTCGATGTGCAACGTCCCCTTTGAGCAACATAACCAACACACACATAAATAGTTTGTTCGTAAACTTTGCAGACCACTTGCTCACGGACGATGCCATGACTTAAGTGTTTCATTTTCTCTAGTGTGACAGGTGTACTATGTACGACTGTCGAGCATCAATCTGAAGATAACGATGTTAGCAAAAAAATGAAGTGGTGCAGAGTGGCATGCACATCTATCCGATGAGAAGAAAGCATAGCACAAGCTCCGATAGATCTCAGTGTGAATTTCAATGTACCCCGGTATTCTGCCCGGCAAGTATCATCTGATAAATCTGTAATTAAATTTTAGATACCAATGTGAATCCGCAATGTGTTTCTGTAGGTATTGATCAACTCGAGTCGGCATAACCCGGTGTCAGCCAGGTCCTATGCAAGCCACGTAGAGGGCCTGCTATTGAGGAAGATTGTGATACTGATTGGCTACACACGAATCCCACTTACCAATGAAAAATGAGAGATGTTCAACAAGCAAGCTTTCTGCCCAAAAGTATCTCGGGAAGATCTGTTGAAATGAAAGGTATCCTGACGATAGCAGTATTTACTAATTGTAGTGTATATTATGATTTCATATCCTTTTGAGTTTGTGTACAGAGTATTCCTAACCATGTATCAGTGTCAAATGCTTCTTCGGAGAAGGAACGGCATCGTACGAGAGAACAATATGCAGGAATGGCAGCGGAAGATAAAGAAATATTATTGCATAGGATACGTGTCGGCCGATGGCCACCACTTCGCGCGTGCGCGCCGATCCACTCTCTCACCTCCAGGTTTGTAGCTGAGTTGAACTCAAACATTTTTTGCCATATCTTAAGCTAAAAAGCACCTTTTATCTAAAATTTTGAAACATGCCAATTTGATGGAAAATGGAATTTACACTTAATTAATATATCAGGCCTGACTAATACTCCTATAAGATGTTTACTTCCTCAGTATTCTTTTATAAGACGTTTTAGGTCACTTACGTCTTGTGTTTACAGAGGAAGTACATAAGGCAGCCACAAACTTTTATAAGATGTTTACTCCCTCTGTAAACTTTTATAAGGCAGCCATAAATGTTATCGCCACACTGTACTCGCCTATTGAATGAATGATTGGTCAGCTTGGTAACCTGATTTTTTAGGATGCATATGTCACATATTATGTCGCGACACCGTTGTATACGTTGGATCACCAACCCTAGGTTGCTTCAATCTTGTCTTGACCAGATGAGGACCTTCAACTATCTTGTCAGTGAGTGATGCAGCTTCATTCTATTTTACTTCAGAGTTGAGAGAAGATGCAAAAATATCATATTCATGTCCAGATTTTCATGCTATTTTTTTGCGAACATTGTTTCTTATGATCTACATTCAGACATACCTTCATACGACACGAGTCATGTCCGGGATATGAGGGGCAACACAATGCATCTAGAGTGGCTAAGAATGCGAAGTTGACTGGTGGGATGCCCTTTAAGCAAATTCATCCTCATTAAGGACCTAGAGAGATCAAAATCTTTGATTCTAGGTAGCAAACTTCTATTGTTATTATGTTACACCCCGGATGTTGTGCAAATATCTGAAAAAATTTATCACCTCGTAGATATAAAATTAGTGCTTGCAAAAATGTTCATGGAAATGCCTTATTGGATTGTAACTTTTAAATTGCAGGGACTGGTGAAGCGCAAAGAGTGACGCCGGGCTCTGTTGCCAGAGGGCAAATAATGCAACAGACTTTGACATTCATGGCACTGCCCAGTACATGATATTTTTTTCAGAGGGAGATCCGTTCTTGTGGATGCACCTAATGAGTTAACCAGTGCAAAGACTAAGATTCTGATGCAAATTTGATCCAAAGTATCCGCGACACAGTGGTTTTAGTGTAAAACATATCTCTCTCTAAAGACAGAGGCATATGTTGTTTATACCTTGTGTGTGTGTGTGTGTGTGTGTGTGTGTGTGTGTGTGTGTGTGTGTGTGTGTGTGTGTGTGTGTGTGTGTGTGTGTGTGTGTGTGTGTGTGTGTGTGTGTGTGTGTGTGTGTGTGTGTGTGTCTGTTTATACCTTGGACTGCATTGCGTGTGCAAGATTACCCGTTGACTTCTTGCCCTAGGTTATTCTCGAATCCAATTCTTGCATTGCTCATTATTTCCCTTCAACGCGAATGATATAGATCTTAGTCCGTGATTTATATAATTTCACATGGTCAACTCTGCTCCTACCACTAAAAAGTAATTTATCCTGATTAGAATTTGAATGATGATGTCACATTGCACATCATGGGAAAATGTAATATTTGGAGAATTTTGTTGGATGACCGAGGATCATCATCGTGTAGCATGGTTCTGGTTTCTCCTTTTTTTTCAGCTCAGTTAGCCATAATACGTACAATTAGGTGCATACCCTTTCACAACATAGTTAGTTCCTTTCTGGAGCATTTCTCAAAAAAACTTTATTTCCAAGAACTGAACTTGACGAACTGAAAGCACCTAATACATAGTGAATTATTTCCGAAGGATGCATGGAAATTGATGGTTTATCATTTTAAATTTTCCATGATTTATCAATTAAAATTAGATACATGATTTGGTTTTGAAATATGTATGGATTTCCTTCTCTTCTAACATTTTCCTTTTCATTCGTATTAGTCAAGATGTAACTTGGAATGTTTTCTTGAGTTTCGGCATGCTATTAGTCGAGGCATGTGTTGCACCTGCACGCTTACTAGTGTTTATAAAGGTAGCGTAGAGAAAACTTGAGGCTAGTTCAAGGAGAAATCAAGTAACGGGGAGGGAGGGAGGGAGGGGGAGGGAGGGAGGGAGGGAGGGAGGGAGAGAGAGAGAGAGAGAGAGAGAGAGAGCTTCCCTGTCTTGTTTCAAAATTAATTTAGACGGAGACCAAAATTTTATCAAGTCGTGGGCTTGAGAGAGATCGTGAAGTTAGTGTTTACTTCGTTGGGATACAAAACGGTGTGAACCCCTAGTTATCTTTGTGAACTTTGTGCTTTCCTATATATACATGCACTTGTGCTTTTCTGAACTTGCTATGCTTGAGAACATTGTGTTTGTGTGCTAGAGACAATGTGTTATTTGAGACCATATGTTGTTTGACTATAATGTGGCAACAACTGAGTCATCTGTGAAGTGATATTGCTTCATGTATATATGTGAGATATTATTTCAATGTGATTTGTTCCAGGGAAAACAAAAAATTGCCACGGTCAGATGATTTGCCGAGTTTGGTACTCAGCGAAACTGCTTTACCAAGGGTAACACTCGGCGATAATGCCATGTGGCGCAGTCTGGTTCCTTGGATATATAATTGCCGAGTGCCCGCTAGAAAAACTCGGTAAATACCGCAACCTGGGCTATTGTTGGGCAACACTTTGCCGAGTATGCATCTCGACAAACTGACGCTGTCTTTGCCGAGTATTTGCGGATGTACTCGGCGAACGGCTAATGCCACGCGTCGGGCGGCCATACGACAAGATTTACCGAGTGTAGAACTTGGCAAACACGTCCACGATTTCTGAGTACTTCTATCACTAGGGTCTCGGGGAAGACGGCACCGCGACACACTGTCACCGCCACATGGCGGCCGCAGGGAATATGTGGCCGCCGAGTACTTGGCGTAGGGACTCAGCAAAGGTTTCTGTCACGTGGCATCCACCGTCTCAGTCCGGCCCATCAAGTGCCTTTTTTTGCCGAGTCCTCGTTTTAGCGCTTGGCAAAATGTTTGCCGAGTCCCCGTGCTCGGGTTCTCCGCAAAGTGAGATTTCCCGGCAGGATTCGGGCCGAGTACCCTGGACCGAGAACAATATTCGGCAAAGTCTTCGCTGAGTGTGAAACGGCTTTTCGCGAGTTTTTTTGGTACTCGCGGAAGTAGTGGATTCCAGTAGCGGCTAAACTTGAGTTGCCGGGTGCCTTCACCGGTGGCCACGCCGGCAATGACGAAGTCGAAGTGTAACCTGCAACAAGCACAGTGTGCATGTTCGTAGACCCAGCAGTGTGCGGCAGCCCGGACACCGGCGCGGCGGGGGATGCAGTAACCATGGAAACTAGAGTTCTGGAGCTTGAGTTTGTAGCAGGATTCACCCCCTCGGAGTTTTCTTTCTTTGTTTTTTTAGTAGCATCACCATCGTTAAGTTCATCATCATGGTCATGACCTCTATCTGGGCTGTGATCTTGTGTCTTCCAGATTAGAGGTACAAAATCCGCATCCCGAATATGATCATCCTTTTCAACCTTGTAGAAAAAGTTATACCCATCCAGCTTGACAAGCACCTCCGCCGATGTGGAATCTCCTCCCAAGTTATCATTGGAGGTGAAAATATCCAAGGAGCGCAGACCAACCTAAATACGAACAATATCATGATGTCCCAAGGCATAAAGATCGATATATTGAGTGGCTTCGATTACCGATCCAACAACCTAGAGACCGAGAAAATATCTTAGCGAGTGAGGAATACCGTAAACATGCACCGACACAGTCTCCAAAGAAACATAAGATGGGATATATTCAACTTTCCATTCTTTGAAAGAGATCACAACTCCGTGTGACTTGACTCAAACCTAAACGTCGGCCATTTGGTGAAGATCATTATAGGAGGGGAAAGACACAAAAATTGAATCATTGCCATGCGGAATTACTTCCACTGAGCCTGTGTCCGAATGATCTTAGCAATCTCTGCTTCAAGCACCACTACAGGAAGCTCCCCACCAGAGACAGTGACCATGGCAGTTAGAGATGCCGATGGAGAAGTGTCGGTGTCTTTGGACACGTGGTCTGGGATTTGAATGAACATGGAAGCATTAGATCCATGTTTACAAAAAGACGCTTAAGGGCGTGGCTGCTTCAGAATGGGACAACAAAACAGGGCATGCTTGAAATTGTTGCAGACGTAGCAATAGTGCAGCACAGTACAATCCTTGTACAAGTGATCACCGACATTCGAAACAGTGCATCTTCTCTTTCTAAGCTTTTGACACATTGGCAGACGCCAGCTCCTATTGAGCAACAACCGCGCCTCCAGAATCGGCCTTTGGCGTCATGCCCTGGGAGGCGGCCACGTTGGCAATAACCGTGGGCGCCTGAAGTGTCGGTCCTGTAGCAGCATCGGGCCGACTCCCCTTCTTCTTCTTCTTCTTCTTCTTCTTCTTCTTCTTCTTCTTCTTCTTCTTCTTCTTCTTCTTTCCATGATCCAGTGGTGGCAAAGGCGAACCCCTGTCCGCTTGCATGGGAAGGAGCAGGCTGAAAGGGCCCCGAGCTTAGGTAGGGAGCTTGCCGAACAGCACCACCAACAGAGCCAGCAGGTTTTGTGGCGTGTGTGGGTCTTGTGTTGTGTGGATAGCCAAGTTGGCCGGTGTTGCCCCTTCGTGGGTGGTAGCGGTTTTCGCCCGGTTTTCTGCAATTAACCAGGCAATTCTCTTCTTTCTTTATTAACAAGATGAAGCAAAGCTTTTGCATCCGTTTAAAAAAAAACTGAGCCAGCAGGGAAGGATTGAGAGCGCCAAACCTAGGAGGTCTGGCGGCCGGACCAAACCCGGCTACATGCATGGCAGTCGGAGCAGTCGTCCGAGCAGATGATGACGAGGTGCCGATGAAGTTCGGGTCAGTGGGTGCAGCGGTGGCGTGAGAGGCTAGGCCGGACGTCGGAGGGAGTGGCGGTGCCCGGCCATCGAAGCTGACAAGGATATGCAGAGCGCATCGGCATAGGAACGGAGCATGATGGGTACGAGCAATTAGGGTCCGCAAGTCGTTCCCAGCACCTTACCGCGCCTGGTCTACGGCTCAGATCGGCCTAGCGCAGTGGACGTCCCTGATTCACATGCAAAGAGGGACCACCAGACAGCAACGTATTCTATATGTGATGAATCTCCTTTCGGACGAAAAAACCAGTTCAAGTTTTTGAAAAGAAAAGCTCATTTATGGTTACCAGTTGAGAATCGTGCTTCACTTGTTTTCCCGATATGCAAAATAATAGAAGATATTTTTCTGATTTTAGATTGAGTAGCATTTACTTAGTGAAACATTGTACGTATGTGCAGTGTCCACCCAACCAAACCATGATATAAAGGCGGCATAGAGCAAGCTAGATGCTAGTGCAAGACAGCAAGCAAATTATGAAGAGACACAAAGTTTCATTGTCATATTTTGAAATAAATTAGACGGGACGAAAGAACGTATTAGCAAGGCGTGGGCATGAGAGAGATCGGGAAGTTTGACGGTGCGTGCTTTGGAGTTGTCACGGGCGCACGGACGTCCGGAGTGGCACAGCGAGGAGGATGACCATCGGTGTCCACAGCTACTTGTACCCCTGAAGCACACGCAGGGGCGGTACACGCTGGATGCAGGCCACGCGTAGACATACGGATACGGAGGTTGCAATAGGCAGGGTAGAACCATCGGCGGAGGATGAACGCTGACGAACTGATGCTACATAATGCCACTGAAAATCCACATTAGCAAACTTAGCAAGAGCCATCAGATGTGTTCTTTGTGGTGGATATTGGCTAAATTATGCTCCTGACTTAGCATTAGCAAAGTCAGAGGAGCCAGCTCCCTCGGGGAAGAGGTCCGTAAGGCGCGTCCAAGGTTTTTTTCGTTGGAATTCGTTTATTTTTCTCACGGAGGTCTTCTTCATGATGGCTTCAGGAGCAATCGACAAAGAACGAGATTAACACAGAAGACACGTAAATCAATCTTGGATGCGGCAACAATGGCGCTTGTGCATTGTTCCCTTCTTGGAGGTACGTGTTGCTTTTGACAACCTTTTATGTTTTTCGGGTGTTGTATTGGGTGCTGGTATGAGTGTTGTTGTTGAGAGTAGTTGATCATTGTGACGGGACCTTTATTTATTTTTCCTTTCTTTTTATTTTCTTCTTTGGCTGTGTAGATTATGGATGTCTTTGTGACATCTTGTAGATACAAAGGCTGGGTGTAATTGGTATCTTCACGATATTAATATATTTCCCTTTTCAAAAAAAAATATACGAGGCATGCAATTCTCTTGATTAAAGTAGTGTAAAAAACATCCAAAATACTTTATGATGCAAGGACAAGGCCCAAACACAACTAATTAATAACAGAATTACATGACTTATTTTTTTGAAAAGGAAGATAGCCCCCGGCCTCTGCATCCAGCGATGCACACAACTATTTTTATTATTATTCAACAGAGTCCGACAATACATCGATCAACCAAAAGCCACCTCCCCGGCTATCTATGCTGCTACACCTCCAAGCTTGATAACGTGCCCGGACCGCACCAACGCACACTATCTAGTCCAGTATCCTCACGAAGCCACCCCACGGCGAGCCGAGAGCACCAACCGAGCTGACATACCCGCAACACACATCACATGCGCACGCTCTAGATTCCGCCGCAGCCATCTTCCACCGCCCCATATTCAAGAGGGATCGACACATGATATGTTACAGGACTCATACACATAATATGTAATCCAACAGCCATCCAAGCCAGTTGATCTAATTATTAGTCATGGTTTGGCATCATCCATCGGTAGTGGAGGGGTGCATGTGTCGTTTCTGGATATTCATACAATCTATCTTTCAGTCGAGTTTGCATGTGTAGAGAAAAAAATGCTCTACCGTATACTTGCTGCTTAATATACAAACAAGGGATTTTTTTTTTTAAAAAAAGTAGCCACAGGATGGTTTCAAATCAATTTCGTCAACAATAGCAGACTGAGCGACGACTGGAGAAAAATTAGGAGCTTCAACCTTCTTCTTCTGTACTTCTTAGGCAGCTTGAGCAATATCCCGCTTCTTGCGATCAGCCATATATTTCTCCGATGTGTATGAATCAAGTGGTACGTATTTTACTCCATGTACAAAAGAAAATTCTCCAACCGAATGATATGTCAATTGTCTTCTATCTGTCCATGGTTTTCCTAGCAGCATCGTACATGTATGCATGTGCATAGGAAGCACGTCACACATGATCAGATCACCATATCCACATAAGTTGAACCGTACCTCAACGCGATGCATAATCTTGACAAACTTTGTCCTTCCACCAAAGTTCATACGGTTCTGGATGTTCAATCAATGGCATGTTCAAAGCATCAACCATAGTCTTACTCACTAAGTTCATCCCAGAATAGCAATTCATCAAGGTTGCAAAACTCGCTGGCCCTACACGCACACGCGTAAAGCATTGGTACCATGGCAAGTCATGCAATGGATCCTTCTCCACTGCCATCATCATTTGCGAGCTACAATCTTTTCTCATGATTAGATTTTATTGCTCTCTCGGAAACTGGTAGAGATAATTTTGCGCCCCAGTTTCTCAATACTTTATCGGGCGGTGTCGATTTTGATTGGCATTGCCTTCCTCCGCGAGGAAGATCGGGTGGGATCTTGCTTGGAGTGAGATGCGATTCGCTGGAAGTCCGAAGTGTAGTGATGGGTGACTTCGCGGTTAAGTTCCGGGTCAGGTCCAAAGCTGATGGGTTTAACTGGGTTCTGGTGGCGGTTTATGGTGCCGCACAGCCAGAGCTTAAACCGGAGTTTTTAGCGGACCTTGTTCAGATCTGCGGGTCCGAGCAGCTCCCAATTTTAGTTGGGGGTGACTTCAACATCATTAGGAGGAGAGAGGAAAAGAATAATGATAATTTTGACGGCAGATGGTCGTTTATGTTCAATACCATTATTGAAAGCTTGGATCTGAGAGAGATAGAGCTTTCCGGTAGAAAATTTACTTGGGCTAATACTTTGCCAAACCCAACGTATGAGAAGCTTGATCGAGTCCTCGCGAGTGTCGAGTGGGAACAGAAGTTCCCTCTCGTAACGGTTCAGGCTCTCTCGCGCGGAATCTCGGATCACACACCTCTATTCGTGGACTCATGTGAGCCAAACCACGCGGGAAACAAAAACACTTTTTCTTTCGAGCTGGCATGGTTTGAACGAGAAGGATTCTTGGATCTGATTGCCCGGGAATGGGATAAGGATGCAGGAGGTACGACTTCTGTTGAGCGTTGGCAGAATAAGATTAGGCATTTGAGAAGTTTCCTACGGGGATGGGCTAAGCACCTTAGTGGGATTTATAAGGTTGAAAAGGAAAGGCTCCTTTCTCTTATTCAGTCCTTGGATTTAAAAGCCGAATCCACGATTTTACAAGCCGCAGAGCTTCAGGTTAAACTAGATGCGGAGATGAGGTTGAAAGAACTTCTCCGTGAAGAAGAATTGAAGTGGGCGTTGCGGGCTAAGGTCCGCAAAGTTGTCCAGGGGGACGCGAACACTCAATTCTTTCACTTGATTGCTAATGGTAAGCACAGAAAGAAGAGAATCTTTCAGCTTGAACAAGATGAAGGAACTATTTTAGGACAGGAAAACTTAAAACTTTACATAACCGAGTATTATAAGCAGTTATTTGGACCTCCGGAGGATAGTTGTGTGTCCCTTGATGAGTCCAGGATTGAGGATGTGCCTCAACTAACTGCTAATGATAATGATATTTTGGTTGCCCCGTTCTCGGAGAAGGAGGTGTTTGATGCTATAACACAGATGAAAAACAATAAGGCTCCCGGGCCAGACGGATTCCCGGCGGAGTTCTACAAAAAGTGTTGGCATATTATTAAGGGGGATTTGGTACCAATGTTCCATGATCTTTTCTCTGGACAGCTTCAGTTGTTTCACTTAAATTTTGGAACAATAACACTGCTTCCCAAGAAAACGGATGCTGTGAGAATCGAGCAGTTCAGGCCGATCTGCCTTCTTAATGTTAGTTTCAAAATCTTCACCAAGGTTGGGACTAATCGGCTCACACAGATAGCGCATTCTGTGGTGCAGCATTCCCAAACTGCTTTCATGCCGGACAGAAATATCCTAGAAGGGGTGGTGGTCCTTCATGAAACGCTCCATGAAATTCACTCGAAAAAACTCGATGGAGTTGTTTTTAAGGTGGATTTCGAGAAAGCGTACGATAAAGTCAAATGGCCATTCCTCCAACAGGCATTGCGTATGAAAGGTTTTGATGAAGCCTGGCGAAGCCAGGTTGAATCGTATACGCAAAAAGGGAGTGTTGGAATTATAGTGAATGACGAAATAGGTCATTATTTCCAGACACATAAGGGCCTGAGACAAGGGGATCCGATGTCCCCTATCCTGTTCAACATAGTAGTTGATATGTTGGCAATTATGATAGGAAGGGCTAAGGAGGCTGGTCAAGTGGGTGGCCTGGTACCTCATCTCGTTGACGGAGGTGTGTCCATCCTTCAGTACGCTGATGATACAATCATCTTCATGGAACATGACTTGGCCAAAGCGAGAAATATGAAGCTGGTGTTATGCCTATTTGAACAATTGACCGGGTTAAAGATTAACTTTCACAAAAGTGAATTGTTCTGCTTTGGTAGAGCCAATGACGAACAAGAGGCTTATAGGCAATTGTTTGGGTGTGATTTGGGGAGTTTACCTTTCACGTATTTAGGAATACCAATCCACCATCGTAAGCTGACAAACAGAGAGTGGAAGTGCATCGAGGACCTATTTGAAAAGAAACTGAGTTGCTGGAAGGGCAAGCTCATGTCATACGGAGGCCGATTAATTCTGATAAATTCGGTTCTCACGAGTATGCCTATGTTTCTTTTGTCATTTTTTGAAGTCCCAGTTGGAGTTAGGAAAAGGCTAGACTTTTATCGATCACGATTCTTTTGGCAGGGTGATGAACTAAAAAGAAAATACCGTTTAGCCAAATGGGATATCATCTGTAGACCGAAAGACCAAGGGGGTCTTGGTATTGAGAATCTTGAAGTTAAGAATAGATGTCTTCTCAGCAAGTGGCTGTGGAAGTTATCAAGTGAGACGGATGCCACTTGGGCGCAAATCCTCCGTAACAAGTATCTTCAAACCAAAACTTTGTCTCAGGTGACAGTAAGGCCGACTGACTCACCTTTCTGGAAAGGGCTTATGAAAGTCAAACTATCCTTGTTTAATAGGACAAAGTTTATTATTGGTAACGGTGCTAGTACGCGATTCTGGGAGGATACTTGGCTAGGAGAGACACCCTTAGCCATTCAATACCCGTCCTTGTATCGTATTGTTCAACGACGTGAGGTTTTTGTTGCAACGGTATTTCAATCTATCCGCCTTAATATTCAGTTCAGAAGGCCGCTAGTGGGGAATCGTTGGGAAGAATGGCTCCTTCTAGTGAGTAGACTGATGGAAGTTCAGCTCTCTCAACAACCCGATGAATTACGCTGGAAGCTCACTAGGTCTGGAGCATTTACAGTTAAATCAATGTATGTTGATGTTATCAATTCAAGCTCGATTCCTAGTTCAAAACATGTTTGGGCTGTCAAAGTTCCCTTGAAAATCAAGGTGTTTATGTGGTTTGTCCATAAACAAGTTATTTTAACCAAGGACAACTTGACAAAGCGTAATTGGACAGGACCTACTAGGTGTAGTTTCTGTGATCGGGATGAGACGATCAAACACCTCTTTCTTGATTGCCCGCTAGCCAAAGTTTTATGGCGGACGGTCCATATTGCTTTTAATATTACTCCACCGAGTTCTGTCAACACGTTATTTGGAACGTGGCTTAACGGGATAGAGCCCGATTTAGCGAGACATATTCGCGTAGGAGTATGTGCCTTGTTGTGGGCAATCTGGAATTGCAGAAATGATTTGGTTTTTAACAAGACAACACGTATTCATTTTTTGCAGGTTATTTTCCGAGCCACGGCGTTGATCCGTTCGTGGTCGCTACTCACTCCGACGGAGGCCAGGGAGCGTTTGGTTACTGCTTCTATCCGCTGGGAGATGGTAGCTCGGGATATCTTCAACCGGTTTGGATGGCGGTCATGTAATAGGATAGGCAATTAGTTTGCCTATCTATCTTTTGCCAGCCGGTTCTGGTGTCCTTTATTTGGCTAGTTTGTCTTCTAGTCATTTTACCTAGCTCTGTGTGAGCTCTTTTTATTATTTTCTTTTGGAGACTTTAAGACCTTGTTGGAACCTTTCTTCTTGTTTAATAAGATGGCCGTATGCATCGTTCTGATGCAGAGGCCGGGGAGTCCCCCCTTTTCGAAAAAAAAAAAAATCTTTTCTCATGATAAAAAAACTACAATAGTAACTCGAAGAAATTTTTTGTATCGTGAACAACATTTGCTCTGAATACCACCGGATATAGACCGAACCTCGATGGCGAGATCCGATCTGTTGTTGCGGTCCGATCTTTCACGACACTCCACCACCAGCAGTAGCAACTTCTCGCCCGCGCACACGATGTACACGAAGTAGAAGGTTTGAACCATGCGGCTCAGCACGAGAAAACCAATCTCGACGACGGTACTCACGCGCAAAACAATTTCTACGAAGAAATCGCAACACAGAGGTTTTCTAAAGATCCCTCCAAAACTTGATACGGGGTGTCTACCCTGAAAAACACATTGTGTCTATTTCATATAAAAATAACCTCCTTTTACAATGTCCGTATCATGACTATTTATACTAGTAAGCATGCACGTCAACACACGTTTCAACTAAAATTAACACCGAATGCGAGAATTCAAGTGCATGGGAAATTATTTTGATACTCCGTCTTCATTCATATTTACAGTGTATTTATTATATCAAAAGTCAAAATTTTCTTTCTTTGACAAAATGTAACCCATAATTAGTAGAGACACTGACAATGGCATCTTTTGAACCATGTATGTGCACTAAATCAATTTCATTAGAAGGGAAAATATGTTTCATTCAAGGGCGACCAAAACAACACATAGATGCAACCAGCAACTTCAGTCATCAGTCCTCTTTAAACTTCGCTCTTCGTAGATGGATCGGATCCCTAACGATAGCAAGCTAGACTCTTTGACTATTATGTGATGTTGAGAAGCAAGCACAAAGTCGTTGACCTTTAGATCTGCTATTTTGTCCAGGCTGAGTGTCAAGGCTCACACAATGCAAGATTTGATCCCAACAAAATGCCTATGATGCAACATCTCATCAAGAATGTAATCATGCACATGCAATGCACATAATGACTAACATAGCTAAAGCTAAAGGTATAAGAAAGTTAGAACATACAATGCTTTCACTCATCGAAAAATCAATTCATACACGACATGCTACGTGTTGTCGCAACTGTGTCATAAACATCATCATCATTTGTAATACTTAGTACAACATGAATCATTTTACTATTTTTTGTACATTGAGTCCATGTTTTGTAGTGGGGATTTTTCATCGGATCCTGGATTAGTGCGAAGAAAGGATCCAGACTCTACTGCTGCTTCTTAGAATAGGTTACATGGATAGTTTGGTTGGCCACCAATTTGTAAGTGGCATCTATTGGTTTGAAATAATTCTAATTCGTGGATGTTCAGCCATCAGTGATTCAAATTGTATGAACCAGTGTCAGACCCTTAAATTACCACATTATTCCTCTCTTGATTTATAGAAAGTGCTCATTCCGTATAATTAATTGATTAATGTGCAAACAGTATACATACACCCAAAAATAGAACTATTGATGAAGTGATGTATCCTTGGTACTCCTAACTTTCCTGAAACGGACACATACAACTTTTATATTGAACTGTTCATCACACGAGCTAGGATTAACGCTGGAGCCTCATACAACAAAATGGATATAGCAAGCTGGATAGATGCTCTAGCTAATACATGAGCTGCATCATTACACCATCGTCTAGAAAAGAAAAAATAAATACACCCACCTTTATTTATAATTCGAATAATATTGCAGTCCAAATGAACCTGGGTTGAAGAGAGCTCACTGGTTACAGATTTAAGAACTGATACTGCTATTTGCTATTGCTTCCCTTCAAATTCTAAGGATGTAGTCATTAGCATCAAAAGCTTGCAGATATAATTCTATAGAGAACATATTCTGCAATGAACCATTGACTAATCTAAAAACCAGCATTTGCATCTAAAATGAGCCCAGCTCTCCATCTAAAACCCATATTAAAGAACAAAAAAATGCAACATCAATATCAAGATCTCAGCAATTGATTAGTATAAAGACTGAAGAAGATTAAAAATACTGAATCTCAGTAATCCAATTAAAGGGTTTGAAAGAGCTCACATTGCTCCCTTCTTTCACTCCTCTCACGGTGCTTGCGATGGTGGCGATCACTGGCCCTGCTCCGATCACCGCGGTCACGGACACACAGACACTCTCCCTGTCCCGGTGCCTCACCATGTCTTCCCCATGGCGACTGTAGCACCCTCTGTCCTTGTCCTAATTGCGCCCTCTGTCCTTGTCTTTGGAACTCGAGGACCTCTCCTTGTGAGGCTGTGCATCCTGCTGAAAAGGAAACAAATCCCATTGTCAGATCAAATTAAAAAAAATCAGGGCCTCCTAGCACGATACAAATACTTGCTACTTAGAACCATCAAGCGACTCACATCATCACAAAATTAACAAAACCTCTGTTTCACTTTCACACCAGAGCAGGTAGTACATGATCATAAACAAAAAGCTCAACCCATATTATATGCTCCTGAATTTCGAATCGCATCTAAAGCCTTGAAACTTACTAAAAAAAAGCCCGAATTTAGTTTTCAAGGGCGCAGTGCAGGGTCCAGCACTAATTTGGGGGCGAAACTTGAATCAAAAACTCACAACTGAAGGCGGCGCACGAAGCTAAGAACCTAGCTATTCCGAACCAACCCTATTGGAAAAACGCCTGCGTCAAGAGATCGATGACGCTGCATATACCCCAGCACAACCCCATTACCCCAATGCATCTATATATGTTTTCCTTTCCAGGGGAGCGGAACTAAAAGCACAATCCAGAGTAGCACCGACTTGGGGCGAAACTGAAATCGACCAGCCTCGAATCCGCAGCTGAACATACGTGCTCAGCAATCTATAAACCGAAGTAATTCGAGCTGTCCTTACCCAAAATTCCCCGAATCCAAGCGAGCCAGTCAGCCCATCCCCCACTTGTATGCTTCGGCGAAACCCCCCACCCTAAGCGCGAAAAATAACAGATTTTAAAGGTAGCCACGCCGATCCAGCAAGCGGACGTCGCTGCCATGCTTGGCTTGCAGGAATCAAATAGTATTAGAGAGATCAGAGATCAAAACTGAATGAACAACTTATTCACTATGTTGTCACAGCCTAGATCTTCTAGTAAATTGATACAAATGCCACATATGTTCCAATTATTTCAGTGATGGTGTTTTCAAGTATAAGTGTGACACAGAACGCATGCTTCTGAACGCAATGAGGAAGCAAACAGAACTCTTAATTAATAATAGCAAGAAAGAGAATTTCACATGAGAAA
Source organism: Elymus sibiricus (assembly GCA_039707655.1). NCBI lineage: Eukaryota > Viridiplantae > Streptophyta > Magnoliopsida > Poales > Poaceae > Elymus > Elymus sibiricus. The sequence continues at coordinate 68,863,158 of CM077675.1, forward strand.
TTATAAACTTAGGAGTATAATAATTATAACCAACATCCTTATAATAATTATAACCAACATCCTTCCTACTGGCTTTTCCACATATGGACAACCCATGTGACGCAACTGTAATTGAAAAACTCATTCTAAGCACCCCCATAAGCAATATGGTATGGAAATAAAATTCTAGTAATTTATTCTATTACGATAAGAGAAACAGAACATGATCCTAACTATGAGCGAATATCATGGATTCAGTGATCTCTGGAAAAATTGTTGAGCGTCTGGGCAAAATGCACCTCCCAGATTACAATGATTCATATGTAATATCTCAAATTCGTAATTAAAGGGCACAGCCTTTTGGCATGTGCATCAGTAAACTGTAGTTTACCTGCAGCCGATACTCCTAGCGTCTTCGCTGATGGATCATTCGGTGGCTTGCTGCCGGCGATAGCGACAACGACTTGACAATGGGATGGAACACGCCTGCAACCCTCGCGCTCGCGGTGGTGCTGGGCATGGCCGGCTCGATGCACGCCCCACTGATGATGAGAGTAGGATAGGCCCACAGTGCTTCCACCTAACCACTTGACGAAGTAAGTGGCGGTGCCGATCTTGACGAACCCCCGAAGCATCCGCCGTTCGAGCTGCAGAACTTGAGGGCTCTTCGCCACCGATCTCGCGCCTCAGCCGGACGGCAAGCAGCGCCCGTTCGCCGCGCCTCTCTCTCCTCCTGCCGCCAGTGAGGAGGTCTCATGCCTCCGCCGGCCGGCGAGCCGCCCCAGTTCGTCGCGCCTCTCTCCCTCTCCTCCTCCCGTTCCTCTCTGCGGTCGTTCCTGCGGTTCGGTGATTGGCCTAACGCTGCAGGCCACGCCACGCGTGGAGGGGAGACGCGCCGGAATAGGGAGGCGTGAGGGGCGGCGCGGTTAGGCGGCAGGGGCAGGCGAACGATGACGGTGGCACGGGTGTGAGATTTGTTTTGACTTTCTGTTGTGGGGTAGCCGGGGGAGTTTTGCGCTGAGGAGTCGCGGGCGCTTTGCTTTGGCAGAGCGTCGTCCGCTCCACGCAATTGCTATGTGCACATTTAACTCCGGATTAGTATAATCTAAACGGTTAGATCTAATCAAGTGGGTTGATCTGATGGTGTTATTTTCGCTGTGTACGTTTTACGGGGTGTCCGTAAGAAAGAAGATGTTTGCTTGTTTAATAGTAGTAGAGAGATTAACTGACCTCCTAAACTTTTTTGTTAAGCAACCAAACTCTGCGTATAAAAACAAATATTAAAACGATCTGGACTCTGCTAATATCTATAACTAACAAGCTGACTCAGTTTTGGTTCCCGTAAAATTAGGCAGTACTTCTTCTCTCTTTGCATGGTAGGTGGGCCCCAGCCAATCTCTTTCAATGAGAGTAGACTCCACGCATCACGTATCCTACCTGCACCTTCCTGGTATTTCTTGCGTGGTAGAAACAAAACCATGAATCCATCCTCAATTCTTCCTTTAACTTCTTCTTTATCTCAAACTAAATGTCATAATTCTTGGTTGCATGCACCGAATGAATTTTTCCTGCTACAAATGAAACAGAATAGCAATCTAGGCTGGCTTCCATCTCATGTTTGTCTCTCATGTTCCTTCAGTCTCTTATGGTTTTTCCTCTGCGATGTAGCTATTGGGCAAGCCCATTTTCGTCTATTTTTTTCGCTCGGTTTTCGATCTCATTCAATGGTTTCGCTAGGTATTTTTGGTTTTTTTCTTTTTTGTTTCATTTTCTATTAAGTTTTGTTTTCTCACTAATTTCTCAGTTATTCTGTTCTTATTACTTTCTTAACTGCTTTTCTTTGTTTCTTTCTCGCTTTTCATAGTTTTTATCTTTTTTACTTGCTTTTATTTGTTTATTTCCTGTTTTTCGCCTGTCGTTATTCAAATTGCTTTTCTGTTTTCTTTGTTTGTCAGTTTTCAATTGTTTTCTTTTTTAAAACACATGACTACTTTTCTATTAAGTTTTGTTTTCTCACTAATTTCTCTGTTATTCTGTTTTTATTACCTTCTTAACTGTTTTTTCTTTGTTTCTTTCTCGCTTTTCATAGTTTTTATCTTTTTTTCTTGCTTTTCTATGTTTATTTCCTGTTTTTCACCTGTCGTTATTCAAATTGCTTTTCTGTTTCCTTTGTTTGTCGGTTTTCAATCGTTTTCTTTTATAAAAAACATGACTACTTTTTCTCAGTAGACAATATACATTTTTATTTTGCATGTTAAATATTTTTTGATACACATTGCACATTTATTTAATGCATCATAAATTGTATTTTAATACATGTTTTGAACTCTTTTTAGAATACACGGTCAACATTTTTGCAAATATACACTGAATATTTTTCATGGTAATAAGTCTTTTAATATGCAGAAAAATATATTTTACATCATATAAATATATTTTTAAATATCGCAATCATTTTTATTTACACGCGAAAATATATATTTAAAATTTCACGTAGAACCTTTTAGTTGTATGAAAAAAATATACTTCAATTTTTTTTTCTATTGATTGATATTTTTCACATATTTGACATACATATTTCTGAAATGTGTGAACATTTTGTTGAAATGTATAAAGAATTTATTTACTTCTGCTAATATACAATAAGTAGTCATCGCCACTTGTCTATGTGCATATTTCAGAAAAAAAAGTAGCATCTACACAGATTAGCAAATACTAGCTATCTTGTGTTCATGCATACAAGAAAATTTTCTTTTATGTAGATGACATTAAATTAGAAATGGAATTTAAATAAAACCATAACTTCCACACATAGGGTCAAAAATTAACGCAGAAACAACGTAAACAATTATTTCACTTGAATAATAAGCATATCAAAATGTGCATCAATATAAAAATACGTTGTACAAAATTATAAAAATGTTTCTTATGTTGTTAAATACAATGCCAAAGAATATCTAAATATACAATAATCATTTTATAGGTATAAGATAAACCCTTTTTAATACATAACGAACATTTTTAGATACATAATGAATATTTTTTAAAACCATAAATATTTTTGTACAAGGCAACCCGTTTTTAATACAAGATGATTTGTTAACACATGGTGAGCATTTTTAATAAACTGTAAACGTATTTAACATGCTATGAACATTTTCTAATACATGGTGACCATTTTTATACACGATGCAATTTTTTAATAACATACAATTGCTTTCTCGTCCACGGAAGATGTTTTTCAATAAACAATGAACATTCTCAATAAATCATAAAAATGTTGTAATAAACAGTGAACATTTCTAAATGCATAATGGAAATTTTTAATAAATTGTAACATTTTTTAATACATGGATGATCCTTTAATAGATGTGAATCCGTTTTAAATAAACCACAAACAATTTTATGACAAGGTGAATATTTTTATAATTCACATTGAATTAGTTAAATACACAACTAACCTTTTAAATACAACATAACCATTTTTTAATATATGACAAGCCATTTTTAAATAGGTGAATGACACTTTTTAGTACATGATGAAGAACAAAACCGAAATAAAAGAAAAAAGAAACACAGAAAACAGACAAGAAAAATGATGAAAAGTGAATAAAATCATGAATAGAAAAAAAGGAAAAGAAAAAAGGAAAGAGAATAAGAACCGGAAGGAAAACGGAAATGGATGGAAAACAAAAGGTAGAGAACATGAAGGAAAGTTAGGAAGATGTCAAAAATTAATGGGAAAAAATAACCTATGGAAACAAAAAAAAAACATACAAACCATGGTTCCCAGAAAAGCCTACAGAAAACCACAGCCAAAAACCAATTCTTAAAAGATCGGTCGAGACAAATTGCTCGCTATTGGGCCGGTCATTGCAAGGTGCAACCACAGGCAAGTGCGAGTTACAACTCAGAGAACGCGAAATATAGCTCTGGCCATGTTTTATTTGCAAATTACTCTACAATTCTCAATTACATTACATGGCAACGACACGGTGTGAAACCGAAGCGGGATCAAACACTTGCATTGCATCCTCATTTCAGCGCTCATCTCCTCCAGACGCAAAAAAGGCGCCCTGCTGAAGGCAACACATCTCGATCGGAGCCTACTACCGCTAACTACATCACATACTTTCGCAGCCCGAAGGGGCACACAACTACATAAACAAAAGAAAAAAAGTGCACCTAATTAACACAACGATTACACAGTAGTATATGACACGACGAACACGCGGCCTCAAATACACCAGCTAGCTCCTGTGCTTCGTCGGTTGATTATTTCGTACCTCAGTGGTGTTGCTTCATCGGTCCAATGAACTGATCACCACCCTGCAAGCACATTGATCCAGAGTTAGAACGGAACTACATACAACGGTGAACCTTCTGCCATATGTTCTTAGAGCATCTCCAATAGCTTGTCTATATGGACGTCTATACTCGTTTTCCACGACGTGAGCCCAAATCAGGCGTCCAACAGCTTGTCTATATGGTCGTCCAAACATACACATCCTCTAAATCGACCTCGACAATGTCCACGCCTGGACAATGTGAAGGCGTCATCTAAACTCAGCTGCAGCCATGATTTCTCCCTCTGTTGACGATCGCATTCGCCTACGTCCAATGGTGATTGAAGCAGCTAGTAGCATGCCAACTTCTTGTTATCAAAGTTTATTCTATTCAGTGGCATTCTTCGATGGTGTAGGTGGAGGAACTCAACAACAATGTGTTTGAGGATCATATATGTGGCGGAGCTTCTTGTCAATGTTCATGTTGGCTAGGCCGATCCACCTGTTGACTCAAACGGTTCCTGATTGCTGGCTAATGGAAGGCCACCAAACAAGTCGATGTTTTTGTTGCAATCTCCCGGCTCTCGACATCGAGGTGTCCATTGATGGCATGAATGAAAATCCTTGATGTTTGTCGTTGTCTTTGCAAGACAGTTGGAGCTTCATCAAGTGTCCCTGACATATCCTTTTTGTTTCATTGGGCTTTCTTTTTGTAAGTCCTCACTCCTCTGCTCGAGGCAACTTAGAAAGCTTTTATGTCGTTGGTTATTCCGGTGCATAGTAACATTAGAGATGGGATGATCACACCATTGGCGCCTGCTCCTCTACTATCTTCAGCATGGTTTTTCCCTGTCCAATTATAACTTCTCACACAGCCTACTTGTTGGCTTGTATACTACTTTACGACGACAAATAAATAGAACATACCATTGTTTAAAGTGAAGTGAAATAACAAGATAGAGAGGCTTTTTTAACTCAAAAAGGCCTGGACTGAAAAGGAACTGCCATGCTAGGGTTTGACGACCCTGGCGACTCTGCGACGGCTGGTACGTCTCCAACATATCGATAATTTACGAAGTATGCATGCCATATTTGCCTATGTTTACCATACTTTTATATGGTTTTGAGGCACTTTATATGTTTTATTTAGAACTAACCCGAACTGATGATGTTTTCAGCAGAATTACCGTGGTGGTGTTTTTGTGCAGAAAATAAAATTTCTCGGAATCGTCCGAAACTTTTTTATGATTTTTTCTGGAGGAAATAAGAAACACCGGAGCGAAGAACCACTGGAGGGGAGCCACTTGTGGGCCACAAGCCAACATGGCGCGCCCATCACCTAGGCGCGCCCTGATGGCTTGTGGGGCCCACGTGGCTTCATTTAGCGTGATTCCATCCTATATATATAGAAACCCTTAGAAATAAACAAAGAACTTCCGCTCCGCCGCATCTCTCTGTATCGAAGACAAACCCATCTGGAGCCTTTCCAGTACCCTGCCGGAGGGGGGAAATCATCACCGGTGGCCATCTTCATCATCCCGGTGGAGGCCATGACGAGGAGGGAGTAGTTCACCCTCGGGGCTGAGGGTATGTACCAGTAGCTATGTGTTTGATCTCTCTCTCTATCTCTCTCTCTCTCTCTCTCTCTCTCTCTCTCTCATGTTCTTGAGATGTCACGATCTTGATGTATCACGGGCTTTGTTAATATAGTTGGATCATATGGTGTTTGTCCCTTACTATCTTGTTGTGATGAATTGAATCTTGTCCTTTGAGATTTTGTTATGTCGGATTGAATATTGGATTTGAGATCACTTGACGTATGTCTTGGTACTCAACTTGCGGGTTCCCGTGGTGACAATGGGGTAATCTATGCGTAGGGTTTGATACACGATCTTTTCTTACCTTCTCCGATAGAAATCTTGGGGTACTCTTTAAAGTTCTTTGTGTTGGATTGAATATGATAAATCTGAAATTGTTTGATGCGTGTCGAATAATTAACCCACGTATACTTGAGGTGACATTGAAGTATCTAGGTGACATTAGGGTTGATTAATTTGTATCATTGATGTTATTTTAGTACGAACTTTAGGGCTCTTTATGACATCTATAGGAATACTTGCATAGTAACTGTACAAGCAAACAGAAGTGATCCAGCATATGTACCTAGACGGTATGGCCCCATGAGAGAAAGAGAATGGACTGAGCCATTTATTTTCATCATTGAGCTTTTGTATTTATTTAACGACATTTACATCCACACACAACCACACTATGTTATAAGACATTCTAGAGAAAACATGAGGCAGCAGAGCATAATGGAGACGGGATGTTATCACCTCGTTTTTAACATCACTTTGGACGGGGACTAAAAGAGTTACCAAGGTGTGGGCATGACAGGAGTGTGGAGCTCGGTGATAAACCTGCTAGCTCTGATAAGTGAGGTAGATATAGTTGATTTTCCCAAAAGAAGGCTAAACCTCCGGCCTCTGCATCATATGATGCACACAATCATCTTGATTAAAGTAGTGTAAGAAACATCCAAAATACTTTATGATGTATTACATGACTCATTTTTTCCGAAAAGGAGAATAGCCCCCGACCTCTTTATCGAGCAATCCACACATCCATTTTTATTATTATTCAATCGAGTCCGACAAATAATACATCATATTGTGGGATGGAGGGAGTATCTTTTAGTCCGGTTTGCTTGTGTAGACAAAAAAAACTATGCATTTACCATGTACTCTGCTTAATACATAAGTAAGAGGGTTTTGTTTTAAAAGTAGCCAACAAAGGATGGTAATTATTTCTGCACGCATATAAGAGCAACCGCAGTGTGTTGTTTTGGCTGCCTCTAAGCCTTCTTTCTCCTATTAGAGGCAGAGCTTTACATTGCAAACTACTGCCTCTAGTCTAAAATTGCTAGGATCGCCTCTTAGCTTGGAGGAAGCCTCTAGTCTAAAATAACCCTGTGACCCCACATGTCAATTTCTAGGATCAGTTGTGAGAGATGTTTGGCAGAGTAAAATAGGGTGATATTTCTTATATGTTTTAAGTATGTTGTAGGGTCCATCTTAGAGGCAACCACAACCTCTATACAGTGTGTAATTTTCTATGAAACTTGAAGGCGGCGAACGGGGCCCAAGCAGGTAAAGGACCCCTATCCTATGCTACACATGGCCGTGATACAGAAGATACAAAAGGTACATAGAAGTAAATGCAATCTCCTACATCTACGTGTCTTGAAAGCCCACGTTTATCGAAGCAACACATAGATTTATCGCAAAGCTCTTTTTACCGGAACCGGTATGTACCGGTTAGTAATCCATCGTCTATTGGATGCGTGAAGATTCGTGCAGCTGCCACGCATTTATTTTCAGTTTCGGCCATACAGCCTCTATACCTGAGCAAATACAGTGATTGAACCCCCACTAAACTTATTATATAGTCCTACTTTTGATCAGATGCATGCATGCTCCCCTCTCTCACCTACTATAGTACGCATGCATGGCAGCAAAGGTACATGTGCAGTCTCTCTCCTTTCTTACACAAAGAAATCAACATTTTTATTTCATCTTTGCCAAATTAAGTCATTTATATCTTTTAAACAAAAAATTCAATTCTGAAACTTTTTATATATTTGAACTCTTGGTGAAGAGATCTTTAAAACAAGGCCCATCTTGAATATATTTTGTCTAGTTTGAGTTTTGTTATTTCAATCATATTTCAATTTCAATTCTGTATTGTTCAGTGAAATATGTTTTTTGAAGTAAGTGGAATTTACCTTATGGTACGAGTGGAATCCATTTTTTGAAATGAGTGAAATATATTTTTTGGAATTTGTGAAATACGTTTTTTGAATGAGCGAAATCTGATTTTTGAATGAGCGAAATCTAATTTTTGAATGAGTGAAACCAGTGAAATACGTTTTTTGAATGAGCGAAATCTGATTTTTTTAATAAGCGAAATCTGATTTTTGAATGAGCGAAACCAGTGAAATACGTTTTTTGAATGAGCGAAATCTGATTTTTGAATGAGCCAAATCTAATTTTTGAATGAGCGAAATCTAATTTTTGAATAAGCGAAACGAGTGAAATACGTTTTTTGAATGAGCGAAATCTGATTTTTGAACACAATGAAACATACTTTTTGGAATGAGTGAAACCAGTGTTTTGAAACGAGTGAAACATGTTCGTTAAAATGAGTGAAATCACTTTTTGAACTGAGTGAAATCTTTTTGATACAAGTGAAATAAGTTTTTTGAATGAGGAGAAATCCATCTTTTGAATGAGGAGTAATCCATCTTTTTGAATACAGTGAAACATACAATTTTTGAAATGAGCGAGATCATTCTTTTAAACCAAGTGAAATTTATTTTCTCAATTGAATGAAATTATTTTTCTGAAATTACTGACATCCGTTTCTTCAAAGAGTGAAATCGATTTTTTGAACATAAATAAATGAGCTCTCCGAAAATATGTGTTTTCTAATGTGTGAAATAGGCGTTTTACAACAATTGAAATTGGTCTTTCAGAAAATCAATTGAAATTAGGCGTTCGAAATAACTGAAATAAATAGTTCTTCTAGAATAATTGAAACATATTGGGTGAAATAAATGTATTCAAACGTGTTAAAAAACTATCCAAAATTAAGCTTGTTCTAAAGATCTTGTAATCAGGAGTTCAAATATATGAAATTTTTCAAAAATTAAAATTTGGTTTCAAAAATATGAACCATCTAAATTATCAAGAGGAAATTAAAAGCGAGTGGTATAAGAGAAGACAGACAATGTGTACTGTACTATGTGCAGAAAAAGAGATGCATGTGTCAGCGATGTCATGTCCATGCATGGGTCCCACGGTAAAAAATACAGACACAAAAAATTAGAAAAGGAATCAAATACGACAGAGAAGGATTCAGATACTTCAGAGGTGGAGCACTGCTATTGGCTAGTGATCACCGGTAGCTACCGGGACCGGTAAAAAAACTTATTCGATAGATTTATTGGCTATGGACATCATGCTATGCCTCGCGCTTTGACATGTGTACGATACTGAGCACCCAAATATTCTTTCTTTTAGCAACGTGGAACATCCAAATTCATGAATGTTGCTAAGCTTTGTATAATTCTTGACCTAGCATATATGTTTACCCCATAATGTATGTAAGCTTAGTTGTTTTCACACTTCTATTTTATGAATGAAAGATATATAATGTTTCGTTCAAAGGGACAAGTTACACGCATAAATTAAAGGATGATGACCGAGGTTTGGGGCTGAGAACAAAAAAGATAAAACATTTGAGTCGTGATTTATTTACTGACATGAAGAAACGAGCATATTGCTTTATAGATGAGCATACATTTGTAGCTTTGGGGTAGAAGGTTATAAAACATGTGGAAAACGCATAGTAAATCAAAACATTTACGTTGTGAGTAGTAGACACTAGTAGAAAACAGTCCATTAGTCCCGGTTGGGAAGGGCCTTTAGTCCCGGTTCCCCAACCGGTTGGGAAGGGTCCAAGCCTTTAGTCTCGATTGGCTACGAACCGGGACTAAACCCTGGCCACATGGTCGGCAGCGCGCTCCAGGGCATGGAGACCTTTGGTCCCGGTTGGTAACACCAACCGGGACTAAAGGTTTAGGGGTTTAGGAGTTTAGGTGTTTAGGGTTTAATTAGTGTTTATGGTTTATTTTTTCTTTTCATTTTGTGTTTTCCATTTAATTATTTTTCATTTCAAACATATTTTACGCTACTACATACTGTACACGTTATGCATATATAATAGAATTTCTCATAGAACCGATCATATAACATAAAATTTCTCGTACAAGCAATCATATATATATATATCATAGAATTTCTCGTACGACCACATGCATACACATATATATATATACAATTTGGCATATACAATTTATCGTACAATTTGCAGATCATTTGCCGATCCGGTAATGGTATTCTCCGTCGGGAGATATGACCTGCTGAAGCAAAAATCCCGCAATTTCCTCTTGAATTGCTCGTATGCGGTCCGTTGATAGGAGCTTATCTCGCATCTCGTGCATCTTTAAAGAAGGAGATCAATATGAACATGTTAGTTGTGCGTATATGTATTAGATCATGATAAAAAAATATGAATGGTGTTTACGTAGCCAAAGATCTCTTGCACTCTTGTTGCTTTCGGTCATAAAGCGAATGTTCTCGCAAACGTAATATGCACATATTTCAGTCCCCTGTGCCTGCCTCATGCACTTTACGAGAATAGAATTCAATCAAATAATAATGAAGCATGACAATGGTATTGAAACTAGAATTAAAGAGATGCGCGGACGTAGCTAGTACTACTTAATTACCCTAGGCTTTCGCCATCTCAGCTCCTCTTTCCATTCACCTCTAACATTTTTGGTGAACTTTTCCCAAACCCTCCCCGGCAAACAAAATGAATAAAGGAGTTATTAATTACTTGATATCAGTTAATGAACTAATAAAGAAGCCGACATAGTGCGTCAATGATTGAAATTACCTTTCGAGCAACAAATGCAAACTTTTGTAATCTTCAGGGTCTTTACTTAGCGAGTCCAGTACTTCAACAATTCCATCGTCAACTCTAATGATTAGAAGGATCCAGTGGTAGCTGCGCACACGATTTGTATAAGCGGGCATGCATAACTCATCAACTACACTTAACATCAAGTATATATATATAAGCAAAAAATAGAATTTGTAGTACAAGAAAGTAACACTCAATGGAAGTTCCAAGGTAAAATTATTTCTGCTTTGTACTTTAGGGCCTTCAAAAACCTTAGATCCGTGTCTTTAGGGTGCCTTCTCAACACTTCTTCATTGACGGTATTTGGGTCAATGAACCCAATGCCATAGGCTCCAGCTCTTTTCAATTCAAAAATCTTCATTCTGCATAATACCACACAAAAGAATATAGTGAGTATAATAACAGGCAATGAACGAGCTGAGCTAGAGACTTAAATTACAGAAAGAAATCAGTTACAGACAATAGCAACTGACGATGGATTTGTCGAGTGCTTTTTGATTGAATAACTGAAAAAAATCTTCAATTTCAATCCACAAATCTTTTGCATGGACGTCATGCTCTTTCTCGACTTTCACCATGAGGCTCTACATCCCGTCCTTTATTTCTCTCATGTACCAGTCATGCAATTTGTACATTTGCGTTGTTAGAAGCTTCTCGTCGTCAGGACTGACCAGAGGTTGCCCGGGGACATATTGCCGTTCTATTTCCTTCGGATCTAACGGTGGAAATTCCTCGATCTCTAGGACTTGTTCAACGGTGATACCGAGCATTCTAGCATTCTCTCTATCAGCGTCGGTTATTACCACATTATTGGCACTCACCTTGAGCGGGCTGATCGATTGGACTGCCTGTTCTCCGAGCTGGGGAACAGTTTTCCCGCATTTACTGCTACCGCTCGACTTCTGTCTTTTCTGGGATGCATAGGACTTGGTAATACAGCGTTCATAGTCTGATACCGGTCTTTTCTCCGCCGGTTTAGCTGCATCAATAAAGTGTTGTACGACCTCGTCGGGTATTTTCTCCTTTGGCGGCGGGGGCGCTTTCGGTCCAAAATGGGCCCGCAAAGCGAGATTCACTGATTCATCGAGTTCCTCGGGAGTCATATCGTAAGCTAACTTCTTTTTGGCAGGAGGCTCGGGTTTCTTCTTTTGTGTTCTCTTCCGCTTTGGAGACGGCGGATATCGATATGGCGGACGTCTCGCGCTAGGCTCCGTCTCGGGGTGGGATGGACTCTGCTGACGTGGCGGAGATTGATATCGCGGACTCGCCATGCGCTCCGTCTCGGGGTGGGATGGATTCGGCTGGCGCGGTGGAGATGGATTCGAAGGACTCACCTTGCGCTCCGTCTCGGGGAGGGTTGGAGTCTGCTGAAGCGGCGGACTTGGAGGAGGAGTCGATGTCCTTGGCACCGAGTTTGGAAACAAGATGCATTCCTTTTTCCATAAAATGACACAACGCCTGGCTTCTCCCAGTGTCCGCTCCCCTTCACCTCCAGGGTAGTCAAGATCTAGTGTTTCATATGCCGACACAACTTGATCCACCCCGTCACGAGCATAGCCAGGTGGAATCGGATTGCCGTGGAAAGTTGCTTCATGTCCACTCGGTAAAGCAAAGCCGTCCGCCGCCTTCATGGATATGTTCTTCAGTTTCACGTGTAGCTCACAAGGTGTCGACTCTAAGATATCATCCACGGGGTAGCGAGCCAGCAGTGCATCATCGGCCGGGACCTCCGTGGAACCCATGCTGCTTTTCGGCATAGATGATGGAATGGTACCATCCAATGCTGGATCTGGTTGCTGCTGCTGCTGAGACGCGCCTTGTTGGCTAAGTTTGTTGATTTGCTCCTGCTGCATGTTATATTTGCGTTCCAAGTCCTGAATCCGATCTACTTCATGCTTCTTCTTTCTGTCACGACTTCTGTAGCTGTCGTTCCAATCCGCAAACTCCAGAAACCACGGAACCATGCCTTTTCCTCGTGTTCGTCTCGGGTGTTCAGGATTCTTCAGGGCACGCGAAAGCTCATCCTTCTCTCTCTCGGGCTCGTACACACCCGCTCGAGCTTCTGCTATTGCTTTAAGTAACTTGTCCGTGGCTTCTTTAAGACTTGCTAGTTCAAGATACTCCCCTGTCTTTGGGTCCAACTTTCCCCCATGTGCATAAAACCAAGTCCTGCACCTCTCGGGCCAAGTGTCCGTTACTGGAGTGACCCCTGCAGCCTTCATGTTTCTCTCCGATTCATCCCACTTCGGCAACCCATACTTGTAGCCGCCTGGCCCCAGACGATGGTGCCACTTTTTTTTGTTGGCATTTATCTTGTTTATTCTCGACCGTTTCTTAGCTTCTTCTGATTCCTTGAACTTCACAAATTCGTCCCAGTCATCTACTAACTTCACATATTCTCCTTTGAATTCTGGAGTCTTCCTTTCGTTTTCCACGTAACTTTTCCATAATCTTTTCTTCCAAGGCTGGAATTGTGTGGCCATCTTCTTAAGAGCACACTTCTTGACTTTCGCCCGTTGGAGATCTGTGAGAGCCTTTGGTAGGGTGAAATGTTTCATGAGCTCCTCCCAAAGCAGATCTTTTGCTCTTTGGCTGACAAAAGAAACTGCTTGGGTATCTTTTGGCTGATTCCATTCTTGAACGGTGATCGGGATTTGGTCCCTAACGATAACTCCGCATTGACGTATAAATTTGTCCGCATTCTCTTTAGGACCAATCGGTTCACCATCTGCTCTGATTTGATCGATGTTAAACTTTACGCCTTGTTTCAACTTTTTTGTCGGGCCACGTTTAACCCTTGTAGAAGATTTGCTCGATCCGGAGGGCTAAAAGGAAGAAAGATTCGTTAATACATACAAATCAATCAATACATCTGATGATCACCTGAGGGCAAATTAATACCTCGCCGGACTCTGTTAAATGGACAAAAATTTCTTCGCCATCGTCATTGTCAGTTGGTTCGCCTTCGTCTCTTGGTTGTTCTTCCTCAATTCCCTCACCGGATGGGTTAAGGTATTGTGAGCCATCATCTACTTCATTCTCTTCGTTTCCGGAGCGTATCAGGTCGTACATGGCATTCTCTTGATCATGGTCTCTGTCTCTACCGTCCATAGCATAACTAATCCAGAACAAATATAAAACAATTAGAATGCATTCAATAAGCAGAACCGGAGATACGCAAATCAATACAAGGCAATGCAACAACAAATGCGATCATATAATATCACTAATACATCATCGAATAGTATCACTAATACATCATCGAATATAATATCACTAATACATCATCAGAATAGTTGACGTCTCGCGGCGCAGGAGGTGGACACCCAAAGATAAGGAACTATGACAGGATCATAGCTCGGGTGTGATCCCTGAAGAACCTGCCAGGTATTGGAGAACCTGGCGTCTAACGCAGCCATGTAGCGTCGGACGTGCTCGTCCTCCTCCCTGACACGGCGACGTACCACCTCCGCGGGGGCCGGCTCCCTCTGCACCGACAGTGGTCCACGCGACCGCCACCAAATAACCTCCGGGTCGATGACAGGACCCTGATTCCTCACCAAGCTCCGCGCCCCGGAAGGCAGCACCTCCCAGTGCCAGCCCGGCAGAGCCCAGTCCCGGACATGGCGCCTCTCAAGCAAGGTGTTGCCACCGAGTCGACGACGAGGATGCTGGCCAGGCATCGTCGACTCGAGACCTTATAAACGTGGGATTTGCATAAAAATGATTATCATTTTATTATGCTACTCATATTTATAAACAAATTCATACTCATCTATCACATCTAAACATCAAACATCTAAACACATCTAAACATCAAATATCCAAACAAACGCGGGATTAGCAAATCAGCAACATCTAAACACATCTAAACAAATCAGCAACATCTATCAAACATCTAAACATCAAAAATTATATCTAAACATCAAACATCTAATTTTAGTCAATGCTAGCAAATTTTAGTCAATGCTAGCAAATCAGCAACATCTAAACACATCTAAACAAATCAGCAACATCTATCAAACATCTAAACATCAAAAATTATATCTAAACATCAAACATCAAACATATAATTTTAGTCAATGTTCAATAATTAAGTCCGTCTTCGCTGCCCTGCCTACCTTCTTCATGAGCACGGGAGGAAGGAAGTAGAGAGGTGGAGGCTCACCGTGGGAGGAGGGAGAGAGCAGCACGGGCTCGTCGGCGGCGGGCAGCAGGGGCTCTTCGTCGGCAGGCAGTAGCAGGGGCGCGGGAGGAAGACGGCGACGACGCGCGAGGTGGCTTGGTGCGGTTGGATGGCGGCGCGGGAGGAAGACGACGACGACGCGTGGTGGCCTGGTGCAGACGGAGGAGGATGCCGGATGGGAGGAGCGGCGCCGGCGTGGGCTCGGGCGGCCGCGGCAGCGCGTGGAGGAGCGGCGGCGGCGCGTGGAGGAGGAGAGCGGCGGCGGCGCGTGGGCAGAGCGGCCGGACGGCGCCGTCGATCGAGGGCGCGGGCGGGGCCTCCTGGCGGCGTCGTCGAAGCGAGTGAAGACGACGTGATTTGGGGGAGGAAGAAGCCGTTGCTAATATAGGAAGGACCTTTAGTCCCGGTTGGTATCTCCAACCGGGACTAAAGACCCTTTAGTCCCGGTTGGTATCACCAACCTCATCAACCGGGACTAAAGGTCCTCCCTTTAGTCCCGTTTGGTGATACCAACCGGGCCAAAAGAGGCCTTTTCGGCGGCCAAATTCACGCGGAAAGGGACCTTTAGTCCCGGTTGGTGATACCAACCGGGACTAAAGGTCTATTTTCTCTTTTTTTGTTTTTCTGTTTTTATATTTGGAATAAATGTTTTTATATTTGCAATAACTGTTAGAATATTTATAGTTTTTTAATGAATCTTTTTGCTTTAGGTCAAAACAATTACAAACTTTCTGTTAGTGCCAGTAGTTTTCAAATTTAAATAGTTGAAATTTGAATTCTTTTGAAATTTTTGTGAATCACTAGTTTGTGAATAACTTTAGTTTAAAAATAGATTTTTGAGTGATTCTTTTGTTGTTGTTTAATATTAGTATGTTTTATCATTATGTTAAATTTTGGAATTTTTAGGATATTTTAAATAGGTGTTTTAATCAAAACTAGATTCTGTTTAACTCTTTTTAGTTTTATAACCTTCATTTGTTTTAATCAAAATCACTACAAATGAACTCTGAAAAGGTTGAAACTTGGCATGGTATCATCATTTCAGCCACATAGCATGTGCTAAAAAGTTGACAGGGTTACGGCAAAAACTGGATGCACTTCGTGTACAAACAAGACCATCTCCTTCGAAATATGAGGGTTTCAGACGAAAACTCATCTGTTACAAAGGCATTTCATTTTTTTTAAACTTGCTGCAACTCCAGACTTTTTTTGCATTCAATATGCACCATTCTAAGCCAGATATTCAAATTTCAACCCTTTCTAACTTCATTTGCTATTTTACATGCATTTAATGATTTTTTTGAGCTAAACGACCCTGAAATTAAAAATCACTATAAATGAACTCTGAAAAGGTTGAAACTTGGCATGGTATCATCATTTCACCCACATAGCATGTGCTAAAAAGTTGAGAGGGTTACGGCAAAAACTGGTTGCACTTCGTGTACAAACTAGACCATCTCCTTCGAAGTATGAGGGTTTCGGACGAAAACTCATCTGTTACAAAGGCATTTCATTTTTTTAAACTTGTTTCAACTCCAAACGTTTTGTGCATTCAATATGCACCATTCTAAGCCACATATTCAAATTTCACCCCTTTCTAACTTCATTTGCTATTTTTCATGCATTTAATGATTTATTTGAGCTAAACGACCCTGAAATTAAAAAGCACCACAAATGAACTCTGAAAAGGTTGAAACTTGGCATGGTATCGTCATTTCACCCACATAGCATGTGCTAAAAAGTTGAGAGGGTTACAACAAAAAATGGATGCACTTCATGTACAAAACTGGACCATCCCGGCTACTCACTAGAGAAGAAAAGTGATGACGGTGCAGCCAATCACATCCCAGAGTGGGATCTTAGGGTATAAATTTTTTTCTTCACGTGTTTCCCTTGATTATTGCGCCGTAACCATGGACAATCTTCATCATTTAACATGATGCTTGGGTCAGTCTTCACTGCGAAGGGAGAAATTTCATCAAACTTTTCATAATCTTGTGACATGTCTGTCTTGTCCTCCACTCCCACGATGTTTCTTTTCCCAGAAAGCACTATGTGGCGCTTTGGCTCATCGTATGATGTATCCGCTTTCTTATCTTTCCTTTTTCTTGGTTTGGTAGACATGTCCTTCACATAGAAAACTTGCGCCACATCATTGGCTAGAACGAATGGTTCGTCTGTGTGCCCAAGATTGTTGAGATCCACTGTTGTCATTCCGTACTGCGGGTCTACCATTACCACTCCTCCAGTCAGATTGGCCCATTTGCACCGGAACAAAGGGACCTTCAAATCACCTCCATAGTCAAGTTCCCATATCTCCTCTATGTAACCATAATATGTGTCCTTCTCCTTGCTGTTTGCCGCATCATCAAAGCGGACACCACTGTTTTGGTTGGTGTTCTTTTTATCTTGGGCAATCGTGTAAAATGTATTCCCATTTATCTCGTACCCTAGGAAAGTCAATATAGTCGAAGATGGTCTCTTGGCCAACAAGTACAAGTCATCTTCAACATTGTCGTCATTCATGAGATGTGTTCGCAACCAACCGCCGAAAGCCTCAATGTGTGTACGTTGAATCCAGGGGTCAGACTTCTCCGGGTTCTTCGAGCGTATAATATCCATGTGTTTCTCGATATACGGGGTCACCAAGGTAGAATTCTGTAGAACTGTGTAGTGTGCTTGCGCCCAAGAATGCCCGTTCGTACATATTATTGATTTTGGTCCAAGCGTGCCTTTTCCACGCAGTCTCCCCTCATGCCGCGATTGAGGAACACCAATCGGCTTAATGTCAGGAATAAAGTCAACACAAAACTCAATAACCTCCTTTGTTTCATGGCCCTTGGAGATGCTTCCTTCTGGCCTAGCACGGTTACGAACATATTTCTTTAAGACTCTCATGAACCTCTCAAAGGGGAACATATTGTGTAGAAATACAGGACCCAGAATGGCAATCTCTTCGACTAGGTGAACTAGGACGTGCGTCATAATATTGAAGAAGGATGGCGGGAACACCAACTCGAAACTGACAAGACATTGGACCAAATCATTCTGTAAGCTTGGTAGGATTTCCGGATCGATTACCTTCTGGGAAATTGCATTGAGGAATGAACATAGCTTCACAATGGCTAATCGAACATTTTCTGGTAAAAGCCCCCTCAACGCAACCAGAAGCAATTGCGTCATGATCACGTGGCAGTAATGAGACTTTAGGTTCTGGAATTTTTTCTCTGCCATATTTATTATTCCCTTTATATTCGACGAGAAGCCAGACGGGACCTTCATACTGAGCAGGCATTCAAAGAAGATTTTCTTCTCTGCTTTGGTAAGAGCGTAGCTGGCAGGAACTTGATACTGCTTTGGACGCATGCCGTCATTTTCGTGCACACGTTGCTGGTCCTCCCGTGCCTCCAGTGTATCTTTTGTCTTCCCATACACGCCCAGGAAGCCTAGCAGGTTCACACAAAGATTCTTCGTCACGTGCATCACGTCGATTGCAGAGCGGACCTCTAGGACTTTCCAATATTCTAGCTCCCAAAATATAGATTTCTTCTTCCACATGGGTGCGCGTCCCTCAGCGTCAGTCGGAACAGATTGTCCGCCAGGACCCTTTCCAAATATTACTTGTAAATCCTTGACCATATCAAGTATGTCATCACCAGTATGGAGGACGGGCTTCTTCCGGTGTTCTGCCTCACCTTTGAAATGCTTGCCTTTCTTTCTTAAGGCATGCTTGGTCGGAAGAAATCGACGATGTCCCAGGTACACATTCTTCTTGCATTTGTCCAAATATATACTTTCAGTCTCATCTAAACAGTGCGTGCATGCATGGTATCCCTTGTTTGTCTACCCTGAAAGGTTACTAAGAGCAGGCCAATCATTGATGGTTACAAATAGCAATGCTCGCAGGTCAAATTCCTACTGTTTGTGCTCATCCCACGCACGTACACCTTTTTTATTCCATAGCTGTAAAAGTTCATCAACTAATGGCCTTAGGTACACATCAATGTCGTTGCCGGGTTGCTTAGGGCCTTGGATGAGCACTGGCATCATAATGAACTTCCGCTTCATGCACAACCAAGGAGAAAGGTTATAGATACATAGAGTCACAGGCCATGTGCTATGCTTGCTGCTCTGCTCCCCAAATGGATTAATGCCATCTACACTTAAACCAAACCATAAGTTCCTTGGGTCATCTGCAAAGTCCAGCCGCTCTCTCTCGATTTTTCTCCACTGCGACCCATCAGCAGGTACTCTCAACTTCCCGTCTTTCTTACGGTCTTCTTTGTGCCATCGCAACGACTTGGCATGCTCTTTGTTTTGGAACAAACGTTTCAACCGTGGTATTATAGGAGCATACCACATCACCTTGGCAGGAATCCTCTTCCTGGGGCGCTCGCCCTGAACATCATCACCAGGGTCATCGCGACCGATCTTATATCGCAATGCATTGCATACCGGGCATGCATTCAAATTCTCGTACTCACCGCGGTAGAGGATGCAGTCATTAGGGCATGCATGTATCTTCTGCACCTCCAATCCTAGAGGGCAGACAACCTTCTTTGCTTCGTATGTACTGTCGGGCAATTCGTTGTCCTTTGGAAGCTTATTCTTCATTATTTTCAGCAACTTTTCAAATGCCTTGTCAGGTACACCATTGTCTATCTTCCATTGCAGCAATTCCAGTGTGGTACCGAGCTTTGTGTTGTCATCTTCGCAATTTGGGTACAACCCTTTTTTGTGATCCTCTAACATGCGCTCCAACTTCAACTTCTCCTTTTCACTTTCGCAGTTTCTCTTTGCATCAGCAATGGCCCGACCAAGATCATCAGTGGGCTCATATGATGCCTCAGCTTCTTCTTCTTCATTCTCTTGCCCCATTGTAGTACCATCATATTCAGGACACCCAGGATAGTTGTCGTCATCCTCTTCTTCTTCATTCTCTTCCATGAGAACCCCTCTTTCTCCGTGCTTGGTCCAACAATTATAGCCGGACATGAAACCGGACGTAAACAGGTGGATGTGAATCTGTTTTGAGCTAGAGTAAGTATTATCATTCTTACACACACCACATGGACAACACATAAAACCATCCCGCTTGTTTGCCTCAGCCGCACGCAAAAAACTCTGCACGCCATTAATGAACTGGGGAGAGCGTCGGTCATCGTACATCCATTGCCGGTTCATCTTCATTACACAACACCGAAAAGACCAAATTAATACAAGTTCATACATAAAGTTCATACACACTTATTTTCTCATAAAACAACATACAACTATCTAGATAAAACATTTAAATGCAACAACAAATGCGATCAAAATTGCAACTAAGGTAGCAATTGATCCAACAGCATAATGATACCAAGCCTCTTTATTAATGACATATTTTCTAATCTTTCTAATCATCAAGCGCATTGCATCCATCTTGATCTTGTGATCATCGACGACATCGGCAACGTACAACTCCAATTTCATCTTCTCTTCTTCAACTCTTTTCAATTTTACTTTCAAATCCTCGTTTTCTTTTTCAACAAAATTTAACTTCTCGACAATAGGGTCGGTTGGCATTTCCGGTTCAACTACCTCCTAGATAAAATATCTATGTCAACTTGATGGGCATAATTGTCATTAACACGGAATGCAACAAATAGTTATAAAAGAGAATATACCACATCCGAATCGTAAACCGGACGAGGGCCGACGGGCACGGATATCATAACCATGGCACTATATATAACAACAATCATACAAGTAAGAAAATTATGCAAGTAACTATCTAAATCATACAAATAAGATTTTTTTAATAAAAATGATAAGAACACAAGAAGAGGCTCACCAAGGTGGTGCCGGCGATGGGACGGTGCGGGCGATCGACGGTGGTTAGGACGGGAACGGGAAGGCACACTAAGTAAACCACACCTACACATATGCAAACTAAGGAGTTAATTTGAGCTCAAATTGCATATAAATAAAAAAAACTACCACATAATTACACCCAAACTAAAACCCATAAATAAATATACTTATAAAAGCATTGCACGAGCTGATCTAGCAATAAGAGATGAAAGGACAAAGTTGCTAACCTTTGTGGACACTTGGATGGATTGGGGTGCCTCAAATCTTGACAAATCTTGGCAAAAATGGAGGGAGGAGCTCGAGCTAGGGGAAGAACAGAGAGGGGAATTCGAATGGAGAAAACAGAGAAATGGAGTCGGGCTGGATGAAGGGTTTATATAGGGAAAGCTTTAGTCCCGGTTGGTTATACAAACCGGGACTAAAGGTCCGCCTATAGTCCCGGTTTGTATCACAAACCGGGACTAAAAGGGCTCGTGGGGGCCCCAGGCTGACACCAGCCTGCCACCACCCCTTTGGTCCCGGTTTGTGATACAAACCGGGACTATAGGTTCCAAATGAACCAGGACTAATGGTGCCCGTGCCCCACGACCGCTCCTAGCCGTTGGAACCGGGACTAATGGACACATTAGTCCCGGGCCAAAGCCAAACAAGGACTAAAGTGTTAAACGGAAGGCCTGTTTTCTACTAGTGAGAATGTTAAAAATCATATTGTTTTGATAATGTTCATTCGGGTTTGGTGTGTCATCAGTTTATCTTTGTTGGCGGACATGTTGAGTTTAGTTTCTTTGTTATTCAATTTGGTTGGCCACTGTTTATTGCATCGATGTACGCACTCTTCCTTCAAATCCTAATGTGTTCACTACTATCACTTGAATCAGAAAATTAATGTGTTATTTTCTCTTCAGAGCGAATCAAATGCATCATGAGTTTGTATCAACTATCTTTATCCTAGCTGCAATTAATGATTCTAGTTTCAGTGCCAATAGCTCATATTTATAGATCTGTGCTTATAATCACTTCGGTTATTCTTAGATGGGCAAAATAATTAATAAGAAAAGGAAATATATATACTTACAAAAGAACATTACAAGAGAAGAAGTAGAGATTTTTTACGGTACCTCCTACTACGTCTAGGACCGAGTAGTATTGAGTGATCTCATCTATTGACTAGCAGGGTAGTTTACATCCTACTACTTCTAGGACCGACTAGTATTGAGTGATCTCATCTGTTGACTAGCAGGGTAGTTTTGTCATTTTTTCGTTTGATAATTTGTAGAATCCCTCGCCATTATCACCCTCGTTTGGCCTCATCGTTGCGGCCGCCAATCATCGCCGGCGTCCGTTCACTACTGGAATCGACATACACGCCGAGTGCCACGGACACTCGGCATAGGGCCAATAACCGCCGGCAAAGGCTTTCCCGAGTGTCGCACTCGGCAAAGGGCACCCGGCGTACACCTCTCAGGCAAATAGAAATTTGCCGAGAGCCATTTGTCGAACACTCGGCAAAGCCTTTGCCGAGCTTCAAATACAGTCACTCGGCAAAAAAAAGTGATCAGACGAAACGGAGCAAACGGCACCATAGCCACGTGGCGCAGGTGATTTGCCGAGAGCACCACTCGGTGAAAGGAGTGAATAAAAACAAAAAAAATGTGTCGCCGGATCCCATCCCAGATCCAATCGTGGTCAAATCCAGTCGCCGGCGCTGCTCCCATTGTGTGCGCCCTGTCCTGCGCCCGTGCTGGTCGCCGTAGTGCCGTATTGGCCGCGTTGGCGAGCTCCGCACATATCGAGAGGAGGACGGCGAGTTACAGCCAACCCCTCCAGCTTTGTCGGCTTCATGGATACCGGCCACCCATGCGGAGAGCTGTAGCGGTAGAGTACGGGAACCGAGCCCGTGGGCGGATAGACTCGGCCGGAGAGGATCTCGAGCAGCTCGACGGGGCACACGCGGCATCTGACGTTGTGGAAGATGACGCAGCACTGCCTTACCTTACCACGCAGCTCGAGGACCAGCTCTAGACCTTGACCAAAAGCCCGCAGGCCGTCGACGTTGCGAAGGAGCTAAGAGATGGCGGCGGGCGGCGGAGCCTTGGCCGGCGTAGGGCCCGAGCACGGCGACTCCTCTTGGCGACGAACGAAGGAAGGTTCACGCGTGTGTGGTGCTTGTGATAAGGGCACCTTCCGAACGTGGCCTATCTGCCACCACCAATGGGCATTCAGTCTGCCACGTCAGCGATCCGTGCATTGGCTGCTCACTGGTAGATCGTGTGCTTCTTTGTTATATATATTACTGAGAGCAACACTCGTAAAATATATCTATACCGAGTGCTACTCTCGACAAAATGAGATAGCATCATTTGTGTGTCTTTCATCTAACACTGCATCACATAGCAGTTTGGATGCCGCTTCCGTGCAAAATTTCATGTACCGCCTTACAGATTTGCAATTTCCGGTGCCAAACCTTAGCAAAGCAAAAATGTCTCAAATATGGCACGCTGTTCCGAAAAATGCGGGGGCCTGGCACGTGTCAAGCGATGGCTTCCTTTGAGAGCACGAGAAGTTTCGAGGCCAATGGAGCAACAGGACCCACACTTCCTTCACAAATAGGACACGTTCCCTCTCGATACCTAGAGACTAGCTCAGATATGGTGCAATTTACAAGGAGCCTAAGGGGAGGCTTATTCGAAACATGCCAAAACATTTACCACACCCTACAGGGGCCATATGAGGACACTGTGCCAGCTCTCGAGGAATACCGGCATCGTATGATTTTCTGAGGAGTTAAACGGTTGCATTAGGCATGCAACCGTGGTAGTTTCGCCCCCGGTGGCAGGGCCTGCCCCTCGCTCGTCTGCACAAGGCATACACATGTCCCAAAGACATCACATCAGAGTTTCCATGCTGCTTACGAGCATGATTTCATGTGTCGCCTTGCAGATCTGCAATTTCCGACGCTGAAACCCTAGCAGAGCAATAAATGTCTCTAATATTGCACATGGTTCCAAAAAATGCGGGAGCCTGACATGTGTCATGCGATGGCCTCCTTTTAGAGCACGAGAAGTTTCAAGGCCAATGGAGCAACAGGACCCATACTTCCTTCACAAACCGGACACGTTCCCTCTCGATACCTAGAGACTAGCTTGGATATGGTGCAATTTACAAGAAGCCTAAGGGGAGGCTTATTCGAAACACGCCAAAACTTTTACCACACCCTACAGGGGCCATATGATGACACCGTGCCAACTCTCAAGGAATTTCGGCATCGTACAATTTTTCGAGGAATTAAACGGTTGCATGAAGCATGCCATCGAGGTACTTTCGCCTCCCGATGGCAAGGCCTGCCCCTCCCCTCCATCATTAGGAAGATGCACCTATGTGTCTAATTTGGAAATATTATAATAAACTATGTAATGAATATGACCATCACCTTGGTCCTTTGACTTGAAAGCCATGAATGTTCATACACAATATCCCTTTTTGTGAAGGATTTTTTTTTCAAATTTGTTATATTGAAAGTTTGGTATTTTTCCTCCCAACTAGTACACATAAAAGTACTCTATGTGAAAATATTGCATTTTTAAAACTTGTATTCTTTTTCTTTCATTTTTATCCAAAACGGGATCAAAATGGTCGACATGGCTATTCATCATAAGGGGTTGAATCTCTCAAAAATCTAAGTGGTTCTTCCATATAATGACTACTTTTGTACCTAAAAATATTTTTTGCTAATTTTTATGACTGAGCTATCTCACATTTGCAGTTCAATTTTGAATTACTTTCGGAAAATTGATATGAAGTCATTTAAATGTGCGAAACATCGCCCATAGGAACCACTGACACAATTGACTTAGGCACCTCCACTTGCTCACATGATAGAGGCGAAACATGCCCCTCACACGAGGTCACTAATGAGTCCACCTCCAAGCGCTCCACAGACAAAGGCAAAACAGGGCTCAGACATAGCTCCTGTAGGTCGGGCATGATCTGAAGAACCGGAGCCTCGAGCACGGCGATGAGCTCGACCTCAGTGGTAAGCAGCACAGGAGACAAGGTCGACAGTGACGATGCAATGTCCCCGACACGAGGAGAGAAACATCCATATAGCTCTTGGCTCCCTTCCTCCGTGGAGCCAACACCGGCCACACCAGGAGGGCATGATGTCAGAGTGGTCGACAACATAGCTGGCCAAAAGGAGAGCCTGTCCAGAGCAGCCTCCACCCTCTCCAGAAAGCTCTCAACCTACGTCATCCAACCCTGCAACTGCGTGGTATGATCAACCAGAGCAGACCACACGTCGGGCTTGGTTCCCGAGTCAACTGTAGCAGAGACGACAAACGCCCAAGACCCATGACGAAACGCCTTGGATGGTAGTGTGGATTTCATCGGACCCTCACATGAAGCTGGAGCGGGACGATGCACGATACCCAGAATTGGCTCCGTGGCAAGGCATGACAAGGAGCATAGAGGACACCATGGATTGCGACATCCACGCGCACGATGACCGTTCTCCAAGCAACGGGAGCACCGAAACGGATCTCTACACTCAGCCGCACGGTGCCCACGAACGAGGCATCTGCAACACCGGCCATGCATCCAAGCAGGGATGGGGCGAGGAGCCATTGCCGGGGCTGGCAACATTGGGCTACACGGACCACGCCGGGGCAACACCTCTTGCCATCCCCCTACTAGTAGAAAACAGGGCTTTGAAACGGGCCAGAATATTGCATTAGTCCCGGTCGTGTTACGAACCGGGACTAATGGGTGCATCAGTCCCGGTTCGAGCGGCCAGGGCGCCGGCCGGGGTTCGTCAGGAACCAGTCCCGGTTCGTGTGACCCCTTTAGTACTAAAGGGCCTCGCTCCTGGCCCAGTCCCTTTAGTCCCGGTTCTAGCCACAAACCAGGACTAAAGATATGCCTATATATATATGCTCGCCCCTGCCCGCTCACTCCTCTGTTTTTTGGCCGGCCGGCGTGTGCGAGGTGTGTGCTTCTCTACTCTCACCTCCTATGCACACGAGGTGTTTGATGAAATGCCCGAGCCACGCTTAAGCTTTCTCCTCTCCAAGCTCGACCTCCAAGCTCCATTTTCCCCAAGATTTGTATAGGTTTGACGGTCCGTCACGTCCCGTCCCCGTCCTCATCATCGTCGATCGCCCGCGCCGATCTCGTCGCCGGCACCACCGTGGTGAGCCTCTTGTTCTTATCTTCTTTTTAAAAGAAAAAAATTCTTACTTGTATGATTTACATAGATACTTGTATAAATTTCTTACTTTTATTATTGTTTGTTATTATATAGTGCCATGGTCATGGTATCCGCCCACGTCGGCCCTCGTCCGGTCTATGATTCGGATGTGGTATATTATCTTTTATAACTATGTATTTCATTTAGTCTTTATGACAATTGTGCTGACCAACGTGACATAGATGTGTTTATCTAGGAGGTATGTGAACCGGAAATTCCAACCGACCCTCTTGTCGCGAGGTTAAATTTAGTTGAAAAAGAAAACGAGGATTTGAAAGAAAAATTGAAAAGAATTGAGGAGGAGAAAATGAAATTGGAGTTGCATGTTGCCGATGTCGTCGATGACCACAAGATCAAGATGGATGCAATGCGCTTGAAGATTAGAAAGATAAGAAAATATGCCATTGATAATGAGGCTTGGTATCATTATGCTGTTGGATCAATTGTTACCTTAGTTGCGATTATGATCGCATTTGTTGTTGCATTTAAATGTTTTACATTGTTGTATGTTAATTTCAATTTATGTTTTAATTAGATGCTCTAGAGAGATGTATGTTGTTCTATGAGAACTATGTATGAACTTTATGTATTTATTTTTTCAGTAATAACATTTGATCACTTCTCTATTCATAATGTTCTGTAATGGTTTTTGATACATTTAATTATATAATGCATGCAGATGAACCGGCAATGGATGTGGGTGAAATTATGATACCATGCCAACTTTCAACCATTTCAGAGCTCATTTGCAGTGCTTTTCAATTCAGGGTCATTTTAGCTCACAACAATTCATTAAATGGATGAAAAATAGCAAATGAAGTCAGAAAAGGGTTGAAAATTGATGATGTGGCTTTGAATGGTGCATATTGAATATAGAAAAAGTCTTAAGGTAAAATATGTTCAAAAAATTGAAATCCCTTCGTAATAGACGTGTTTTCGTCTGAAACCCTCATAGTTCGAAAGAGATTATCCAGTTTGTACACGAAGTGCATCCAGTTTTTCCGGTAACCCTCTCAACTTGTTAGCACATGCTATGTGGGTGAAATTATGATACCATGTCAACTTTCAACCATTTCAGAGTTCATTTGCAGTGCGTTTCAATTCAGGGTCATTTTAGCTCAAAATAAATCATGAAATGCATGAAAAATAGCAAATGAAGTCAGAAAAGGGTTGAAAAGTGATGATGTGGCTTTGAATGGTGCATATTGAATGCAGAAAAAGTCTTGAGTTAAAATATGTTCAAAAAATTGAAATCCCTTTGTAATAGACGTGTTTTCGTCCGGAACCCTGATACTTCGAAAGAGACTGTCCAGTTTGTACACGAAGTGCATCCAGTTTTTTCCGGTAACCCTCTCAACTTTTTAGCACATGCTATGTGGGTGAAATTATGATACCATGCCAACTTTCAACCATTTCAGAGTTCATTTGCAGTGCATTTCAATTCAGGGTCATTTTAGCTCAAAATAAATCATGAAATGCATGAAAACTAGCAAATGAAATCAGAAAAGGGTTGAAAAGTGATGATGTGGCTTTGAATGGTGCATATTGAATGCAGAAAAAGTCTTGAGTTAAAATATGTTCAAAAAATTGAAATCCCTTTGTAATAGACGTGTTTTCGTCCGAAACCCTGATACTTCGAAAGAGATTGTCCAGTTTGTACACAAAGTTAAAATATGTTCAAAAAATTGAAATCCCTTTGTAATAGGCTTTGTTATTAAAAATGTTATTGTTATTTTATTGTTGTTAAATAAAATCATATTTGCTATAGCCGCAATTTGTTTTCGTCGACGATGCCAATCCCGCATTTCTAAAAAAGCAAAACATTAAACGATAAGAAAATGTTCTCATAGGAATTTGTCTCGACGTCGACGATGCCTGGCCCGCATCCTCGTCGTCGTCGAGTCGGCGGCGACATCATGCTTGAGAGGCGCAATGTCCGGGACTGGGCAACGTCGGGCTGGCACTGGGAAGTGCTACCTTCCCAGGCTCGGAGCTTGGTGAGGAATCCTGGTCTTGTCGTCGACCCGGAGCTTCTTTGGTGGCGGTCGCATGGGCCACTTTCGGTGCAGAGGCAGTGGGCCCCCGCGGAGGTGGTACGTCGTCGTGTCAAGGAGGAGGACGAGCACGTCCGTCGCTACATGGCGGCGTTGGACGCCAGGTTCTCCAATACCTGGCAGGCTCTTCAGGGATCTCACCCGAGTTATGATCCGGTGATGGTTCCTTATCTTTGGGTGTCCACCGTCAGCGACTTAGAGACCGCTAGTGAACCGAGTTCACCGTCCTCCACTTTGGATTCTAGGATATTCGATCTGTATTAGTGATCTTATATGATAATATTCGAGATGTATTAGTTAATATTTGATGATGCATTAACTGGATTAGTGATATTATATCCGAGTTCATTATAAATGTATTAGTGATATTATATTCGAGTTCATTATAATTGTATTAGTGATATTATATTGTTATAATGCGTGTGTGACTTTCGGTCTGTCGTTCCTCCTTGTGTGACTTTCATGTGTGTTCTTGATGGAGGAATCCCGACTATTGTCGTGGGGAGCGCTTCCTCCTCTTCTCTTCTTGCGATATATACCTCGGTATAATGCGCAAGGAGAGAAGAGGGGGTGCGCCCATCACCGACGGTCGAACTATTAGTGTGAGAGAGTGTCCACCAATATATACACCACCATATCAGTGTGAGAGAGTGCGGACCAACACACCATGAGATATGAGAGTTATTTAAGGAATGCCTCGACAGACCGAAAGTAATAATCAATTTATATGTCATGTGCGTATGTTATTGCAATTAGGTCTATTTGGTCATGTGCATATGTTATTGCAGGGAACACCTCCTAGTGCCTGTATTTTGCAGGAAATGTCGTCGTCTGATGACGACGATAGGATCCAAGCGTGTGAACTCTGCGGTGAAGATAAGGGTCTTTGCGACCAGCCTGGGCTGCGAGACGGCGGGTTCTTCACCATGAAGCTTTACGAGGACTTCGATATTTCTACGGTACGCAACGATGACAACTGTTTTTTCGTAATTAAGCATGACTTCTGTTTCTTTGCTTCAACGTGTAATTTCTGTTTTATACAATTCGACTAGTTCATCCCCTGTCATGCAAGACGGTATTTCTTGGAGAGGCTCGGTTTCGAAGAGCACGAGAGTTTCGAGACAAGGAGAGCCAACCTGAGGACTAAACATGGTCACACATTTCTGGTCAAAGTAATGAATGCAGTTAATAACACAGAATTAGGGTGCTCAAATTGGGAAACTCTTTGCAAGGCATATGGATTTCAGGAGGATATGGAAATAACCTTTGATCTTCGTCCTGAAGATCATATTGAAGGTAACATCGACATTTGGGTGGATGTCGATATGCTTCCTGTTTTACCTCCATGTGAGTTTATCAACCATGCATATTTGTCAAGTAATTTGCATTCTATATTTAAAAATAGTTGGTGTTCATCCATACTAAATTTGTTAATTTATAATTTACAGCTTATTTCGTTTCTTCGAGTGAAACACAGAACATAATTGACACGACACACTACACTTATGGATCACATCTAACTTGGGAGGAGAAGGATGATCTTATCAACTTTGTTATTGGTGTCCCAGTTGGTAGGGAGATCTTCCCGTATAATTTGGGAACTGACCCAAATTATACATTGTACAGGACACTAGTGCATAGGTTGAGAGCGGATGACATTCGCCGAAATATCTTGGTAGGAGTTGCTAATTAGGTACACTATACTATTGCGTAAATGGTATTGATTACATTGCTAACTAGGCTACTATTATGTTCTTCAACAGAAACTGCCAAATGAAGTTGTGCCTCCGTTGATGCAACCCGAAGGTAATATGACAATTAAAAGCCCCTTCCAGCCCGAGTTCTCTTTTGCATACTCGACTGAGCGCAAACCAGCAAGACGGCTCCAAATTGAAGCATGGGGACAAATAAAGAAGGATCGCAAGCCACAAGTTGGAGACCGTTGGATCTCTTTGCTTCATCATGGAGACATAGGTGTTATTCTGTTTTATGTCATTTTACCTAGGAGGGACGACTAGGTCCTATATGAGAGAGAAGTTTTTCTGGTTTATTTTAACTTGCATGATCGATTAGGATGATTACTATTATGATGTTTTTCTGTTTTATGAGATTTTAACTTGGTATGATTAAGATGATGATGATTTGTTAGATGAGTAAGATGATGATGAGTTATATGACATATATTTGATTAAGGTGGATGGATGCAAGTGATCATGTGAATTAGAGGAAAATATGATGTTGCGATTGGCCCTTTCCAAAAATGAAAACCCGCGTGAAAATACAATATAATTATAAAAGAAAATGAAAACAAAAAATGAAACACGGCCCTTTCCAAAAAAAAACCCAGCGCCTTTTAGTCCCGGTTCGTGTTACGAACCGGGACCAAAGGTCCTCCTGCCTCGGTGCTGCCGTGCGGCCACGTGGAGCACCGTTGGTCCCCGTTCATAAGCCAACCGGGACTAAAAGCGATCGGCATTAGTCCCGATCGTTTTGTCCCAGTTGCAGAACCGGGACTAAAGGCCCTCTGGAACCGGGACAGATGCCCTGTTCTCTACTAGTGCCCGCACACCTCTGTCACACATCCCACACCCGGCTGGGCGGCGGTCAGGGCAACCGGGGCCAATGCCTTGACAGCAAGCGGTGTCGTAGGGACCAACTCCTCTTCATCGGAGTCGTCGTCACCGTCGACGTCCAGCGGAGACCATGACTGAGGCTGTGGCCGCCCCGATCCAAGAACCAAAGGAGGCGCTGGGCCCGATCCCGACTCTGGGGGCGGCAGTAGCAAGCCGGAAGCGGAGGCGCCGGCGCCGGCGACCGGTGATGCCGAAGTGGCCGTCCTTGTCGCGGGCTCGTGGAGGTGGCCTTGGACGGCCGAGGCGAGGAAAGCCGCGACGAGCTGAGTGGCCGGAGCTGGGTCAATGGGCAGCGAGGTCGGAGCAGCCGCTGGTGGTGCCGGATTGGCCGTCGTCTTCGCGGGCAGGGTGGGGGCCGCCGCGGCAAGCTGAGCGGCGGGAGCTGCGGCAGCGGGCAGCGAGGTCGGAGCGGCCTTTTTGGACCATCTTCATATGAGGTCGTATGCAACCTCTACAAGAAAAATCATGCAGTTTAGAGAATACCCCTTTTGCTGAGTGTAGCACTCGGCAAAGCCCTGTTTGCCGAGTTTTGTTGTTTTACCGAGCGTTTTGTTCACGACACTCGGCAAAGTGCCTGTTTGCCGAGTTTCACATTTTTGCCGAGTGTTGCTCTCGGCGTATATTAATTTGCCGAGTGCCCGTAGTTTGGCTCTCGGCGAAGAGCCTGACACCCGGCGTATAAGAAAATTCCAGTAGTGGTTCATACAGTACTCTACCACGAGCTCCCTCGGCCGCGGTCATGGGCTGCTGCGACCTCTATTCATCTGTCCTATTGGTTCGTCCATCGGTGAGATTCAATCGACGTTGTGTGCGCGTGTTGTTTGTGTGCAGCCATCGACTGACGTACGTAACTATGCATACATATGCGTGATCGCCGGAAAGAAACCGGCTTCTCTTGCTTGTCTGGCGTTCTGGAGTCTGGACACAATCAATCGATCTGGTAGGCTAGCTTGTCTATGACAGCATTGAATATGGTTCTCTAGATGCTTTCTTTTTTCCAACTCCCAAAAGGGGTGATGCACATATTTCAGTCCCCTGTGCCTTCCTCATGCACTTTACGAGAATAGAATTCAATCAAATAATAATGAATCATGACAATGGTATTGAAACTAGAATTAAAGAGATGCGCGGACGTAGCTAGTACTACTTAATTACCCTAGGCTTTCGCCATCTCAGCTCCTCTTTCCATTCACCTCTAACATTTTTGGTGAACTTTTCCCAAACCCTGCCCGGCAAACAAAATGAATAAAGGAGTTATTAATTACTTGATATCAGTTAATGAACTAATAAAGAAGCCGACATAGTGCGTCAATGATTGAAATTACCTTTTGAGCAACAAATGCAAACTTTTGTAATCTTCAGGGTCTTTACTTAGCGAGTCCAGTACTTCAACAATTCCATCGTCAACTCTAATGATTAGAAGGATCCAGTGGTAGCTGCGCACACGATTTGTATAAGCAGGCATGCATAACTCATCAACTACACTTAACATCAAGTATATATATAAGCAAAAATAGAATTTGTAGTACAAGAAAGTAACACTCACTGGAAGTTCCAAGGTAAAATTATTTCTGCTTTGTACGTTAGGGCCTTCAAAAACCTTAGATCCGTGTCTTTAGGGTGCCTTCTCAACACTTCTTCATTGACGGTATTTGGGTCAATGAACCCAATGCCATAGGCTCCAGCTCTTTTCAATTCAAAAATCTTCATTCTGCATAATACCACACAAAAGAATATAGTGAGTATAATAACAGGCAATGAACGAGCTGAGCTAGAGACTTAAATTACAGAAAGAAATCAGTTACAGACAATAGCAACTGACGATGGATTTGTCGAGTGCTTTTTGATTGAATAACTGAAAAAATTCTTCAATTTCAATCCACAAATCTTTTGCATGGACGTAATGCTCTTTCTCGACTTTCACCATGAGGCTCTACATCCCGTCCTTTATTTCTCTCATGTACCAGTCATGCAATTTGTACATTTGCGTTGTTAGAAGCTTCTCGTTGTCAGGACTGACCAGAGGTTGCCCGGGGACATATTGCCGTTCTATTTCCTTCGGATCTAACGGTGGAAATTCCTCGATCTCTCGTGCTTGTTCAACGGTGATACCGAGCATTCTAGCATTCTCTCTATCAGCGTCGGTTATTACCACTTTATTGGCACTCACCTTGAGCGGGCTGATCGATTGGACTGCCTGTTCTCCAAGCTGGGGAACAGTTTTCCCGCATTTACTGCTACCGCTCGACTTCTGTCTTTTCTGGGATGCATAGGACTTGGTAATACAGCGTTCATAGTCTGATACCGGTCTTTTCTCCGCTGGTTTAGCTGCATCAATAAAGTGTTGTACGACCTCGTCGGGTATTTTCTCCTTTGGCGGCGGGGGCGCTTTCGGTCCAAAATGGGCCCGCAAAAGCGAGATTCACTGATTCATCGAGTTCCTCGGGAGTCATATCGTAAGCTAACTTCTTTTTGGCAGGAGGCTCGGGCTTCTTCTTTTGTGTTCTCTTCCGCTTTGGAGACGGCGGATATCCATATGGCGGACGTCTCGCGCTAGGCTCCGTCTCGGGGTGGGATGGACTCTGCTGACGTGGCGGAGATTGATATCGCGGACTCGCCATGCGCTCCGTCTCGGGGTGGGATGGATTCGGCTGGCGCGGTGGAGATGGATTCGAAGGACTCACCTTGCGCTCCGTCTCGGGGAGGGTTGGAGTCTGCTGACGCGGCGGACTTGGAGGAGGAGTCGATGTCCTTGGCACCGAGTTTGGAAACAAGATGCATTCCTTTTTCCATAAAATGACACAACGCCTGGCTTCTCCCAGTGTCCGCTCCCCTTCACCTCCAGGGTAGTCAAGATCTAGTGTTTCATATGCCGACACAACTTGATCCACCCCGTCACGAGCATAGCCAGGTGGAATCGGATTGCCGTGGAAAGTTGCTTCATGTCCACTCGGTAAAGCAAAGCCGTCCGCCGCCTTCATGGATATGTTCTTCAGTTTCACGTGTAGCTCACAAGGTGTCGACTCTAAGATATCATCCACGGGGTAGCGAGCCAGCAGTGCATCATCGGCCGGGACCTCCGTGGAACCCATGCTGCTTTTCGGCATAGATGATGGAATGGTACCATCCAATGCTGGATCTGGTGGCTGCTGCTGCTGCTGAGACGCGCCTTGTTGGCTAAGTTTGTTGATTTGCTCCTGCTGCATGTTATATTTGCGTTCCAAGTCCTGAATCCGATCTACTTCATGCTTCTTCTTTCTGTCACGACTTCTGTAGCTGTCGTTCCAATCCGCAAACTCCAGAAACCACGGAACCATGCCTTTTCCTCGTGTTCGTCTCGGGTGTTCAGGATTCTTCAGGGCGCGCGAAAGCTCATCCTTCTCTCTCTCGGGCTCGTACACACCCGCTCGAGCTTCTGCTATTGCTTTAAGTAACTCGTCCGTGGCTTCTTTAAGACTTGCTAGTTCAAGATACTCCCCTGTCTTTGGGTCCAACTTTCCCCCATGTGCATAAAACCAAGTCCTGCACCTCTCGGGCCAAGTGTCCGTTACTGGAGTGACCCCTGCAGCCTTCATGTTTCTCTCCGATTCATCCCACTTAGGCAACCCATACTTGTAGCCGCCTGGCCCCAGACGATGGTGCCACTTTTTTTTGTTGGCATTTATCTTGTTTATTCTCGACCGTTTCTTAGCTTCTTCTGATTCCTTGAACTTCACAAATTCGTCCCAGTCATCTACTAACTTCACATATTCTCCTTTGAATTCTGGAGTCTTCCTTTCGTTTTCCACGTAACTTTTCCATAATCTTTTCTTCCAAGGCTGGAATTGTGTGGCCATCTTCTTAAGAGCACACTTCTTGACTTTCGCCCGTTGGAGATCTGTGAGAGCCTCTGGTAGGGTGAAATGTTTCATGAGCTCCTCCCAAAGCAGATCTTTTGCTCTTTGGCTGACAAAAGAAACTGCTTGGGTATCTTTTGGCTGATTCCATTCTTGAACGGTGATCGGGATTTGGTCCCTAACGATAACTCCGCATTGACGTATAATTTGTCCGCATTCTCTTTAGGAGCAATCGGTTCGCCATCTGCTCTGATTTGATCGATGTTAAACTTTACGCCTTGTTTCAACTTTTTTGTCGGGCCACGTTTAACCCTTGTAGAAGATTTGCTCGATCCGGAGGGCTAAAAGGAAGAAAGATTCGTTAATATATACAAATCAATCAATACATCTGATGATCACCTGAGGGCAAATTAATACCTCGCCGGACTCTGTTAAATGGACAAAAATTTCTTCGCCATCGTCATTGTCAGTTGGTTCGCCTTCGTCTCTTGGTTGTTCTTCCTCAATTCCCTCACCGGATGGGTTAAGGTATTGTGAGCCATCATCTACTTCATTCTCTTCGTTTCCGGAGCGTATCAGGTCGTACATGGCATTCTCTTGATCATGGTCTCTGTCTCTACCATCCATAGCATAACTAATCCAGAACAAATATAAAACAATTAGAATGAATTCAATAAGCAGAACCGGAGATACGCAAATCAATACAAGGCAATGCAACAACAAATGCGATCATATAATATCACTAATACATCATCGAATAGTATCACTAATACATCATCGAATATAATATCACTAATACATCATCAGAATAGTTGACGTCTCGCGGCGCAGGAGGTGGACACCCAAAGATAAGGAACTATGACAGGATCATAGCTCGGGTGTGATCCCTGAAGAACCTGCCAGGTATTGGAGAACCTGGCGTCTAACGCAGCCATGTAGCGTCGGACGTGCTCGTCCTCCTCCCTGACACGGCGACGTACCACCTCCGCGGGGGCCGGCTCCCTCTGCACCGACAGTGGTCCATGCGACCGCCACCAAATAACCTCCGGGTCGATGACAGGACCCTGATTCCTCACCAAGCTCCGCGCCCCGGAAGGCAGCACCTCCCAGTGCCAGCCCGACAGAGCCCAGTCCCGGACATGGCGCCTCTCAAGCAAGGTGTTGCCACCGAGTCGACGACGAGGATGCTGGCCAGGCATCGTCGACTCGAGACCTTATAAACGTGGGATTTGCATAAAAATGATTATCATTTTATTATGCTACTCATATTTATAAACAAATTCATACTCATCTATCACATCTAAACATCAAACATCTAAACACATCTAAACATCAAACATCCAAACAAACGCGGGATTAGCAAATCAGCAACATCTAAACACATCTAAACAAATCAGCAACATCTATCAAACATCTAAACATCAAAAATTATATCTAAACATCAAACATCAAACATCTAATTTTAGTCAATGCTAGCAAATTTTAGTCAATGCTAGCAAATCAGCAACATCTAAACACATCTAAACAAATCAGCAACATCTATCAAACATCTAAACATCAAAAATTATATCTAAACATCAAACATCAAACATATAATTTTAGTCAATGTTCAATAATTAAGTTCGTCTTCGCTGCCCTACCTACCTTCTTCATGAGCACGGGAGGAAGGAAGTAGAGAGGTGGAGGCTCACCGTGGGAGGAGGGAGAGAGCAGCACGGGCTCGTCGGCGGCGGGCAGCAGGGGCTCTTCGTCGGCAGGCAGTAGCAGGGGCGCGGGAGGAAGACGGCGACGACGCGCGAGGTGGCTTGGTGCGGTTCGATGGCGGCGCGGGAGGAAGACGACGACGACGCGCGGTGGCCTGGTGCAGACGGAGGAGGATGCCGGATGGGAGGAGCGGCGCCGGCGTAGGCTCGGGCGGCCGCGGCAGCGCGTGGAGGAGCGGCGGCGGCGCGTGGAGGAGGAGAGCGGCGGCGGCGCGTGGGCAGAGCGGCCGGACGGCGCCGTCGATCGAGGGCGCGGGCGGGGCAGCCTGGCGGCGTCGTCGAAGCGAGTGAAGACGACGTGATTTGGGGGAGGAAGAAGCCGTTGCTAATATAGGAAGGACCTTTAGTCCCGGTTGGTATCTCCAACCGGGACTAAAGACCCTTTAGTCCCGGTTGGTATCACCAACCTCATCAACCGGGACTAAAGGTCCTCCCTTTAGTCCCGTTTGGTGATACCAACCGGGCCAAAAGAGGCCTTTTCGGCGGCCCAAATTCACGCGGAAAGGGACCTTTAGTCCCTGTTGGTGATACCAACCGGGACTAAAGGTCTATTTTCTCTTTTTTTGTTTTTCTGTTTTTATATTTGGAATAAATGTTTTTATATTTGCAATAACTGTTAGAATATTTATAGTTTTTTAATGAATGTTTTTGCTTTAGGTCAAAACAATTACAAACTTTCTGTTAGTGCCAGTAGTTTTCAAATTTAAATAGTTTAAATTTGAATTCTTTTGAAATTTTTGTGAATCACTAGTTTGTGAATAACTTTAGTTTAAAAATAGATTTTTGAGTGATTCTTTTGTTGTTGTTTAATATTAGTATGTTTTATCATTATGTTAAATTTTGGAATTTTTAGGATATTTTAAATAGGTGTTTTAATCAAAACTAGATTCTGTTTAACTCTTTTTAGTTTTATAACCTTCATTTGTTTTAATCAAAATCACTACAAATGAACTCTGAAAAGGTTGAAACTTGGCATGGTATCATCATTTCAGCCACATAGCATGTGCTAAAAAGTTGATAGGGTTACGGCAAAAACTGGATGCACTTCGTGTACAAACAAGACCATCTCCTTCGAAATATGAGGGTTTCAGACGAAAACTCATCTGTTACAAAGACATTTCATTTTTTTTAAACTTGCTGCAACTCCAGACTTTTTTTGCATTCAATATGCACCATTCTAAGCCAGATATTCAAATTTCAACCCTTTCTAACTTCATTTGCTATTTTACATGCATTTAATGATTTTTTTGAGCTAAACGACCCTGAAATTAAAAATCACTACAAATGAACTCTGAAAAGGTTGAAACTTGGCATGGTATCATCATTTCACCCACATAGCATCTGCTAAAAAGTTGAGAGGGTTACGGCAAAAACTGGATGCACTTCGTGTACAAACTAGACCATCTCCTTCGAAGTATGAGGGTTTCGGACGAAAACTCATCTGTTACGAAGGCATTTCATTTTTTTTAAACTTGTTTCAACTCCAGACGTTTTGTGCATTCAATATGCACCATTCTAAGCCACATATTCAAATTTCACCCCTTTCTAACTTCATTTGCTATTTTTCATGCATTTAATGATTTATTTGAGCTAAACGACCCTGAAATTAAAAAGCACCACAAATGAACTCTGAAAAGGTTGAAACTTGGCATGGTATCGTCATTTCACACACATAGCATGTGCTAAAAAGTTGAGAGGGTTACAACAAAAAATGGATGCACTTCGTGTACAAAACTGGACCATCCCGGCTACTCACTAGAGAAGAAAAGTGATGACGGTGCAGCCAATCACATCCCAGAGTGGGATCTTAGGGTATAAATTTTTTTCTTCACGTGTTTCCCTTGATTATTGCGCCGTAACCATGGACAATCTTCATCATTTAACATGATGCTTGGGTCAGTCTTCACTGCGAAGGGAGAAATTTCATCAAACTTTTCATAATCTTGTGACATGTCTGTCTTGTCCTCCACTCCCACGATGTTTCTTTTCCCAGAAAGCACTATGTGGCGCTTTGGCTCATCGTATGATGTATCCGCTTTCTTATCTTTCCTTTTTCTTGGTTTGGTAGACATGTCCTTCACATAGAAAACTTGCGCCACATCATTGGCTAGAACGAATGGTTCGTCTGTGTGCCCAAGATTGTTGAGATCCACTGTTGTCATTCCGTACTGCGGGTCTACCATTACCACTCCTCCAGTCAGATTGGCCCATTTGCACCGGAACAAAAGGACCTTCAAATCACCTCCATAGTCAAGTTCCCATATCTCCTCTATGTAACCATAATATGTGTCCTTCTCCTTGCTGTTTGCCGCATCGTCAAAGCGGACACCACTGTTTTGGTTGGTGTTCTTTTTATCTTGGGCAATCGTGTAAAATGTATTCCCATTTATCTCGTACCCTTGGAAAGTCAATATAGTCGAAGATGGTCTCTTGGCCAACAAGTACAAGTCATCTTCAACATTATCGTCATTCATGAGATGTGTTCGCAACCAACCGCCGAAAGCCTCAATGTGTGTACGTTGAATCCAGGGGTCAGACTTCTCCGGGTTCTTCGAGCGTATAATATCCATGTGTTTCTCGATATACGGGGTCACCAAGGTAGAATTCTGTAGAACTGTGTAGTGTGCTTGCGCCCAAGAATGCCCGTTCGTACATATTATTGATTTTGGTCCAAGCGTGCCTTTTCCACGCAGTCTCCCCTCATGCCGCGATTGAGGAACACCAATCGGCTTAATGTCAGGAATAAAGTCAACACAAAACTCAATAACCTCCTTTGTTTCATGGCCCTTGGAGATGCTTCCTTCTGGCCTAGCACGGTTACGAACATATTTCTTTAAGACTCTCATGAACCTCTCAAAGGGGAACATATTGTGTAGAAATACAGGACCCAGAATGGCAATCTCTTCGACTAGGTGAACTAGGACGTGCGTCATAATATTGAAGAAGGATGGCGGGAACACCAACTCGAAACTGACAAGACATTGGACCAAATCATTCTGTAAGCTTGGTAGGATTTCCGGATCGATTACCTTCTGGGAAATTGCATTGAGGAATGAACATAGCTTCACAATGGCTAATCGAACATTTTCTGGTAAAAGCCCCCTCAACGCAACCAGAAGCAATTGCGTCATGATCACGTGGCAGTAATGAGACTTTAGGTTCTGGAATTTTTTCTCTGCCATATTTATTATTCCCTTTATATTCGACGAGAAGCCAGACGGGACCTTCATACTGAGCAGGCATTCAAAGAAGATTTTCTTCTCTGCTTTGGTAAGAGCGTAGCTGGCAGGAACTTGATACTGCTTTGGACGCATGCCGTCATTTTCGTGCACACGTTGCTGGTCCTCCCGTGCCTCCAGTGTATCTTTTGTCTTCCCATACACGCCCAGGAAGCCTAGCAGGTTCACACAAAGATTCTTCGTCACGTGCATCACGTCGATTGCAGAGCGGACCTCTAGGACTTTCCAATATTCTAGCTCCCAAAATATAGATTTCTTCTTCCACATGGGTGCGCGTCCCTCAGCGTCAGTCGGAACAGATTGTCCGCCAGGACCCTTTCCAAATATTACTTGTAAATCCTTGACCATATCAAGTATGTCATCACCAGTATGGAGGACGGGCTTCTTCCGGTGTTCTGCCTCACCTTTGAAATGCTTGCCTTTCTTTCTTAAGGCATGCTTGGTCGGAAGAAATCGACGATGTCCCAGGTACACATTCTTCTTGCATTTGTCCAAATATATACTTTCAGTCTCATCTAAACAGTGCGTGCATGCATGGTATCCCTTGTTTGTCTACCCTGAAAGGTTACTAAGAGCAGGCCAATCATTGATGGTTACAAATAGCAATGCTCGCAGGTCAAATTCCTACTGTTTGTGCTCATCCCACGCACGTACACCTTTTTTATTCCATAGCTGTAAAAGTTCATCAACTAATGGCCTTAGGTACACATCAATGTCGTTGCCGGGTTGCTTAGGGCCTTGGATGAGCACTGGCATCATAATGAACTTCCGCTTCATGCACAACCAAGGAGAAAGGTTATAGATACATAGAGTCACAGGCCATGTGCTATGCTTGCTGCTCTGCTCCCCAAATGGATTAATGCCATCTACACTTAAACCAAACCATAAGTTCCTTGGGTCATCTGCAAAGTCCAGCCGCTCTCTCTCGATTTTTCTCCACTGCGACCCATCAGCGGGTACTCTCAACTTCCCGTCTTTCTTACGGTCTTCTTTGTGCCATCGCAACGACTTGGCATGCTCTTTGTTTTGGAACAAACGTTTCAACCGTGGTATTATAGGAGCATACCACATCACCTTGGCAGGAATCCTCTTCCTGGGGCGCTCGCCCTGAACATCATCACCAGGGTCATCGCGACCGATCTTATATCGCAATGCATTGCATACCGGGCATGCATTCAAATTCTCGTACTCACCGCGGTAGAGGATGCAGTCATTAGGGCATGCATGTATCTTCTGCACCTCCAATCCTAGAGGGCAGACAACCTTCTTTGCTTCGTATGTACTGTCGGGCAATTCGTTGTCCTTTGGAAGCTTATTCTTCATTATTTTCAGCAACTTTTCAAATGCCTTGTCAGGTACACCATTGTCTATCTTTCATTGCAGCAATTCCAGTGTGGTACCGAGCTTTGTGTTGTCATCTTCGCAATTTGGGTACAACCCTTTTTTGTGATCCTCTAACATGCGCTCCAACTTCAACTTCTCCTTTTCACTTTCGCAGTTTCTCTTTGCATCAGCAATGGCCCGACCAAGATCATCAGCGGGCTCATATGATGCCTCAGCTTCTTCTTCTTCATTCTCTTCCCCCATTGTAGTACCATCATATTCAGGACACCCAGGATAGTTGTCGTCATCCTCTTCTTCTTCATTCTCTTCCATGAGAACCCCTCTTTCTCCGTGCTTGGTCCAACAATTATAGCCGGACATGAAACCGGACGTAAACAGGTGGATGTGAATCTGTTTTGAGCTAGAGTAAGTATTATCATTCTTACACACACCACATGGACAACACATAAAACCATCCCGCTTGTTTGCCTCAGCCGCACGCAAAAAACTCTGCACGCCATTAATGAACTGGGGAGAGCGTCGGTCATCGTACATCCATTGCCGGTTCATCTTCATTACACAACACCGAAAAGACCAAATTTATACAAGTTCATACATAAAGTTCATACACACTTATTTTCTCAAAAAACAACATACAACTATCTAGATAAAACATTTAAATGCAACAACAAATGCGATCAAAATTGCAACTAAGGTCCTAGATAAAATATCTATGTCAACTTGATGGGCATAATTGTCATTAACACGGAATGCAACAAATAGTTATAAAAGAGAATATACCACATCCGAATCGTAAACCGGACGAGGGCCGACGGGCACGGATATCATAACCATGGCACTATATATAACAACAATCATACAAGTAAGAAAATTATGCAAGTAACTATCTAAATCATACAAATAAGATTTTTTTAATGAAAATGATAAGAACACAAGAAGAGGCTCACCAAGGTGGTGCCGGCGATGGGACGGTGCGGGCGATCGACGGTGGTTAGGACGGGAACGGGAAGGCACACTAAGTAAACCACACCTACACATATGCAAACTAAGGAGTTAATTTGAGCTCAAATTGCATATAAATAAAAAAAACTACCACATAATTACACCCAAACTAAAACCCATAAATCAATATACTTATAAAGCATTGCACGAGCTGATCTAGCAATAAGAGATGAAAGGACAAAGTTGCTAACCTTTGTGGACACTTGGATGGATTGGGGTGCCTCAAATCTTGACAAATCTTGGCAAAAATGGAGGGAGGAGCTCGAGCTAGGGGAAGAACAGAGAGGGGAATTCGAATGGAGAAAACAGAGAAATGGAGTCGGGCTGGATGAAGGGTTTATATAGGGAAAGCTTTAGTCCCGGTTGGTTATACAAACCGGGACTAAAGGTCCGCCTATATTCCCGGTTTGTATCACAAACCGGGACTAAAAGGGCTCGTGGGGGCCCCAGGCTGACACCAGCCTGCCACCACCCCTTTGGTCCCGGTTTGTGATACAAACCGGGACTATAGGTTCCAAATGAACCAGGACTAATGGTGCCCGTGCCCCACGACCGCTCCTAGCCGTTGGAACCGGGACTAATGGTCACATTAGTCCCGGGCCAAAGCCAAACAGGGACTAAAGTGTTAAACGGAAGGCCTGTTTTCTACTAGTGAGAATGTTAAAAATCATATTGTTTTGATAATGTTCATTCGGGTTTGGTGTGTCATCAGTTTATCTTTGTTGGCGGACATGTTGAGTTTAGTTTCTTTGTTATTCCATTTGGTTGGCCACTGTTTATTGCATCGATGTACGCACTCTTCCTTCAAATCCTAATGTGTTCACTACTATCACTTGAATCAGAAAATTAATGTGTTATTTTCTCTTCAGAGGGAATCAAATGCATCATGAGTTTGTATCAACTATCTTTATCCTAGCTGCAATTAATGATTCTAGTTTCAGTGCCAATAGCTCATATTTATAGATCTGTGCTTATAATCACTTCGGTTATTCTTAGATGGGCAAAATAATTAATAAGAAAAGGAAATATATATACTTACAAAAGAACATTACAAGAGAAGAAGTAGAGATTTTTTACGGTACCTCCTACTACGTCTAGGACCGAGTAGTATTGAGTGATCTCATCTGTTGACTAGCAGGGTAGTTTACATCCTACTACTTCTAGGACCGACTAGTATTGAGTGATCTCATCTGTTGACTAGCAGGGTAGTTTTGTCATTTTTTTGTTTGATAATTTGTAGAATCCCTCGCCATTATCACCCTCGTTTGGCCTCATCGTTGAGGCCGCCAATCATCGCCGGCGTCCGTTCACTACTGGAATCGACATACACGCCGAGTGCCACGGACACTCGGCATAGGGCCAATAACCGCCGGCAAAGGCTTTCCCGAGTGTCGCACTCGGCAAAGGGCACCCGGCGTACACCTCTCAGGCAAATAGAAATTTGCCGAGAGCCATTTGTCGAACACTCGGCAAAGCCTTTGCCGAGCTTCAAATACAGTCACTCGGCAAAAAAAAGTGATCAGATGAAACGGAGCAAACGGCACCATAGCCACGTGGCGCAGGTGATTTGCCGAGAGCACCACTCGGTAAAAGGAGTGAATAAAAACAAAAAAAATGTGTCGCCGGATCCCATCCCAGATCCAATCGTGGTAAAATCCAGTCGCCGGCGCTGCTCCCATTGTGTGCGCCCTGTCCTGCACCTGTGCTGGTCGCCGTAGTGCCGTATTGGCCGCGTTGGCGAGCTCCGCACATATCGAGAGGAGGACGGCGAGTTACAGCCAACCCCTCCAGCTTTGTCGGCTTCATGGA
Organism: Elymus sibiricus; assembly: GCA_039707655.1. Lineage (NCBI taxonomy): Eukaryota > Viridiplantae > Streptophyta > Magnoliopsida > Poales > Poaceae > Elymus > Elymus sibiricus. The sequence goes on from CM077675.1 coordinate 68,906,936, forward strand.
TACCGGCCACCCATGCGGAGAGCTGTAGCGGTAGAGTACGGGAACCGAGCCCGTGGGCGGATAGACTCGGCCGGAGAGGATCTCGAGCAGCTCGACGGGGCACACGCGGCATCTGACGTTGTGGAAGATGACGCAGCACTGCCATACCTTACCACGCAGCTCGAGGACCAGCTCTAGACCTTGACCAAAAGCCCGCAGGCCGTCGACGTTGCGAAGGAGCTAAGAGATGGCGGCGGGCGGCGGAGCCTTGGCCGGCGTAGGGCCCGAGCACGGCGACTCCTCTTGGCGACGAACGAAGGAAGGTTCACGCGTGTGTGGTGCTTGTGATAAGGGCACCTTCCGAACGTGGCCTATCTGCCTCCACCAATGGGCATTCAGTCTGCCACGTCAGCGATCCGTGCATTGGCTGCTCACTGGTAGATCGTGTGCTTCTTTGTTATATATATTACTGAGAGCAACACTCGTAAAATATATCTATACCGAGTGCTACTCTCGACAAAATGAGATAGCATCATTTGTGTGTCTTTCATCTAACACTGCATCACATAGCAGTTTGGATGCCGCTTCCGTGCAAAATTTCATGTACCGCCTTACAGATTTGCAATTTCCGGTGCCAAACCTTAGCAAAGCAAAAATGTCTCAAATATGGCACGCGGTTCCGAAAAATGCGGGGGCCTGGCACGTGTCAAGCGATGGCTTCCTTTGAGAGCACGAGAAGTTTCGAGGCCAATGGAGCAACAGGACCCACACTTCCTTCACAAATAGGACACGTTCTCTCTCGATACCTAGAGACTAGCTCAGATATGGTGCAATTTACAAGCAGCCTAAGGGGAGGCTTATTCGAAACATGCCAAAACTTTTACCACACCCTACAGGGGCCATATGAGGACACTGTGCCAGCTCTCGAGGAATACCGGCATCGTACGATTTTCTGAGGAGTTAAACGGTTGCATTAGGCATGCAACCGTGGTAGTTTCGCCCCCGGTGGCAGGGCCTGCCCCTCGCTCGTCTGCACAAGGCATACACATGTCCCAAAGACATCACATCAGAGTTTCCATGCTGCTTACGAGCATGATTTCATGTGTCGCCTTGCAGATCTGCAATTTCCGACGCTGAAACCCTAGCAGAGCAATAAATGTCTCTAATATTGCACATGGTTCCAAAAAATGCGGGAGCCTGACATGTGTCATGCGATGGCCTCCTTTTAGAGCACGAGAAGTTTCAAGGCCAATGGAGCAACAGGACCCACACTTCCTTCACAAACCGGACACGTTCCCTCTCGATACCTAGAGACTAGCTTGGATATGGTGCAGTTTACAGGAAGCCTAAGGGGAGGCTTATTCGAAACACGCCAAAACTTTTACCACACCCTACAGGGGCCATATGATGACACCGTGCCAACTCTCAAGGAATTTCGGCATCGTACAATTTTTCGAGGAATTAAACGGTTGCATGAAGCATGCCATCGAGGTACTTTCGCCTCCCGGTGGCAAGGCCTGCCTCTCCCCTCCATCATTAGGAAGATGCACCTATGTGTCTAATTTGGAAATATTATAATAAACTATGTAATGAATATGACCATCACCTTGGTCCTTTGACTTGAAAGCCATGAATGTTCATACACAATATCCCTTTTTGTGAAGGATTTTTTTTTCAAATTTGTTATATTGAAAGTTTGGTATTTTTCCTCCCAACTAGTACACATAAAAGTACTCTATGTGAAAATATTGCATTTTTAAAACTTGTATTCTTTTTCTTTCATTTTTATCCAAAACGGGATCAAAATGGTCGACATGGCTATTCATCATAAGGGGTTGAATCTCTCAAAAATCTAAGTGGTTCTTCCATATAATGACTACTTTTGTACCTAAAAATATTTTTTGCTAATTTTTATGACTGAGCTATCTCACATTTGTAGTTCAATTTTCAATTACTTTCGGAAAATTGATATGAAGTCATTTAAATGTGCGAAACATCGCCCACAGGAACCACTGACACAATTGACTTAGGCACCTCCACTTGCTCACATGATAGAGGCGAAACATGCCCCTCACACGAGGTCACTAATGAGTCCACCTCCAAGCGCTCCACAGACAAAGGAAAAACAGGGCTCAGACATAGCTCCTATAGGTCGGGCATGATCTGAAGAACCGGAGCCTCGAGCACGGCGATGGGCTCGACCTCAGTGGTAAGCAGCACAGGAGACAAGGTCGACAGTGACGATGCAATGTCCCCGACACGAGGAGAGAAACATCCATATAGCTCTTGGCTCCCTTCCTCCGTGGAGCCAACACCGGCCACACCAGGAGGGCATGATGTCAGAGTGGTCGACAACATAGCTGGCCCAAAGGAGAGCCTGTCCAGAGCAGCCTCCACCCTCTCCAGAAAGCTCTCAACCTACGTCATCCAACCCTGCAACTGCGTGGTATGATCAACCAGAGCAGACCACACGTCGGGCTTGGTTCCCGAGTCAACTGTAGCAGAGACGACAAACGCCCAAGACCCATGACGAAACGCCTTGGATGGTAGCGTGGATTTCATCGGACCCTCACATGAAGCTGGAGCGGGACGATGCATGATACCCAGAATTGGCTCCGTGGCAAGGCATGACAAGGAGCATAGAGGACACCATGGATTGCGACATTCACGCGCACGATGACCGTTCTCCAAGCAACGGGAGCACCGAAACGGATCTCTACACTCAGCCGCACGGTGCCCACGAACGAGGCATCTGCAACACCGGCCATGCATCCAAGCAGGGATGGGGCGAGGAGCCATTGCCGGGGCTGGCAACATTGGGCTACACGGACTACGCCGGGGCAACACCTCTTGCCATCCCCCCACTAGTAGAAAATAGGGCTTTGAAACGGGCCAGAATATTGCATTAGTCCCGGTCGTGTTACGAACCGGGACTAATGGGTGCATCAGTCCCGGTTCGAGCGGCCAGGGCGCCAGCCGGGGTTCGTCAGGAACCAGTCCCGGTTCGTGTGACCCCTTTAGTACTAAAGGGCCTCGCTCCTGGCCCAGTCCCTTTAGTCCCGGTTCTAGCCACAAACCAGGACTAAAGATATGCCTATATATATATGCTCGCCCCTGCCCGCTCACTCCTCTGTTTTTTGGCCGGCCGGCGTGTGCGAGGTGTGTGCTGCTCTACTCTCACCTCCTATGCACACGAGGTGTTTGATGAAATGCCCGAGCCACGCTTAAGCTTTCTCCTCTCCAAGCTCGACCTCCAAGCTCCATTTTCCCCAAGATTTGTATAGGTTTGACGGTCCGTCACGTCCCGTCCCCGTCCTCATCATCGTCGATCGCCCGCGCCGATCTCGTCGCCGGCACCACCGTGGTGAGCCTCTTGTTCTTATCTTCTTTTTAAAAGAAAAAAATTCTTACTTGTATGATTTACATAGATACTTGTATAAATTTCTTACTTTTATTATTGTTTGTTATTATATAGTGCCATGGTCATGGTATCCGCCCACGTCGGCCCTCGTCCGGTCTATGATTCGGATGTGGTATATTATCTTTTATAACTATTTATTTCATTTAGTCTTTATGACAATTGTGCTGACCAACGTGACATAGATGTGTTTATCTAGGAGGTATGTGAACCGGAAATTCCAACCGACCCTCTTGTCGAGAGGTTAAATTTAGTTGAAAAAGAAAACGAGGATTTGAAAGAAAAATTGAAAAGAATTGAGGAGGAGAAAATGAAATTGGAGTTGCATGTTGCCGATGTCGTCGATGACCACAAGATCAAGATGGATGCAATGCGCTTGAAGATTAGAAAGATAAGAAAATATGCCATTGATAATGAGGCTTGGTATCATTATGCTGTTGGATCAATTGTTATCTTAGTTGCGATTATGATCGCATTTGTTGTTGCATTTAAATGTTTTACATAGTTGTATGTTAATTTCAATTTATGTTTTAATTAGATGCTCTAGAGAGCTGTATGTTGTTCTATGAGAACTATGTATGAACTTTATGTATTTATTTTTTCAGTAATAACATTTGATCACTTCTCTATTCATAATGTTCTGTAATGGTTTTTGATACATTTAATTATATAATGCATGCAGATGAACCGGCAATGGATGTGGGTGAAATTATGATACCATGCCAACTTTCAACCATTTCAGAGCTCATTTGCAGTGCTTTTCAATTCAGGGTCATTTTAGCTCACAACAATTCATTAAATGGATGAAAAATAGCAAATGAAGTCAGAAAAGGGTTGAAAATTGATGATGTGGCTTTGAATGGTGCATATTGAATGCAGAAAAAGTCTTAAGTTAAAATATGTTCAAAAAATTGAAATCCCTTCGTAATAGACGTGTTTTCGTCTGAAACCCTCATAGTTCGAAAGAGATTATCCAGTTTGTACACGAAGTGCATCCAGTTTTTCCGGTAACCCTCTCAACTTTTTAGCACATGCTATGTGGGTGAAATTATGATACCATGTCAACTTTCAACCATTTCAGAGTTCAATTGCAGTGCGTTTCAATTCAGGGTCATTTTAGCTCAAAATAAATCATGAAATGCATGAAAAATAGCAAATGAAGTCAGAAAAGGGTTGAAAAGTGATGATGTGGCTTTGAATGGTGCATATTGAATGCAGAAAAAGTCTTGAGTTAAAATATGTTCAAAAAATTGAAATCCCTTTGTAATAGACGTGTTTTCGTCCGAAACCCTGATACTTCGAAAGAGATTGTCCAGTTTGTACACGAAGTGCATCCAGTTTTTTCCGGTAACCCTCTCAACTTTTTAGCACATGCTACGTGGGTGAAATTATGATATCATGCCAACTTTCAACCATTTCAGAGTTCATTTGCAGTGCGTTTCAATTCAGGGTCATTTTAGCTCAAAATAAATCATGAAATGCATGAAAACTAGCAAATGAAGTCAGAAAAGGGTTCAAAAGTGATGATGTGGCTTTGAATGGTGCATATTGAATGCAGAAAAAGTCTTGAGTTAAAATATGTTCAAAAAATTGAAATCCCTTTGTAATAGACGTGTTTTCGTCCGAAACCCTGATACTTCGAAAGAGATTGTCCAGTTTGTACACAAAGTTAAAATATGTTCAAAAAATTGAAATCCCTTTGTAATAGGCTTTGTTATTAAAAATGTTATTGTTATTTTATTGTTGTTAAATAAAATGATATTTGCTATAGCCGCAATTTGTTTTCGTCGACGATGCCAATCCCGCATTTCTAAAAAAGCAAAACATTAAACGATAAGAAAATGTTCTCATAGGAATTTGTCTCGATGTCGACGATGCCTGGCCCGCATCCTCGTCGTCGTCGAGTCGGCGGCGACATCATGCTTGAGAGGCGCAATGTCCGGGACTGGGCTCCGCCGGGCTGGCACTGGGAAGTGCTACCTTCCCAGGCTCGGAGCTTGGTGAGAAATCCTGGTCTTGTCGTCGACCCGGAGCTTCTTTGGTGGCGGTCGCATGGGCCACTTTTGGTGCAGAGGCAGTGGGCCCCCGCGGAGGTGGTACGTCGTCGTGTCAAGGAGGAGGACGAGCACGTCCGTCGCTACATGGCGGCGTTGGACGCCAGGTTCTCCAATACCTGGCAGGCTCTTCAGGGATCTCACCCGAGTTATGATCCGGTGATGGTTCCTTATCTTTGGGTGTCCACCGTCAGCGACTTAGAGACCGCTAGTGAACCGAGTTCACCGTTCTCCACTTTGGATTCTAGGATATTCGATCTGTATTAGTGATCTTATATGATAATATTCGAGATGTATTAGTTAATATTTGATGATGCATTAACTGGATTAGTGATATTATATCCGAGTTCATTATAAATGTATTAGTGATATTATATTCGAGTTCATTATAATTGTATTAGTGATATTATATTGTTATAATGCGTGTGTGACTTTCGGTCTGTCGTTGCTCCTTGTGTGACTTTCATGTGTGTTCTTGATGGAGGAATCCCGACTATTGTCGTGGGGGGCGCTTCCTCCTCTTCTCTTCTTGCGATATATACCTCGGTATAATGCGCAAGGAGAGAAGAGGGGGTGCGCCCATCACCGACGGTCGAACTATTAGTGTGAGAGAGTGTCCACCAATATATACACCACCATATCAGTGTGAGAGAGTGCGGACCAACACACCATGAGATATGAGAGTTATTTAAGGAAAGCCTCGACAGACCGAAAGTAATAATCAATTTATATGTCATGTGCGTATGTTATTGCAATTAGGTCTATTTGGTCATGTGCATATGTTATTGCAGGGAACACCTCCTAGTGCCTGTATTTTGCAGGAAATGTCGTCGTCTGATGACGACGATAGGATCCAAGCGTGTGAACTCTGCGGCGAAGATAAGGGTCTTTGCGACAAGCCTGGGCTGCGAGACGGCGGGTTCTTCACCATGAAGCTTTACGAGGACTTCGATATTTCTACGGTACGCAACGATGACAACTGTTTTTTCGTAATTAAGCATGACTTCTGTTTCTTTGCTTCAACGTGTAATTTCTGTTTTATACAATTCGACTAGTTCATCCCCTGTCATGCAAGACGGTATTTCTTGGAGAGGCTCGGTTTCGAAGAGCACGAGAGTTTCGAGACAAGGAGAGCCAACCTGAGGACTAAACATGGTCACACATTTCTGGTCAAAGTAATGAATGCAGTTAATAACACAGAATTAGGGTGCTCAAATTGGGAAACTCTTTGCAAGGCATATGGATTTCAGGAGGATATGGAAATAACCTTCGATCTTCGTCCTGAAGATCATATTGAAGGTAACATCGACATTTGGGTGGATGTCGATATGCTTCCTGTTTTACCTCCATGTGAGTTTATCAACCATGCATATTTGTCAAGTAATTTGCATTCTATATTTAAAAATAGTTGGTGTTCATCCATACTAAATTTGTTAATTTATAATTTACAGCTTATTTCATTTCTTCGAGTGAAACACAGAACATAATTGACACGACACACTACACTTATGGATCACATCTAACTTGGGAGGAGAAGGATGATCTTATCAACTTTGTTATTGGTGTCCTAGTTGGTAGGGAGATCTTCCCGTATAATTTGGGAACTGACCCAAATTATACATTGTACAGGACACTAGTGCATAGGTTGAGGGCGGATGACATTCGCCGAAATATCTTGGTAGGAGTTGCTAATTAGGTACACTATACTATTGCGTAAATGGTATTGATTACATTGCTAACTAGGCTACTATTATGTTCTTCAACAGAAACTGCCAAATGAAGTTGTGCCTCCGTTGATGCAACCCGAAGGTAATATGACAATTAAAAGCCCCTTCCAGCCCGAGTTCTCTTTTGCATAGGTGTTATTCTGTTTTATGTCATTTTACCTAGGAGGGACGACTAGGTCCTATATGAGAGAGAAGTTTTTCTGGTTTATTTTAACTTGCATGATCGATTAGGATGATTACTATTATGATGTTTTTCTGTTTTATGAGATTTTAACTTGGTATGATTAAGATGATGATGAGTTGTTAGATGAGTAAGATGATGATGAGTTATATGACATATATTTGATTAAGGTGGATGGATGCAAGTGATCATGTGAATTAGAGGAAAATATGATGTTGCGATTGGCCCTTTCCAAAAATGAAAACCCGCGTGAAAATACAATATAATTATAAAAGAAAATGAAAACAAAAAATGAAACACGACCCTTTCCAAAAAAAAACCCCAGCGCCTTTTAGTCCCGGTTCGTGTTACGAACCGGGACCAAAGGTCCTCCTGCCTCGGTGCTGCCGTGCGGCCACGTGGAGCACCGTTGGTCCCGGTTCGTAAGCCAACCGGGACTAAAAGCGATCGGCATTAGTCCCGATCGTTTTGTCCCAGTTGCAGAACCGGGACTAAAGGCCCTCTGGAACCGGGACAGATGCCCTGTTCTCTACTAGTGCCCGCACACCTCTGTCACACATCCCACACCCGGCTGGGCGGCGGTCAGGGCGACCGGGGCCGATGCCTTGACAGCAAGCGGTGTCGTAGGGACCAACTCCTCTTCATCGGAGTCGTCGTCACCGTCGGCGTCCAGCGGAGACCATGACTGAGGCTGTGGCCGCCCCGATCCAAGAACCAAAGGAGGCGCTGGGCCCGATCCCGACTCTGGGGGCGGCAGTAGCAAGCCGGAAGCGGAGGCGCCGGCGCCGGCGGCCGGTGATGCCGAAGTGGCCGTCCTTGTCGCGGGCTCGTGGAGGTGGCCTTGGACGGCCGAGGCGAGGAAAGCCGCGACGAGCTGAGTGGCCGGAGCTGGGTCAATGGGCAGCGAGGTCGGAGCAGCCGCTGGTGGTTCCGGATTGGCCGTCGTCTTCGCGGGCAGGGTGGGGGCCGCCGCAGCAAGCTGAGCGGCGGGAGCTGCGGCAGCGGGCAGCGAGGTCGGAGCGGCCTTTTTGGACCATCTTCATATGAGGTCGTATGCAACCTCTATAAGAAAAATCATACAGTTTAGAGAATACCCCTTTTGCCGAGTGTAGCACTCGGCAAAGCCCTGTTTGCCGAGTTTTGTTGTTTTACCGAGCGTTTTGTTCACGACACTCGGCAAAGTGCCTGTTTGCCGAGTTTCACATTTTTGCCGAGTGTTGCTCTCGGCGTATATTAATTTGCCGAGTGCCCGTAGTTTGGCTCTCGACGAAGAGCCTGACACCCGGCGTATAAGAAAATTCCAGTAGTGGTTCATACAGTACTCTACCACGAGCTCCCTCGGCCGCGGTCATGGGCTGCTGCCACCTCTATTCATCTGTCCTATTGCTTCGTCCATCGGTGAGATTCAATCGACGTTGTGTGCGCGTGTTGTTTGTGTGCAGCCATCGACTGACGTACGTAACTATGCATACATATGCGTGATCGCCGGAAAGAAACCGGCTTCTCTTGCTTGTCTGGCGTTCTGGAGTCTGGACACAATCAATCGATCTGGTAGGCTAGCTTGTCTATGACAGCATTGAATATGGTTCTCTAGATGCTTTCTTTTTTCCAACTCCCAAAAGGGGTGATGCAAAGACTGGACTATTTTAGATCCAGATTCTTTTGGCAAGGAGATGGTGAAAAGAAAAAAATACAGGTTGCCCAAATGGAGCATGGTTTGTAGGCCAAAAGACCAAGGTGGCCTTGGAATTCATGACCTGGAGGTCAAGAATGTGGCCCTACTTAGTAAATGGTTGTTCAAACTTCTTACTGAGGATGGTGTTTGGCAAACCATGTTGCGCAACAAGTATCTAGACCAAAAGGCAGTGGCTCAGGCCTATTGGAAACCTGGCGACTCACACTTTTGGGCTGGCCTAATGGCGGCAAAGAAAAATCTCTTTCGCTTTGGGTCTTTCGCGATAAAGGACGGGTCGGAAATTCGTTTCTGGGAAGACATATGGCTAGGCAATGCCAGTCTCCGAGAACAATACCCAGCCTTATACGCCATTGCCCGCGATAAAAATAATACTATTGCGCATGTGCTCAGTTCATCCCCGCCGATTATTTCGTTCAGGCGGGTTTTGGTTGGCCCCCGACTTTTGTCATGGCATAATCTTTTATCCCGTCTGGATTCGATTAATCTGACACAAGGCCGGGATGTTTTTCGCTGGAACCTTACTACATCGGGGTCTTTCACAGTAGACTCTATGTATCATGCGTTAATGCATTCTGAGGTACCAGCGAGTAATAACAAGAAAATTTGAAAGTCGAAGATTCCACTAAAAGTTAAAATATTCATGTGGTATCTTCGGAGGGGAGTTGTGCTAACCAAAGACAACCTTGCACGGCGTAACTGGCCAGGAAGTAAGCAGTGTTGCTTTTGTTCTCATGATGAGACAATCAAACACCTTTTTTTCCAATGCAAGTTTGCACGTTCTACATGGTCAGTCATCCAAATAGCGTCAAATTTATATCCGCCCACAAGTGTTGCCAATATATTTGGTCATTGGTTGGACGGTATCCCAAATAGGTTGAAAACGCTATTAAGGGTGGGATCGTATGCCTTACTTTGGTCGCTTTGACTATGTAGAAACGATTTAATTTTTAATGACAAAAAATCTTCTCCTCTGCAGGTTATTTTCCGATGTATGCACTTGCTTCATATGTGGCCTACGCTACAACGACCGGAGCACCAACTGCTGTTCAAGGTGGTGTGTACGCGGCTGGAGCAGATGGCTACGGAGGTTTTTTCCCAAAATGGGTGGCAGCATAATCTTCGGATCGATCCACCTTCATCTTCGACATAGGCATAGTGCCGGTTTATAGGACTCTACTGTTGCCGTGTTATCTTTTGTTACTTTTACTTTGTCAGACTTTTGGTGTTTGGCTGTGTGCATCCTAGTTATGCAGAGGCCGGGTGTTACTCATAATGTTTTTGTATCCGCTTGATGCTACATTTTGAGATAATAAAGTGCCCTTTATCGAAAAAGCTTGTCTAGCTTTGTACCAGGGGATTTCCATGGCACACTGACCGGTGAGGATCGATGCAGTACGTACAATCAGTCTCTTCGTTGCATCTTCCCTAAAAGGTACTCAGCCGATCAAACCTGCGCCAACAGTCCCGGAATGAATGGTCTGCATCCGGTTAGCGCCGGAGAATAAAACACACGCTTTTGATTTTGCCTATATGGTTTGGAGCTTTTGGTATCTTTTTTTTTGTGCGTTCTGATTTCACCCCTTAGACCAAAAATACTACTGACCTCGTCAATTATAGTATTGGTGGTTCTAACCCATTGAATGGCTGAGAATGGACGGCTGGTATTGTTTTGATGTACTGTAAAAGAACTCAAGAAGTGATCGTTGGCAACACATTGTTTTTTTGAAAGAATCGTTGGCAACACATGCACATGGCCCTGAGAGAATAAGATGTTAAATGCATCTATTTTTCCCTAGTTTTATAAACATGTGTTCCAAAATTATTATCACGGGGGAGTAGCATTTATTTAGTATAAACAGTGTACGTATCTGCCCCCTACCAACCCATGCTATAAATATAACGTAGAGTAAACATGGGGCTAGTTCAAGATAGAAAGAAAGGTATGGATATAGAAAAAACACCATTGTCATGTTTCGAGGTTAATGTTGAGGGAGACCCAAATGATAGCAAAGTCGTGGGCCTGGGAGAGATTGGAAAGCTAGAGGTCACATTGCTTGGCTTTCGAACGACCCTATGGACACCACTCAGGAGCAGCAATCTAAGCCGCATCTTAGATTCTTGCGATAAACCTGGAATATCCATAATAGGATTGGCCATTTGTTCTTGCATGTGTAATCAGCTACAGTACAGATCACCGTAGTTTAGAAGAGATACGAAATAAACAGAAATATAAGCAATGCCCTAGAGCTACGTGTCTGAAGGTTGAACCCTACGCAGAGACACTACATGCTCGAAGCCACGCGTAGTGTACGGGAGACTGCAATAAGCAAGATCGGCGGTGCACTAAGACGAACTGCATGCTACGCCTCCATCCTTGACACTTCTAGGCGGCGAAACATGCAAACTGCATACGGAATGATTCAGCTGAAGCCGTGATACTCTGCTCCGCCGATCAACGAAGATGGAAGCAGCGGTGTTCAGCGCTGGTCGGCATGGTGGTGTTCCCGTGGCTGAGGTTCAGGCACATTACCTCATTCCTGGAGCTCTCGAAGTGCCTGGCGGTGAGGGGCAATGCCGAAAAATCTCGCTTTAGCGTGCCGGCATTTTCTGTAAGACGGTTCAAGACGCATCTGCAGCGTCCCTGAAAGAATGCCCCTGTACTGTGTTAAAAAAAGGCATTTCCGTGACAATTATTTCTAGCCATTTTCTAGAAAAAACCCCTTTACCACCTGGTTGTGTTCATTTTGCTTTTCACAGTATTCATGTTCATCGCCTTCTCCGATCCTGTCCGGGCCATCCCTGTCGTATCCTGGTACAAGTGGCTGACGAAGACAACCTTGTTCCCAGTCTGATGGCTCAACGACAAGTCTCCCATGTCAAAGTGATCGATAGCCTGCGGACCGTGTTGATTGGTCTGGAGATGCGATATTGATTGCCCAAATACCCAATGACCCCGCAAAAAAAATTATTGCCCAATTACAAAATTTGCATCATGTCCTGTTCGTATGCAATTACTACTTGACACTCTCACATACTGATCTGTTGCCTGCCTCTTCTTCACATTTTCCCTCTGAAGGAAAAAAAGTGATGACTTCTTCACTTATTATTGAGAGACAGCTTGAGGTATTTAAAAAAAAGATTGTCCTTAAGCTTCCGTTTTTAATAGTAGCATTTTTGGAGGAATGTTGTGGCTCCACTACCAAAGCAATGTTATAAAAGATACTACTGTAGTACTAGCATATCTCAAACGTGAACAAGAAATGACCGAAAAGAGCCGGAAGTTCCTCCTCATGAACCTTGATTCTCACGCCACCAATTAGTTTCCAGATCATGAGCATGACAGGTGTCAGGAACTCTGTGACCTCTTGCGATCACGGCGGTCCTAGTGCTAATTATGTAGTGGTACAACCACACAACCATGAGCCATTCATTACCTTTAAACTTATTGATATACTTGATCATAGTCGTGCCAAAAACCATTTACTCTGAATGACCCTTAACGCCGACATAACATCATCCACACAATTCCTTGCACTGATATTTTTCCATGCTCCAATGGATGCGCAAATTGGCAGAAAAGGTCACTCCTTAATGATTGGAGTGCCATATCATACTCCCTATGTAATGTACTTCCTCCATCTCAGTTTATAAGTCTTGCACATGTATCTTGATCGTCAATTTGACTTATATAAAATAAATTATTTAACATAAAAATTATATCATTAGAAAATAGAACATCTAAAGTTTCTAATGATATATTTTTTGTAATATATGCCTCTTATTAAGTTGGTCAAATTGATGACCTAGGTCCACGTGCAAGACTTGTAAACTGAGATGGAGGAAGTAATATATATAACCCTTTTTAGATTGGTAAAAAAGTTTTATATTACTTTACAGAGAGAATACCATCTATTGGGGAGATAGTAACCTAATCACTGTTGTACAAATGATCATCCACACACACGCATGCACGCATGCACGCACGCACAAGCGCACACGCGCGCGCACACACACACACAAGATCACTTTTGATAAAAATAAAGTTGTGAAATGTTTGATTTATTTTGATTACTGTATGGGTAAGAAAAGACAAGAAATGTTTTGATTTAGTTGAGGTTTTGGTAATATTTTATTTGACATTTTTAATGAAAGCAAAAGTTTTGCCTCATCAATTAGTTAAGAACAAGAGAATTTTGCTGTTAACTTATGAAAAACCAGGCAAAAACAGTTACAAATTTGACAACATGCAGATTACTTCCAAAGGATGAAACTCCACAACCAAGAGAAGACCATTGAAAGGAAGATCACAATTAACTTTGCTAATGCACCACCAACAAGAACACCTCGACAAAGACTCAGAGACCACCAAAACCTCAATGCAAACCTAGGTCGTGCCGATGAGCCAAGAGACTGAAGGCATCTATCAAGCAGCCTCAGACACCTATCCCATAGCATTGATGTTCTTGATTGTTCTCTTGAATGATTGCTGTTGATCTACTATTAACTGTATCAAACTGCATTTTCTCAATGAAAATGAGGACCATGTGGCCCCTTTGTTCAATAAAAAATGTTCTCCTTCCTGTCACTATACATGTTGGATCACTGTCACTATTCATTAAGTTGCCTGCAGTTCGATACGCAAGTATTTATTTAAGTAAAAATAAGTGTGTATTACGAAGCATATCATATTCTCTATGTGACGAATCTCCTTTTGAAAAAAAAAATAACGTTTGTGGTTTCAAGCTAGTTTTTGAAAAGAAAAGCTCATTTATGGTTACCGGTTGAGAATCGTGCTTCCGTTATTTTCCTGATATGCAAAATAATGAAGGATACTTTCCTCGATTTTAGAATGAGTAGCATTTAGAACTTAGTGAAACATTGTACTACGTATGTGCAGTGTACACACGACCCAACCATGATATAAAGTCTGCGTAGAGCAAGCTTGATGCTAGTGCAAGAGAGAAAGTAAATTATGAAGAGACACAAAGCTTCGTTGCTATGTTTTGAAATAATTAGACGGGACCCAAAGTACATATTAGCAAGTCCTGGGCATGAGAGAGATCGGGAAGATTGAGGCTGCTTGCCTTGAAATAGTGACGGCACATGGACGTTTGAACTGGCACAGTGAGCAGGATGACCAGCGGTGTCCACAGTAGGAGGGGACGCGCGAGGCGAGGAGCCGAGGAAGGTGGTTAGAAGGCATTGCCATAGTCACTGAAGCACGCCCTCGCAGCATCGCCACGATAATCGACACCGTCACAACACACCTCGTCGCCCTGGTCACTAAAGCATGCCTTGCAGCATGGCCACCATTATCGACACCTTCACGACACGCCTCATCGTCGTGGTCGTTGAAGCATTGCCGCGGCCGTCGTTGTCGTCGCTATAGTTGAAGAATTGCACTGAAACACGCTTCACAACATAGCAACAGTCTTCAATGACGTCAAGACAAGCCTTGTCGTCGTGGTTGTCGAAACATTGTCATGGCCGTCAACATGGTCGTCGAAGCATTGTCAGGTCGTCGACGTGGTCGCTCGTGTAGCACCTGCTTGCAACAGTTGCACCGGCAAGCTCGCCCGAACCAAGCATGCTGCAACACAGCATCCACATGACTCCGGCGAGCAGCTGCACCAAGCCAGCTAGCAAAAACACTGTTGTGTCACACATGGGCGACATCTGTTGCGGCGGTCGCTGGCCGGCAGCCGCACACGATGCTTCATCACAGCGTTGACAGCCACACACGGAAGCTCCATCGCAGCACATGCCATCCAGGCTAGCAACACCTGTCGGCCTACAACACAAGCGGTTCGACTCCGCTTGCTAGCAGCAGCGGCACTTGCCGCGTGTGTACATGGAGGAATTGTTGCTTTAGTATGTAGGTAGGAGAAATAAGGATGTGTGGTGGAGAAGGTCCCGGTGAAGATAAGGTTAAGAGCATGGTTAATAATACAGCCTGTTGTTGGCTATAAGATGCTGCCATGTCATATATAGCCAACACATACATTCACTCATACAACAAGGTTAACTATATATAGGGTTGGCTATAAGATTAGTATTTTTGCTCATCTTCTCTCTATCTCTTTCTTCACATTTATTGCATATGCTTAGAAGCACGTATATAGCTAGGCTCTTGCATGAGAGCCCACTCCTCTTACTTTTTCATGTCTCTTTTCTCCACATAAGCAAAATTGCCATGTAAGCGGGCTTATAGCCCACTATTGTACTTGCTCTAAGGAGAAATAAAAAAGAGGTTGTGGGTAGCGGAAAGATCGATGGGTGCGAAGGACGCGTGTCGCTCGCACAAGGCGGTTGACACGCGGCATATAAAAAGCCGGTTGATTCAAATCGTTTTCCATGTAAGATAGCTAGCTCAGGTTCCCAGGGTACGGCATACTCTTTAGAAACCTACCTCTGGAGTCCAACTGCTCCTCGTTTCTTCTTTCTCTTATTCCAATTCACATTGGCTTTTGTTGATGCTGATTCAGAAACCGGTGGAAAGTGGAAACTCATCATTTGTAGCCAGGTGGAAAAGGCGAGGTGGTTGGATTATGATCTACCGAGTATTTATCTCATCAGCTATGGATCGTTCGCCTTTTTGAATCTTGGATCATGTATAAGAATTAACCGGTGGAAACTTATGCTTTGCAATTTTTCACTAGAACCGAGATTTTCTTTAGCATAACCTTATAAAAATATTATCAAGATGATCATATATAAGAAGTTGAAACTACATACGTGTGCCTAGTCTTGAAACCCTACCTACCTCAGGTCACTCTCGGGCCACTCAGGAGGCGTCACCTCCTCAGCAAATCCCCCCGAGGAGGTCGTCCGATGACGGATGGCTGTGGTCGGTCGCTCTCCTCTACTTTCCCCATGGTCCACACCCCTCCTGTGCTACCCATCTCTTCCCAATTCACTAGGTTCCTGTTTGTCAGCCCACAGTGTGTGTTGTGTTTCTATTCTGAACATGAGGCGAGTTAAATTGGGCTATATTAGAGGGGCACGAATGATCCTTGATACTAAAATCTTATATGTGGTATCAACACGATGTTTATTCTATGACGGGTTGTTTCCTTCATGCAAGGTCATAGCCTTGATTCGAAAATCATCAACAATATGGCTTCATGATAGGCATGAGCAATGAAATCCAGTGTATGTTTGTGAGCAAATTCAGTCAAAGTAGTGTTTATGAGTTGTATAGGTGTCATATCCGAATTTGATGAGCTAAGTTGAATTCGTGTTATTTTAAAGGTAAACTAATTTAAGGAGTGGTTCTAGTGTACGAGGTTTCAAGTGTCAAGAATAAGTAAGTATGTCTTGGATGTGGAAATACTCTTTAATATTATTATTTTCGAAATATAGGTACTTCAACAAGAATACTACAAGACAATAAAAGAAATCAAGCATATGGACAATAATGATTTGTGGCAATAGAAGCAATAAATCATGTGCTTTGTGGCATATGGACAACAATGGACCACACAATTAATACATGTTGTTCTTTCTACCTATGCTTTGAGAATCAATTTCATTTATTTGTGAAACATTATACAGTCACACCCAACCCAACACTTGTAGGAGTATAAAAGTTGGCTTAGCATAGACAAATTTGTACCTAGTGCTAGAGATAAGAAGAGGAAGAAAGAGGGTATCACCATGTTTCGAACATCATTTGGATGGGAGCCAAAAATGTCACCAAGTTGTGAGCTTGAGAGACATTGGGAAATAAATGATCAATTGCATGAAGCAAATCCTAAGTTGGAGTGGTAGAATTCGTAGTCTAGGACTATCAAGTTTGGGCTTGATTTTTGATGTAATCAATATTGGTGGGGATGCACATCCCAACTCATACTATCAATTGCTTAGTTGCCCATATCTTCTGCGTTTCAACTGAGGGAGCATTGTCCTTGCGGTTAGTACCTAATAGATTTTTTATTTTGGCATATCGATGGACTGTATGTTGCTACCATATGTTTCTATCCGGCCGAGATGTTGTGCTAGATAGTTGTGATGCAAAGGTTTCATGTTCATATGTCCTGTTGCGACGTAGTTTCATATACTAATTCGTTTGTGCTACCAGGCTGATGGGACGAAAAGATAAACTGTGGGTCCATGGGGGGAGCATGGGAAACCTCTTGCACTAGAGACGAATGATGAGAGGAATTTGTTTTGGCTGATTGTAAACTTTCAGACGTATATAGCAGAAAAATTGATTATCCTATTATGCGCCTGTGAAACAATTGTGGTGTTGATGTACCCTTTTCCCATTTCATGTGGCCACCCGTGTTAGGTCATATACCGTGTAAGGTGCTCAGAGAAGAAGAAAAAAAATCAGTTTTTCATTAAGCATTGATGCTTGTTGTAGAGGGTAGACGCTTAATTAGATACCCACTTGTTGAGAGAAGTACTAGTGGTTAGAAAATGCTTTATTTTACTAAGCACCTTGTATTGTACAAGGCCTGCCTTAGGAATATTTCCTAACACGTCCAAACTTGGGCATGCCCTTTGGTCCAGCACATGGATCGAGGAAAAAGGCGAGCCTATATGTGAAAGTCCCAGCACTGGCACCTCAAATACTCGGGAGAAGGAAAGAGATATGCATCCAATCACGACTGAAATGACATGCGACTCTTCTCTCTTTCACCTTGTCTCTCATCTTCATCCTCCTCTATTGCCCCAACCCCTTTAGCACACTGGTGCTTATAATCAGACTACCAATTACCATCCGGTGCATCTGAGGGAATCATAAATGGGAACTTTAACATGCCAATTCGGGCACCGACGGAAGATGTTTGACCGCTAACTTCCGTTGTGACCAACCCTATAACAATTCTGAGCCATCCTCTGTAGCCTCTCTCCTAGTGAGCACCGATAGTTTTCCCTTCATCCCCACCACCTTGTTGGTTGAGTTGCCCTTCGCGTATCTTTGCCCACTAATAGTGATCGTGGAGCCGACTTCATTGTTGACAGTGCATAGATGCGTTGGATGCTAGTTTGAGAAGAATTGATGCGTTAGCTGGGCTAGACGGAGCCTTCAGGGTTAGTGACTTAGCATCGTGCAATGTGGTCATGCCACTGTTGTGGCATTCTAGAGGTGTGACCCCCGTGGAGAAAACTTTCCCTAATATTGTGCTTGGGCTAATCGCAACAACGCTTCGTGTATCGTAAACCTCCTTAGAGGCGTAGGTATGGTTACCTACACTCTTAATCTTGGGTTGGATAGTCTCTGGGTAAAAATTTCATATCTGATCACCCAGATCAGGCGACGTCGGTTTCTTTGACTCCACTCTCTTGATGGATGTGGCTGCTAGAGGATTCCTGCAGTGGCTCCTTATGCTGTCATGGAGCTGCCTATGCACCCTTCCTCCGTCCCCTCATTGTGGTTGTGTTGTGCCTTCGAGTTCATCTCTCCGTTGACGACCACCTTCACCTGCGTTTATTGGTGATGGAAGCAACTAGTACCGTACCAACTTCATGTTCTCGAAGCTTACTCCGTTCAGTAGCACTCTTCGATGGTGAAGGCGATGGAACTCGACAGCACAATGCATGGGGATCATCCTTGTGGCGGAGCTTCTTGTCAATCTTCGTGTTGTCTAGGCCAATGACACTTGTTGACTCAGATTAGCTCCTGATTGCTCACTAATGGAAGGCCACCAAGAAAGTTCTTGTTGTTGATGCAATCTCTCGGCTCTCGGCATCAAGGCGCCCATTGTTGGCGCGAATGGCTCTCTTTCGTGTTGGTCATTGTCTTTGCAGGATCATTGGAGCTTCATCAAGTGACCACGTCATATCCTTTTTTATTTATGCAAAAAAGGATCCCCCCCCCCCCGTGTTGTGTCTACAGGGGCAGCTCGGGGGAAACCTATCTGCCACCACCACCATCCCTTCTTCTACCCTTCCTCCCTCGTGGCCGCCCTCGTGGCCGCCGACATAGGTCGTCAGGCAAAGCCTGCCAGCCGACGGTGGTGCTAGGACATGTGTTCCTTCCACAGTCTGAATCTCCTCGACGCGGTTCTTGGTGGATGCGCTCGTGGATCCCTTCCGATGGGATGCTCCGGCTCCCTCTCCGGTGGGCTGCTCCAGCTGTGCGGCCTGCTTGTACAGTGCACATGCATTTGAGACGCGCATCTAAGACTACCTATGGATGCCTATTGCGTGTTTTTGACTGGGGTGGCTTCTTCGAGGCATGGGTGGTGGTGCATCGTCCTCCTCCGGGGTGTGGCTACAAGCCTATAACGACGCCTTGCGGAACGACGGCGGTGGAGATGATCTTGATCCGGTCCACCGGTTGGTGGTTGCTACAGACTGTACTATAGTGACCTCCTACGACTCCATGACGGCGGTGTTTGCTAAATGGTCTGTAGAGAGGTTTCATCTCTGAAGATCTGATGGTTAACTTTGACAGTGACATGCAAACGAAATAAGGCTTGATGCAGAGGAATTGTTGTGCAGCGGCGGCGGTCGAACATTGCATGTAGATGTTGAGATCGCAGAAAAGTTGTGGTGACAACATATGTGTGACTTCGATGATGTTGCTACGTGCACCCGGTCTTGAGCTCGGGGATGAAATCCTCAGCTGGTTTGTGACGTTTATTTGCATCGTAGCCTTATTGAAGGCACTACTCGAATATGCTCGGACTGATTATTCGGGATGGAAACCTAGATTCTTGCCTAGTTGTTTGGAACCGGTAACGACAACGCAATTAGAATTGCTCCCTTCCTAAAGGCATTGCTATTGAAGTACCTCCTCGTTCGTGTGGTGACACGGGCTGATTGGTGCAATATGGTAATAGCTATAGTTTGCAGACCACATATGTGATTGCTTTGTGTTTTCCGTTTTCCTCGCCTACGTTTAGCTTTGGTCTTATACGACTTTGCTAGTTGACGACCTATTTGTATGTGTATTGGTGTTGGATATGTGCATCCTAATTATGTACCCAAATTGTAAGTGCCCCAAGTGTGGCACGAAGTAACACCGTTCTAACGTTTTTTACACCTAAAATTGTCATAAAAAAAACGAACCCAAAAAAACTAAAACTTGTATCCAAATAGAAAGTTGTCATGCTTTACAACTAAAGTTGTCATCTTTGGGTAACTAAATTTGCCATAAAAAAACATCAGGATGGAATTGCTTCATGCCACACGTGTGACACTTATCAGGGTCCATTATATAAGGGCTGGGTGTGTGCTCGTAGTGTTTGTTTCTTGAGCCAATAAAATCCTTCCATTGTCAAAAAAGTATGTCTTTTTTTTTATTTTATTGGCTTGCTTTTTATTTCCTTTGGTTTTAATCTTAGTGTGATGCCGATATTTTTCACAATTCCTCAAAATAAAATATTCTTTTAAGTCTTCACTCCTCCTTTGCTCCTGGCAACTTAAAGCTCTTATTTTTTCGTGATAGCACCCGGGGGTCGGGGCACCCTGTTATCCTATCCGCCCGACCTCGCTGAGATTTGTGCGCTCTTCTGTCAAACCGCAGAGCAGCTTCGTCGTCTACATGCTTACTAGTCAATTTGACCGTTCTAATTGTGATGCTACTAGGGATTAGTAGGCTATATGGCAGTAGCCATCTCGTGGGGCAGCAGGAGCAGCCTAGTGCTGAAAAGACATGTCATAGGGTATGCAGGCGGTGTGTCATGCCACTGTTCCCGACAGCTGCGTGTGGCCATGTGAAATAGTACTAGCTTGTGAAAATACCTCTAAAAACTCCAGAATCCTAAATGAACGCGTTATGAATAAAGTACATGCATGGACCGTCATTATTTTAGAATTTCCTACTACAGAATCCTAGTGGGACTACAATTAATTACTTGGTTACTTGTAAAGGACCATGCATGAGTATTTTGATCAGGGAGTTGATGTAAGCTCTTCACGGGAAAGAAACAACAGTGACCCGAGCTGTGCGTCAGGTGACGAACTTGGTACAAGTATGCACGGGTTCACTGTTTGTACAGGAAAAGCAGCGCTAGCCTAGACAAGGGTTGTCTTTTTTTTGTCCTTATGCATGCGCTTAATGTGCGCCGAATGACTCCTATTAGCTCAGTTAAAAAAGATGCATTTTTAAGTTTGATAAACAATAAACAAAGACGTGAACTCCGTAACTTCAAACATTACTAAACTTGCTTTGCATTCTGCCTATGTGGAACCTCAACAATACCTTCAAACACATAAATGAATAACGATTGCAATTTATCATGTTTTTCGATCTTTGGAAGCGAAGTATAAGCTTAACTTAGGAAAAACACATATAAAAACTAATTAATTGTGAGCTTCCATAATATGATTTTTCTTGAAAGTTCTCATCGGAGGGATAGTATATCACTTTATCCCATATACAATTTTGGAATTCTAGTAACAGATGATAAATTTTTGAAGTATCATGCGAACCTAATAAATTAATGGGAGGGATAGTTATATTCCCTTTTCAAAATCCACTTTGCAAATTAACTTGAGGGATAGTTCTATTCCCCTTTCAAGATGCATAATATCATGAGGTTGTTTCACGTGAAGTATTTCAGATTTTTTTAAACCAAATTGATGCAATTTTTGCGTTGGTTAAATTTGCATCAAATGATGTGGTGTAGAATTTCGTGAAATGCACCTAATGATACATTGATTCATAATGCACGTTGCAGATTATTAACTCGATGCTACCTTTTTAATTCTGTGATGATTCTGTAAATTATAGTTTTTATTATGTTTGCAAGATACTAAATTTTTTCTATGCTTGTAGGTTTGCAAGATACTAATATTTCTTAAACAATGTTTACTGGTTTACTATGGATCACTTCACGAAAGAAACCAAACAACTTAGCATGAATTTTAGAATGTGAATTCCAAGAACTGTTATATACAAATCGGACTTCTAGCATAAAAAGGAGATGCTAATAATTGTGATGTATCATTATTATTTATATACGTGGCGCCCCTTGGGCGTCCTCTCGTGATCGGAGAGGCACGTGTTCGCTCCTCTTTCGCCGAACATGTCGTCTTTCTTCGTTGACGATGATGTCGTCAAAGATGTCTGTGACGGCCTTGTCGAGACGACTCGGTGGTGCTCTTTGGCGAGGTTGAAGCGAAGTCAAAGTCGTCGGGCCGTGCACGCGGTGGATGATGTACGTTGACGCTGCTTTTGTCCTTCAGTTGTGTTGTGTCGGCCTTTAGGCGCTCGTATTTGTAAAGGGTATAGCTCGATTTTCCTTAATTAACCGAACATCGATTTCTTTACGGCTTCCTCTTAATGAATAATAGTAGCTCTCCTGCTATCTTAAAAAAAAAAAACAGATTCTTTGCGACCCGACCGGATTGCCCATGACCCCGCATGCATGCAATGCAGAGCCATGAAACAGGGTCACGTCACGTGGATGCCTCATCTCATGCAGAATTCATATGGCCGGCGTGCGTGGGCATAAAGCAAGGCGCCGCAACGTTCAACCAATGAATGCCGCTGCTGTGCATTATCTTTTTTTTTCTCAAAGCAGCATCCACGCCTATATACGCCTCTGGTCGTCTGGTCTAGAGAAGTGTGTGATCGATGACTTTGCCTGGGGACTCTAATTTCTGTCACCGTGTACCAGCATTTTTCTAAAAGCCGGTGTCGTTTCGTATCAGTAGCCGGTCTCGTTTTGTCCGTAGCAAATGTACAGACTCACGATTGAAAAAAAAAGATGCAATTTCGCAACGGGTGGCACCGTCACGTCCAATCCATGTCTGTCTCACATTGGTTTTACCCTTTTATCTATCTTATATACACTGTTGATCATTAAACAAGAATATAAAATATTGTCCTAGCATGCACACAACACAGTTTTGCTACTTTCAAACAAGATAGTCAGGTGTCTATATTAGCGCGCGTCGATTGTGCCGTACAGAACCACTCCACACCCCTCAAACCATGGTGACATGCTGTGCCAGGTACATCACCACACCCCTCAGACCACGGTGACATTCTGTGCCAGGTACATTATCTATCTTGTCCATTATTTTACCATTTTGTTCCGGGTACATTTGGGCTAGGAACAGAACCACTCCACTACTTTTGCTATTGTTTCATGCGCTTCTCCTCTCCCATATGAGCGGACAGGTGTTCCAGGTACAACATGGTTAGAACACATCCGTAGTTGTACCAGGTACATATGCCATGGGAGGCCAGGTACAACTTGATTAAAACGCAGTCGCACTTGTACCAGGTACATATATCCCGGAGGTGTTTCAGGTACAACATGATTAAAAGAGATATACTCCCTCCCTTTCAATGGCGTGGATGCTTTTCATAAATAAACTTCGACCATAAAATAGACCAATGAAATATATGTTATAGGTGATAAAAGTTATACTGTTGAATTCATATTTGAAAAGAACTTTTCGATGGTATAATTTTATGTCAAAAAATGTATATTATTAATGAAGTTTATGGTCAAAATAGAATTTAGAAAAACGTGTGCGCCATGTTTACGGGAATGCAGGGAGTATATAACATTTCTTGCAGAAAAAAAAGAGACTACACAGTAGTGGTAACCTAGATCAAAACTCATGCGTGCCGCTCCGCTAGTCTCAAGCCTTTTGGCGACAGATCTCTGCTTTGATCCGTTGGAAGTTAGATTTTATGTGCAGTGTGGGTCGTGACTCCATATTTAATCCAACAATAATTGATTTTATAGGCTGCTGCATTCGTAAAACGTCAGTCGAATTTTATTTATATAGTATTTGAAAAACGATTAACCAAACCAGGTACATATGCCCGAGCACGTGTTCCAGGTACAACATGATTAAAACACCTTAGCACTTGTGCCAGATACATATGCCCGGGTAGGCGTTTCAGGTACACCATGATTAGAACGCATTAGCACTTGTACCAGGTACATATGCCCGGGCAGGCGTTCCAGGTGAATGATTATGACACATTAGCACTCGTATCAGGTACATATGTATGTACAAGTGTTCCACGTACAAGATGATTATCCTGTGCTTTGCAGTTGTACCAGGTAGATATGCCCGGGCAAGTGTTCCACGTACACCACAATTAGAGCGCATTAGCATTTGTACATGTACATATGCCCAGACAAGTGTTCCTAATACAACATGATTATTATGTAGATGTTCCGGGTACAAGTTGTAGCCATCGTGCCAATCCGTCTCAGGTACATGTTCGTCACGGAGTACTACGAGGCTCGCTGCTCCACCTATTGTGTGTGCTCAGCCAGCACGGCGGCTCCCAACATTTTTTATATTAGCGGTACCGGATGGGACACTGATGTCTGGCCGTCTTTGACAGATGGGACACTGATGTCCGGTCGTATTCGTCGACAAGTACCCGTTTTTCTTTTCGTATTTGTCCGTCTGCAATGAAGGAGGGGCCTTGAAGGCGGCACACCTTCGACTCGCCCTAATGCTTGTAATGGTCACTCTAGTGTTTTAGACAGGTGAGAGGAGGGAGCTGCGGCGTCAAGCTCCTGGTGGCGAGGATAACGAGCAGCATGTTGTTCGTTTGCCGGTCTCCTGGAGCGCTAGCATTGTATTTTTCTTCTTCTTCTTCTTCATCATCATCATCATCATCATCATCTTCTTCTTCTTCTTCTTCTTCTTCTTCTTCTTTGTACTTCTATATCAAAAGCAGGGTTTGTGATGTCTCTTCGCAGGAGGCCCACCACACTGCACATTCTAACGCGAGTTGAGGACGCGCTACTGTACCGACACCACCACTCCCTCCCGGAGCAGCCGAGATATTGGACTCAATGGCCGGTATTGTCGCAGAAGGGAAGTCGTCAACCTCGGCTATGGCATGCCGACACGGCGAAGAAGCAAAGAAACACAGAAACACTGAAGCCTAGCCATCGTTTCCCTCATCGTCGTGCAAGAGAGATGAAGTACTAGCCCGTGAACCTCCTATACACCATCCCACTAGCCCCACACCGCCCCTGGAGGAAGAGACGACACAACGAAGACAAGGCGGGAGGACTCGATCCCCAGGGAGGGCAGTCAGCAACATCACCTCACCGACCACCTGCAGGGAATGGAAGATCGACGGAGAGCCCCGATCTCACCAAAATCCGCCAAGACCGTGACGACGCCCCAAAGGACGTTGAAATAGGAGGGTAAGGACCTACATCACCACACTTTGCTCCGGCAACATCTCCATTTCCACAGTACCACCGGTTGAAATCCTACCCATCCACACCCTACAAGCACATCAAAGCAGAGATCCGGGGTTCTCTCACACTCGTGCCACCATAGCAGCTGACGGAGGGTGAGGGAACCCACAACTCGCTGACGAGCGCGTCGAAAACGATGAAAAACGAGATTTGCCTCTCTCTTTTGCTCACATGAGAGGGCTGGGGAACACGCAACCGCTCGCATTTTACGGTTGTACTTGTGTTAAAAAAATTAAGCCTATGTAGAGATGCCGCTACCATAAAAATATATTTCGATTGTGATATTGTTTCGGGAACAACACTAGCACTTGTACCAGGTACATATGCCTGGACAAGCGTTTCAGGTACAACATGATTAGAACACATTCACACTTGTACCAGGTACTTATGTCGGGACAGGCATTCCAGGTACAACATGATTAAAACGTATTCACATCTATACCAGGTACATATGCCCGGGAGGTGTTCTAGGTACAACATGATTAGAACGCATTAGCACTTGTATCCGGTACATATGCCGGGGCAGGCGTTCCAGGTACAACATGGTTAGAGCGCATTCGCACTTGTACCAGGTACGTATGCCCGGGAGATGTTCTAGGTACAACATGATTAGAACACATTAGCCTTGTACCAGTAGTGGTAACCTAGATTGAAACTCATCTGTGCCGCTCCGCTAGTCTCAAGCCTTATGACGACGGATCTCTGCTTTGCTTCGTTGGAAGTTAGATTTTACATGAATTTGGATCGCAACTCAATGTTTAATCCAACAATAATTGATTTTATAGGTTGCTGCCTTCGTAAAACGTCAGCCGAATTTTATTTATATAGTATTTGTAAAACGATTAGAGGTAGAGGAGGTCGTCTGGCAGGCGGCGTCGATTGGGCTGCCCTCGCAAATACGCACGCGCGGAGTGTGTGTGGGGTGGGTGGGGGGGGGGGGGGGGGGGGAGGGCTGGCGTCGGTGATGTGGCGACGGTCGACAGGTGGCGTCGCACCTGAACCGGACTCGCCGCCCGTATCGACCCGCCCTCGGGATTTGGCCGGATTGGGAAAGGGGAGCGTCGGAGAGCGGAGCAGAACGGAGTGACGTGAGCCTAGGGTTTGCTCCGGAGGGGGATTTTGTGGGGTCGAGGTGGCCAACGGTTGGCCGGGCAGACGTGGCGCGAGTGTCCGGGCGCGCCAAGGGTCTCCTCATATGTGCCCTACATTTTGGCTGGATATGAGGAGTGTCTCTCAGCCCAGACGTTTGTCTCCAGTTTGAAAGGTCCAGTTGGATCATTTTTTTATGACCGCTTAGTGACCGAACGACTTGTCCGGACGTTTGAGACGGGTTTAAGGCTGGTCATAGCAAGGATAACTTAGTTAATAACATAGCACATTTCAAGGTAAGTTTGCTTATGTGAAATGTAGTTAATAAGCGGTGTTTTAAAGTAACATAATATGTTACTGTAATATATTTTTCTAAAAAAAATGAGTCTAGAAGATAATAAATGAAGCCATCTATGACACTACTATTATGTTATTTTGTACTATAAAAATAATAACTTAGACTAGTGTCATATACATGACACACTATTAGTATAAGTTAATCCCCATTATAACCAGCCTAAGAGGTCCGGCTGTAGAGTGTAGATATTCTTACCTGCCGGGTACATTAATATTTCTCTCTCCGTTACCTGTGCCGGGTACATCAATATTCTCTCTCCTTTGCCTGTTCCGGGTACATAAATATTCTCTCTCCTTCATCAATTACACCTAAACCTCACATGTTCCTGGTACAATACGTGGCCAATATGTTCCGAAACAGATCATCACGATGCCGCGACACGAGACGCCAGCTTGACGATAGTTTTGTAAGCATTCCTGAGTCTCGTTTACATGCGTGGACCGGCCGGGGCTGGGATAAGATTGTTATAGATAGGGCAGGCACACAGATAGAAACGTACCCAGTTAATTAACGGAAAACCAGACAAAAACCAATACAACTGGAGAGCATGGACTAATTACTCACATGACAAGAAACCCCACAACCGCACACGCGACCCCCGCCAGACTCTCTGAATACACAAAAACCACAAACGCCGACATTTCTCCTACGCCAAGTGACAAGAACACCTCAACGCAAGAAATCAAGCACCACCCAACCCACAACGATGACCCAATCCAAAAGGACGGGCCGAGAGATCGAAAATCATCCATCAAGCAGCTATAGGCGCCTTGCCTATGGCGCCACTTTTGCCTTTGCCCACCTTCTTTTGTTTGCCTCTTATTGGTGTCCCTGTTAGGAGGCAAGCAATCGACCTGCCCAAACCAGGTCTAGCAACCTCCACTCTGGCGAGCAAGTCACAAATTTTTTTCGCGAAGAGAGCATCTGGATTTGGAATAGGTGCCAACACACTAGGATCAGTGGTCATGCCACTCACAGGTGATTCCTGCTCGATGGCTACAGACGAGGGAAGGGCAACAACATCTAAAATTCTGCGTTCCATGACACCGAGAGGTAGGCTAGCTGGCGCCCCACACCCATTGGACTTAGGTGAGCGAGAGATTGCAACGTCGAAATCACCACACTCCTCGGTGTCAAGTATCTGGCTAGGCTCTAGGGGTGATGCTGACGATAAAGCCACAATCGAGATCTCGGGGGCGTCTACCTTCAGGTGTTCAACGGACAGAGGCAAAACTGGGCCCCCACACAGCTCCCGAAGCTCAGGCATGATCTGCATCACCGGAGTCACAACCACATCATTGTCGAGTCCCTTAGAGGCCGACGACGGTGAACTGGCTCTAGCACGAGGGGAAAAACGACCATGAAGCTCGGCTCCCCTCTCGATCTCGAAGTTGTCACCAGGCACAACCAAAGGGCGCAACACATGAGTAGTCTGCAATACAGGTGGCGTTAAGGAGAGCTCACGCAGTGCAGCCTCAGCACGCTCCATGAAGCTCTTCATCCGCAACATCCAACCTTGCATAGAGTCAATGACATCACGCAAAGGGTGGACCGTCTCCTCGAGCCGGGAGGAAGCCATACCAAGTAGCTCAGAGCGCAGCAGCTCGGCATGCCTCTCCAAGGCGGGCAGCACCGGGATATCCGTCGAGGCCACAGAGCCAGCAGGAGTAGCAACGATCGATGCCCAAGACGAGGCTTCTTTCAGGACCTTGCGCGGAGCTGGAGCTTGTTGATGTCCAACAGGGGGGCGGGGCAACGGCAACAGAGCAGGGCTTCCCAAGAAGCTAAGAGGACGCCAGGCATTGCGGCATTCACGAGCTCGATGACCATTCTCAAGGCACCGAGAACACCTAAAAGGATCTCGACAAACCGCTGCACGGTGACCAGGAAAGAGGCATCTGCAACATCTACCATGAAGCCAAGCGGGTATAGGACGGGAGCCAATCTGGAGTCCGATGAGTCCGGGTGTTGCATGTTGCGCCGCGGCAGCACATCCTGCCAACCTCCGCAAGAATCCACATCACACGTCACGCCCGGCCGAGAAGCCAGAACTGAAGATTTGGTAGCCGGCACCGGTGTCTGGGGGCCAGCTCATCGTCATCCTCGTCTTCTTCGCAGTCAGCAAGAGAGCTCCACCAAATAGGTCGCTCCGTGCCCAGACCCGACGCAGTCCCGGCATGAGTTGATGACGATGTGGCGGAGCCGGCAGGAGTCATGGCCGGGGCTTCAGCAGTAGCGGCCGGGGGCGACGGCAGGGCTTCCACAGGAGCCAACGACGACGTAGCAGGGATGACAGGAGTCGAGGACGATGCGCCCACAACAGCAGTTTGGGGTGACGGCGCGACGCTGGCAGAAGCAGCATCAGCAAAGGCTGGGCACGACGGCGGGGCTTTCGCAGGAGCCAACGACGACGTGGAAGGGACGACAGGAGTCGAGGACGACGCGCCCACAACAACACTTGGGGTTGACGGCGCGGCGCAGGCAGGAGCAGCATCAGCAGAGGTCGGGGACGGGAGGCACCCAAGGAGGGGCGGCGGTGGGGACCCAAGCCCTCCATCCACCAGGCCCGACAACGCGGCGACCCCGACCGGGGGAGGCTGGGAGCTCGGCAGAGAGAGCATGCCCGAATTTGCGGCCGGAGATGCCGCCACAACCGGCCTCGGCGGGAGCCCAACGCCAGCGCGGGACAAACGGCCACCAGCTGCCGGGGCAGCCTTGCGGGAGGCCAGAGCAGCCGCGGCCATCACGGCGGCGGCAGTCGAGGCGGCCGACCGAGTCAGAGAAGACGAAGCGGGCACGGGAGCCATGGGCAGCACCGCAAGAGCCTGGAGGGGAGAAGGAGTGCAGCTGAGAGAGGACATGGAGAGCAGCCCGGATCTGGTCTCGACGATTGAAATGGCAGCCAGGGGAAGGAGATCAAGGCGGAGCCGCCGGCCGCAGGCGCGCGGTCGCGGGAGCCATGGCTGCGTCTCCTCAGTCAACCTCTGTAGTTGGTAGGTAACGTTTAGAGTAGGGCCAAAGTCGGCTACACACCCCATCTATTGTTTTACAAAAGGATGTGGCCCCTTCTATTGTCACATATGCAGAAACAAGATTTTTGCCATGCACAGAAAAAACATAAGCTGCATCTCGCCGTCATGTA